>SJOL01004174.1:116278-172152 GCA_004794785.1 Opisthorchis felineus | reverse complement strand
TATATATTATATATATATTATATATAGATAATATATACATATGATATAGTACAATAAAATATAATGTAATATAATATGAATACAATGGTAGGATATAGCTAAAGAATATTGTATAAGATAAGATGAATACAGCAATATAATATAACAGCATAATAGGATATAACATTATATATATATAGGTCTCATGTACTTCAAAGTTTTGTAAAACGGAGTTAGATCGCTGGATACACTCCAGAGACAAGCCCATAGATTAGGAAAAGTAAGGCTGGATAGTTTAATTAACGAAACGAACGAAATGAAGCGACCGTCTTGATGCATTCGCTATTTCAGTCTACTGCGTCTGGGTAAGCTGAACGCAGACAGAAATCCAATTACACTTAAGCATCCTTCCACGCAATTTCACTAAAAACTTCAAGGAACCCATAACTATCACGACTAAAAAGCCAATTTTTGCAGTTCAGTAAACTTCGAGTAATTTTGTAGACTGCTGATTTTGGCGGGCTTTTTCCAACTTTTACTGCAATAGTCAGAAACAAATTACCATGAAATTGTTTTATGCCTGCATGAGCTTAAAACTTAGTTGCTTAGTTTTGAGTGTTCTCATCAATACCTGCGACTGTTTGCTTCGTTTGAATCGAGGAATTGTTGTGCGCAAATTGTTGAGTAGACTGTCTGGTGTATGCCTGAAAATCCTCTCTTGCTTTTCTGGATAGCCTTGGGACAACATGATGGCTGAAATGGATAAACTCATTTGTTCTCGAAAATTGGGCACCACAATCATGCTAGAGAAAGCTCACACCACTGATTGTCTTCATGGAAGCCAGTGACATCAAGCATACCATCTATGTACCAACGGAGTGCATGTATCTTGAAAGTGCCCAACAATACGTCTTTCCTCAAGAGGAACGTGCCTTCATTCACAGGACTCCACATATCGTGAGACCGACTCCGTCGTTTCAATTTCTGGTGCTGAAAGTCCGGTGTAAGGAGACAACCAAGGGTGGGACACGTGTGAGAGTTTTTATTGATTTATCACAGCTTCCGTGAGAGTTCAACGATTCAGTAACATAACCCCATGAAAGATGTTGTAGACAGAAATCGCCGCCAATTAGTTCGGGCATTCTATATGCACACTGGTTACAGGAAATGTTTGGGAAACTGTAAAATTACATCCAGACAAAATGTACGATGCTAGCCAAAATTTCGATTGGCTTTCCCCAGAACTCTTATCCATCATCTATGATGAAGCAGCAGAGTTAGTTCATTCATAACAAGCATTGTGCAGATGCACTATGCTGATATGTTTGACTATAATAATCAAAACGCTATGAATGACATTATCTGAACTACTAGTGCAGTGGCACATACTACTAATGAAACGAGTGAGTAATCACTTTTAAATTAGTTCAAAACGCCGTCACTGCATCAGATAGAAGGCGGATTCGGAAATTATTGTGCCATTTTACAGGGTTTGTTCAGCGTTCTTTAGTATTCAAACAACGTCAGTAAAAGCTCAGGAGGATACCTAAGGAAGTTGACTTTTCCAAAAACTCCGTGCAGATGAAGTTTAAAGTTTCGTGTCTGTTAGCGTCTTCCCGTTTTCTAATGAGCAACTCAGCATGTAAAATCGCTTTTTTCATTCAACGGGTGAATAATTTGCTGAACTGACTCATAGGCTGGAACGACGAGGATGTGTAGGTTGCCAAAATGGTTCATACGTGTTCTCTAGCGCCAAATTAAATTAGGCGAGCTTCGTTCTGTAGAGAATTGGTGTGCCGATCGGCTTCCGTTTAGTAGCAGCATTCCTGGACGTGTTCTGTCGAGGTAACATGATGCGGGAGGCTTTGATTCCGAATTTTGTGCCAAGCCCTTCAGGTAGTCGTTTATTTAAAAACAATTAGGGGGAGACCAAAATCGGGAATGGCAACAGAAGTTTGGCCATGAAATGATTCGTGGATTTTAACCAAGGGTTAACTCATGAATAGTCTAAGTTAAGGTCGCTGAAAACTTTTCGACGGTTCATGGCCGGTTTTGGCCTTCTCGTGGTCTATCAGAAAGGCGCAGTCCCCAAGTTTCCGTCAACCATCATATATCCGAGATTCCAGTGGGATTCAGGTGAGCCTTGAAAACCCAATTGACATGCAGATGAGTGTATTGGTCGATTTTCCTGCGGTTTGGGGTCAGTAGAATCTGAGGCTGACGGACATTTGGGTACTGCGCCCACATGATGGGCACCAAGAAGGGTGAAAACGGTTATGGGCTGTCAACGAGTTTTCAGCAACCTCATGAGTAGTCGTCACGTCTATACAATGTATTTTGATATTTCAAATACCTTACTAACCAAAGCATGAAGCAGCCTGATGCAGCACATTCAGTTGAGGAATATCGTAAACGAGAGATCCAGCTGGGATTCGGGTAGGTCGCTCGTGAAAACCAAATTGGTGTATAAGGTAAGTTCCATTTATTCGGAGAATCATGGAGCAAAACTCTGCACCTGCTGATATTATTTCCGAGTATGACTTGAATTCTTTACCACTTTCAAATTAAAGCTGATCTATGCTGAAGAGCCGAGAAGCACTGCACAACTGTTTCATCCTTATTGGGAAGCATCAACAGTGCGCATCTCTCGAAACACCCTGAATTCACTCAAGCAGCTTATCAATAGGTGACCATGTGATACAATTTAGCTAGTGGGGAGATAGGTAGCACTCCGCTTAGTCTAAGTGCGGGTCAGATGATGACGTGCTCGTAGCCGAATAATAATGGCCTTCAACTACTAGGGGGAGTTCGTGGGTTCCAAACTCCCTACTGGAGTTTCGTGAGAAGTTCATAGCTGATAATTCCAAACAGGGATGAGACAGCTGTGCAGTTTTCCTCGGGTTGATCAGTATAGATTGGCTTTACTCACAAGACGAAATTTCAAGTAACAGGCAACTAAATATCCTCAAAGTATCATCAGTTTTTGCCATTTCTTGTTTCGCATTGGCAGCCGAGTGTACCATGTTTTGTTTACGGGTAGTGAGCACTTGTCGAAGCGTTGTACTCAGACGGCTGCATTGAGGACTCTATCCGACGAAACCGTTCATTGATTGCGTTCGAGTTTATTTGATGGCTAAATAAATAAATAAATAGAATGACAACTGTCGGATGGCCACGGATTTCTTTGTTAAACGCATCACGTCTCACATCAAGTGAGCAATTACGTAGAAAGAGAACATGTTTTTGAGTTAAAACGTGAGAAACTCTGACAAGATTGCGCTGGAGAAAATTGACAATTTGGAAAAAACCGAAAGAGGTCGGATCCACGGACATCGGATCAGTAAAACAAAGTTGATTTCCAACGGATAAAAAGATGCTTTCGTTCAGAGATTCTTTGTCATTGTTGAGGCTACTTAGATTGCTTTCGATGATACGAGCAAAATTGACCACTTCCTGACCATTTGGATCAGTTCGTGACAATCATGCAATCCGAGACCAGTTGATGAATTTTTTCAGAAGAAGAATCCAGTTGATGTTATTGTATTTCGTTAAAGATAAAAACGGAATCTTTATCGATTGTTTACTGGCTGATCTGAAGCCACATGAGTTTTATTCAGTGAGTCAATCAAACGAGACTTCGCCTGCGTGACTCATCTGAATCACCAATAAGAAGCCAGAATGCTGTCACTGCACCTCGGATCGATAACTAGGACGAAGTGATATTCGACATACAAATGGATTTCTAATTGAACTGATTAAGTAAACTGCTCCGATTACATCCACTTTAAGTCACTGAGGAGGGTTTCCTCACACAGAGGTAGCATGAGATTTTGAATTGCAGTACCGTGACGGTTACAATGGTGCTTTCGGTTCTCCCAAACTGGAATCGTGTACAGTGTTACTCTTCCAGGAAAACACTCTCAAAAAATATGCTTCCAAGAAAGAGGTGAATTTGTCCACGATCGAATGTTTTGCAACGGCGGAGACAAAGTTTCTCCTGACTGGTCTGCATTCGGGAAGAGGGTGACCTGCTCGTGCCGACAGATCGTGGACATGTATGTAATGGTTTTGAATTTGAAAGGATAACTTTTGAATGCTCATGAAACTGGATGGCGAGCGGGTGTATTGTCCAATTTGTGCTCCACAACGTTTCATTTTGTCGGTGAGATTGCGTGTCTGATCAGCACCAATCACTTGTGCAAATATATGTTTTATTCGCCTAAAGGCAGCGTTACAGTCTGAGGGTAACAAAGTCCCAGTAATTTTGAATTAGGTCCAAGTCATCGGTCAGATTCCGCGGTTACTTTCGGGTTCTCAGGATTGGAACTGTGAGCACGGTTTGGTGGCCAGTAAAATTTATGGAAGCTGAAAGTGGCTGTTTATGAGGAGGACACTGACAGCAGTCCTATTACAGTATCAGTAATGGCCGGGTACGCTTTACTATCAATAACAAGGACCAGGAACAGGGGGGCCTCACTCACCACAACGAACCTAAGCCCGATAAGTGCTCACCAGATGTAATGGTCAACCAGCTCTTTAATTGTCCCACTTGCACTGGTTTCATCGGTTTTGTTTTACCAAATATCCGTCTTGCGCTACCCATCGTGCAAAGCAAGGGGTTAAAATACCATGCTCCCACGAGGGAGTGCACGTTTTGGGCGAAGGTTCCTAAATGAGTGTAAAGCGCTCGTGACCACAAGGGACGACTTTAGTGCAGAAACCGGCCAAATGACAACGACGTCTTAAATAGTGTGGGTTTGAAGCAGTTTCACCTGGATAAGTATGCATATTTTTTTACATCGAATAATATAGTTACCATGTGGACGTCTCTCAATGCATGAATCCCGAGAATTCACAACTTTAAAATTTTCTACGGGTTGGTAACATTCCAAATATCCTCATAAACCGTACACCTTGGATACATGACATAAAGGCCGACGTACGGCACGCTACTGAAAAGGAAGAGTTCGCAAAAATGAGAGAAAGCCCAGAAATCCTACAGTGTTGCTCATGACGACCAGGATAAACGCTACACTGCGTTTTTTGTTTCCAAGCCCACAGTCTAAGCTTTTTTCCCCCGTGACGTTTTCTGGCTTCTCGGAACGTCAACCAACGGGGTCGTCGACTGTCATGACTAATATAATGAGAGATTTGACAGCAATGATGTGAGCAGGTGAAGTGAGACATCCGGCGGCCAGAGGGGCTACATTGTAATCGATTACTGCAGCCTGTGCCTTGTGTAACGAAGTTCGTTAGGCTGGCTTGCCCTAAGTTTGCCCGGATCAATCATGCTTCGTTTTCAAAGATCCAACCACCCTTAACCCCCAGCTTATGTTTCGTTTTGATAAGGCAGCTTGTAACTCCTTCAGATATTTATGATAATTTTAGTTTGGCCGCAGGAGCCTTGGAGATTTTTTATTGTAGCTTGACTATTTCGAAGCTATCTCGAAACAATGTAGAATGTTTCCGGTTATCGAACGAATCTCACATGTTTGGTATCACCATGTTGCAATCTTCCGATCAAACAGATTGAATTAAACATGAATTCTGAATAAACATCTCTAAACGGAACTGAAACGTTGATTGAAAGCAAGTTTAAACTGTCTTAGTTAGAACTAAAAGTGAATGAGGTCATAACAAACAAGAACGGCTGAGCACAGTGACAACAGTTCATAGTCTGAAGGTCCTTTGCTTCTCCTGATTGATGTTCATTTGTAATATAATGATGTGCAAAAGTTAGATATACGTTAGATATTTTGGTTGTTTGGTTCAACGTGGGAACTAGGTGCATCTGGGTCAGTTAAATGTAGTATAGACGACTGTAACATCGTGCTTGCCCCATAGTACGAAATGATATACTTTGAGATGATATAAAATGGTTTGATGTAACATAGTAAGAAAGCAATATGATATACATGCATGTATATTTTAATATGGCGCATTAAGACTTTAATGTAACCTAACACATTTGTAACCTCTGTTTTATAGTTGTAATATAATATGTATGCTTACATAAGTGTATGAAATGAATTTTTTGAGGACAGTCGGAGTAAAACTTGCCTTCGTGGCTACCTCATATGTGAAGCAACTGCTGTCTCTCCTCTTTCATGAAAACGTCTTCGGGGAAATGGGGACTTAGGGAAGGTGTATGTTCACGGTGAGCCACATGGCACGTGGAACAAAATTACATCTTGATGCAGCACTTCCGATACAACTTGGCAGTTGGCACAAAAAAATATAAACCATGTATACATGAAATAAAACTGTAATATGAGTAGATGCATACAATCTTCTACCTTTGTTTCTACCAGAATCGTCCGGATGTTTAGAACCGTAGCTTCTAAGAAAGGAGAAAAACTGAAATGGCTGCTCACTGGCCTGTCAGCTAAAGAGGGCACAAAAGTTCTGGTGGTCTGTGAAGCATTTGCTTGCCGGTATCCATTTCACTTAAATTGTCTTTTGTGAAATGTTGCGAGCAGGTAGTTGGCGACAGCAACTGCACCGGTTTTAACGATTCTGTCCATAGAAAGAGTGAGCGGGGGTTCCTTGACTCTCTTGCATATCTGCGCCTTGCGTACGTAGTTCAAAGTCCTCGGAACACTTGCACACCTAACAGTAAGTCACGGAAATCTTCCGACTGGTAGCCTGCACTTGGGTGTTGGTCGTGTGAAGAGATTTGAGAATTTTACTGGAGAGTTCTCCCTGTAAGTGAAGCCAATCCATGCTGAAAAATCCAAAAGCGTAGTGCTTCTCTGCTTTTCAGCATGGGCTGGTTTACCCTCAAGTTTTGGAAAAATCACATGGAAATAGACAGAATGATATAAACGTTGGCGACCAAAATTATTTTTGCCTGAGTATATTCGAAAATTCACAGGGAGTATGTTCTTCCAAACGGAGAACGCGGCAACAACGTCTTCAAGAGTTTAGGAGAACACTCTGCTTTTAAGCCATAGTTAAGGAACATTTTCCCCCAAAATGCGTTCGCCCGTGTAGCCATTGGCTTCTTGAACATTTTGGTTATTTCACTGGTTTGTATTCCCTCAGTTTGATGAGGGGGTGAGATGGCTTGGCGGTTGGAGCGCGAATTTACTGACCGGAAGGTCCGTGGTTCGAACCCGACCCATGTCTCTCGACGCCCCCTGTCTATGCTGGAGTAAATTGACAGTATTCCAGCCCTCGTGTTTCCTTCGGATGGCGTGGCAGCTAGGCCCCGAAAGGATGTTACGGCTAGACGGATTGAGGTTAGGCTCCCGACTGAGGGATAAGTAAACAGAAAAAACGTGCTTACTATCCACTCCACATGGTTTTTCGAAAGATTGTCCGTTGCACACACACCAGGGAAGTCTCTTGAAGCAAATGGCTACATGAGGAACGTTAAGCGCAGTTTGGACTGTAAGCCGTTGCTAATTACAAGCTGACACAATATACATGTTGCTCACGTATAAGCTACAACTTGGTCTACAGAGTAACAAGAACGCCTGACGGAAACGACCCCGAAGAGCAACCGTGGTGACCCAGTCGGTTTCCATGTGGATTACCTCACTGAAATCAAATCGCATATTAAATGTACATTTAAGCAGAGGTTCGTAAAGGTCCGTAGTTGTTCCATTTTTTTGAAACAATGTTCATATATGTGATGAATGACCTCCATGTGAAGAAAGTTCGTGAACAGGAACTTCATCTCTAGCGATAGCATTAGCTTGTCACTGGCATTTGGGGTTCGAACTATGTCCAAGAAGTGTAAACCATGACATGGAACGTGTTGATTTACTATTATAAACAGCTTGATCCATCGCAAAATATAAATTTTAAAAGGTCTTCCCAATGAAGTATTATGTTCGTCAGTGGTTCGAACCCGACCGAGCGCGTCGACTGCTCCTGGCTAGGCTTGGGCAAGTTGGCAGCACTTCAGCCCTCATGGTCCTTTCGGATGGTACGGCAGGTAGGAGCCAAGCGAGGGAATGACAAAACATCACAGTTTCTTCTGAGATAAATGTTACAACTATTCAAATTCCATACGCATCCGTGTTGATACACCAGTAAAACTATTGTATTGGTCGATAGTCTCGTCATTTGGCTCATTATGAACAGTTTTACCTGTCTAAACTCAGATAAAAATCCTCGGGCGCTTGTGAAGTGTTCAGAAGATACCTGAATATTTCTCACTTTTTACTTCGTTTTTCGTCCCAGTATCCACCTGAATCACTTTCTGTGGGGTTATTACAGGCCAAGATTAGTCAAGTTAAGTGAAGAGCAGTTGTTCATCTAGTCGAGCGTGTTAGTAGGAAGAGCACAAGGCCGACAACGAAGAGTATTTCTAGCGGAATGTTTCCTCATGGGGGAGGAATCAGCCACGGAACGGGACGTGCATCCCTTTCTTCCTCAGGGGTTAGTTTCTTCCAGAGAGGGTTGCTGGGAGGGAGCATTAAAAACTGTCTTACCTTTCAGGAAGATAGTATCACTGTGATCTGTTTACTGGAAAACTTCAAAAATCGAAAAAATGCGCAACAAATACATTCGAGCATGACAAAAAGAATTGTCATTCGGATTTGTTTCGATGATGCTTTCTTGACTATTCTGTCCAGAAATTTCATTTATCGATCTGTTGTTTATGTGGGTCCTTCAGCTCTGTCCAGAATCAACGGACAACATCGTTTCGAGATCACGGATAGTTGCACTTGTGTACACTGGGTGTGCCAGCACTGTTTATGGCTTCTAGGTCGGATGGAGATCCGGGTACAAGTTGGCGTGGCCAAAACCTTCACGAGAAGGAACAGAAACGAATCAAGGATGGTGGGAGAGACATGAATAAAATTTGATTATCGCGCCTTCCAGCCTAGTCATGAAAACGGCTGCACGTATGGCTTTGCATCTGTAAAAAAATGCAGTAGGTTGCTTTTGAAGATACGCTTTTTAGCACATTAATAAGTAATATAATATCTGGATATATTCATCACAGGTATACGGATAACGCAATCAAGCTTCTTCCAGAATGTTGAAACATACACATTTTGTGGCTTTTGAGACTGGATGCTAAGTCCTGTTTTTTTGTAGAATCAGTTTGCGCTCCGGTCTATGGTCTGTTGCGGAAAACAGAGCTTGTATCATAACACAGTGAGTTCTCAAACCCAACCGCCATGACGCGCACACCCATAGAACATAGGGTGTTTGGGCCATTCGTCAGTCGAGTTGAGTTTCACCCACTACTCATTGTTTTAAGTCCGCCACTACACTAACTACTCAACCTGTTCGACTTTCGAACGGGAATGGAACACCCATGTTTTGATTGGTCGATCTCTTTATCCTCCGAGCGTCACCTCTCGGTATGTACCGTACGCTGTCGTCCTATTGGTCAACTTTACCATGAACTTGGGCTCAGCCTACGAATTAGATGTGGTTTGACAAATCGATAAGATTATTTGGTTACGAAACGCTCGGCACAGACCAAATGGTTACATATTGATCCAACTCTGAAAAATTCTGTAATGGAAAGCCTGCCTGTGGCTTGTATTGGGATAATTATTCCCTAGAGGTAAGAGTTCAGGAAAGGAATTAGCAAGAACATTTATTTTGCTTCTGGATCTATAGCGTCTTATCCCGTCCCTCAACTGAGATCTGGATTTCATGGAAGACATCTGGCATGTTTTCAGTCCCGCCAAATTGATGATTAACGTGATCTCCGCATCACGCGAAATGCACCACGAGTCATCAGCGCTTGTGGGACTCTGTTGTCCGGGAATCGTAGCACAGAAGTCCCATAAGGTGGTAACATCACGTGACTTTGTGAGACAGTCTGTGTTACCGCTGAAAGCCGCTCTTCGGGATCCAGCCCTGAATTAAAACCAATGTAAACACTCAAAGTACAGGAGAGACAAAAGATGCTGATGGTGGGATGAAATCAACGGTCATTCATTACACGCAAGCGCACGGGGGAAAAAACCCCGACAGGCATCAGGCAGCCAAGCTTACTTTGCAAGGTCAGAGGCCACGGTAGCAGGAAGCAGCTCGATTGGGTGCGTGAGGTAGACAGCAACAGTAAGTGGATAGCGTGAGTGCCGTTAACCTTCATGAAAGTAGACAATGATGATCGAGGTCACAAGATGTTGATGTCACCATGAGGCAAGCAAAATCAGTGATGTCATTCTACGTGTCATCCCAACTTAGTTCTATAGAATAAATGCCAAATAGTTAGATAATTAGTCTCCATTTTGAAAGATTCTCACGAAAATTCCGTGGGGTTCGAGATTACGGGTTTCGAACGTTCCTGATTGGTAATGACAGAACAAAAGTAGTCGGTCTTGGGTGAGCAGTCCGCCCTACTTTTCATACTCATCAGTATCAAGTAGGTGGATAAGACAGGACCCGATCACGTGATTTGAGGAACATTTATTACTAGTGGTTCACTTCCCAAAGAATTTTGTTCAAACGTTCTAACCAAAAATCAATGATGATCGATGATAATTGCTAACCGTCAAAACAGTAAACAGCACCATACAGCCCAATCTTTGGGAGTATCACTCACGCTGGACCAGTTTACCGTTTTCCTTACCTGATAAGCCAATTACGGGTACCTATAAAAATAGGCCTATTCGAAAAACTGATCACATTTAGGAGAGGCTTCGCCAGTGAAATCCACTCACAATCTCGACTTGCGGTAATCAGTACCAGGGCTCATCCAGTCTGATCACTCTAAAATGGAACAGCTGTTTATATATTGAATAAGGGCATTAGCCGACGCAGTAACGCAGAAACGTGTAACGGAAAGCACAAAGAGGTTACTTGGCCTCAGTTTTTATGATTTCAGGTTGGTGACACTTCCTACCACATCTTTTCCGACATTTTCGACTGTTTAGCAATTTTCGATTAGCTTATCAGCCCGCTCACGGCAAATTATAGCTTTACCTCCGTTGTCTGTCAATTATTCAGCCGCACGTCAACTCGGGTCGATTTTAGACGGTTCCGTCTTGTGCCACCACAAAACTCTACATAATAATCTGTCTGATACGTAATTGGCGAGGAAAAGTTATTTGAAAATTACTTTTGTGCTAATGAGAGATGAGAGAACTGAATTTGCTGCCCAAATGCCGCTTTATGTACCGTTCGCCACCAGTTTAATTTGAAAATTACCATTACAATTCGATTTACAAGTAGAACACACGGTTGATGAACCCGGTGGGGGGAGGGCGACTAGGCCTATCTGATGATCTCCAACATGGGCGAAACTGGCCGTGGTCTATGGATGCAGATTGTGTCAAGAACGTCTGATGCGGATTTTTGCCATTACTGTACACGCATCTTAACACATGAACGCTGTGCCTGGCACGCAACGCCTCGTTGCATAAATCACGGCTAAAATTGAAAATCTCATGGTAAACAGAGAGAAACAGTGGGACTATGGACGGAAATGCTTATTCTGTAGTCGAAACTGTTCCAAAAATAACGGTTCACATTTCCCGACAGTTTTCGCAAGATAGTTGTTGTTCTATCGCGTATTGAATCGGATTCTGGTTCTGCGCAATCGATTTTTTTTAGCTATCTTGCTATGGATTATTACAAATATATTGATGCAGGGTTTTCCGTTTTAGGAGCAGGTAATATAATGAAACAAACTTAGTCTTAGTAGTACAGTCAAATTAGATTCCTAGAAATCCACCTTAGCCCAGAGAAGATAAGTACACCTTGAAAACGTAGCCAACTTTCTGCATGCTAGCCATATTGATTTGTCGCCAGTTTAAAAGTTGTTCGAGGCGTCGGGCAAACCAACCACACCGCTCAAGTCTGAACACTGTCGCCACTTCAGATGTGCGCTAGCGGACTAGTGGTAGCCCGCTGACCTCGCACGTCAGATGTGCAAAGTTCAAACCCCGGCAAAACCACTGATGAGAGCAAAAGCCCAGTCTAGTGTTTCTTCTATGAGGTGGACTCATCAGAATAACCGACCGAGAGCTGTTCAAACGATGGCAATGTCAGCTCGAACAACAATGGTAGTAATGACCTAATTGCAAAGTCTACTCCCCTGTGACAACTCTTCTGAATTAATTTGAAATCACGTGCACATCGTTCAGTTGTAACGCCCTTTCGGTGCCTAACTGCCATGCCACCAGAAGGAAGCACGAGGGCTGGGATACTGTCAGGTTACCCAAGCCTAGACAGGGGAAGTCGAGAGGCAGAGGTCAGGTTCGAACCACAGACCTTCCAGTCAGTAAATTCGTGCTTTAAGCGCTGAGCCTCTCACATCACTTTCGTCTTTCTTTTTGGCCTGTCTGGTGAGTCCACTACGGAAAGGAGGAAGCGCTGGGCTCGAGGATTGGTCTTGTTAAAGCTCACGGGCAGTGCATATCCTTAGTCCTACCGGGATTTGAAACCCGAAAAGGTTTTGCCGCTACTCCACCAGCGCACCCTTGGGACATCTGAAATCTCACATCTGAACACTCTGACGTGCCTACTCTTAACAGATGCTATCGTGAATTTTTTAAAATAGCGTTTCTGAATTTGTACAACCAATGCACACTGAGTCACAGCTGAAATTAACCTCTATACGTTGCCAGATGGACACGTTGAAAATGCACTGTGTGAAAACTTTCTTGCAAGACCGACGTATGATGGTTCTCGATGATTACCTAACGTGCAATACGGATTACTGCATCGATGAACGACAGATTCCATGATCTACTATTTTTAAGATACCGATATGCCAACTTTAGCCTGAACGAATGTAGTGTTGACGACTCAGTATGCCTCAGCTGATGTTTTCAAAGATGACCTGCTTCAGAGAGGTTCCACTTGGATGTTGTAGTGGAACAACGAAACACAGCAACTGTGTTTCGTCAGATTGTTCGTCGCGTCCGTGTTACATCACGCAGATCAAATGGGCTATTATAATTCCTCCACAATGTCGTCACTACTTCCATTAGTAGTAATATCATATGCCCAACTGGGTAATACCAGCAGGAAATTGTGATTTGTCATCATTTACCCAGCTGACCGAGGCCAAAGATATCCAAAGTAAACTCGAATCACAACACGATGCGAACTGTGAAAGAGCCAATCAATGCAATGGAAGAAACTACTCAAAATAGGACGCACTCGGATAACCAATCAACTCGGATAAACGCAGGCCACAGATATTTGGAAAAGGACCAATAAATTAACGAAAGCGCTGTCTCCCAGTTAGCCAATCATATTAATGGATAACAGATAATCTTCAAATGCTATAAATGCATGCAGGCAAAGAGAAATTACCCACTCAACTGCGCTCGGATGACGAAAAGTTTGCAAGCCAATCGGCAAGCTTGTCAAACAAGTCGGGAGCCACCTGATGGACAACCAACAACGTACACATTAGAGCATGGAACTAGAAACCTAGGCCTCCTTCAAAAGGCTTGCCCGTTTATGAGTTCATGCTCACGAATGACTGTCACACATAATTATTTTCCATTTGGCGTCCAGGCAACTCGGTAAATCTCGCTAAATAGTCCAGTCGACCAGCCGCCGACTGATTGTCACCCATTCGTTTTTCGGCCTTCTTGGACCTCCATAAACAAGTGTTGAAGAGGCATCTTCCGTGCGCACGTATTTACACTTCATCACTGTCCACCCCCGTCAATTGGTTCCAGCGCCTAGTTAACGTTTCGTCAACAGAATACACCGTTTTCTATATCTCATCACCAGGATCTGACATGCATCGATAACTTCAAATTACGTAACACCTAATCATGCAGGTAATCAACAGATGAGCTTACAGGTTACAACTATATGATGAATTCAAACCAAAACGTCACATTCTCACATCCTCGTAACATCTGACTTGGCCTTTCGATTACCTGAGTCATCAAGCGTTGAGTAGCCTTTTGTGTGTGTGACAACCTGTCGGAGAGAAGCCGAAAAGGACTCGTTTCCTGATCACCCGATTAGGATTAATCCACTCGCCAAGATATTTCAGTTATTTTGTTATTGTTCATATTCACACCACTCTCGTTTGAACGGCCGTCCACCTGTCCTGGCGCGCACATTCTGATAAGTCCACACCAAAGTACTGGACTCGAGTTTCGCTCTTATTAGAGCCCATTAACAGTGCATATCCAATGGCCGCGCCAGGATTTGAACTCCGGACGTCTGACCTGCGCTGCAAGCGTGTTACCACTGCTCCACCAACGCACATTGGACGCATCTGAATTTTCACCCAAAGGAGAATTTCTTGAAGTAAAGGAATATACCGTCGTGTAAAGCCTTCATTGCCCCCCGTATTTCTCGTAAATATGAAGGATTTCGAATGTCTGAACCCACATAGCAGTTCACCAACGAGAATCAGGTCTACCCTTTAGGGAATACAAATTGCAATGCAGCGTAGGCGATTTCTGAAGCTGGATCCATTTGCTGAGAAAAAGGAACAAATATCTGTTTACAATTCTTATTCAGCTTCCGGTACCTGAAGTATCTCGAAACTAGTTGACCAGAACTAGACCTCCTGGCAGTAAGCGAGTGTGTGTAGGCGAGATGGCTCAGGGGCTGAATGGTTCAGGGGTTAGAGCGCGAATTTATTGACCGGAAGGTCCGTGGTTCGTACCTGACTTCTGCCTCTCGACTTCTCCTGTCTAGGCTTGGGAAACCTTGCAGTATCTCAGCCCTCGTGCTTCCTTCGAGTGGCATGGCAGCTAGCCACTGAAGGGGTGTTTTAGAGCTGAACGATTATCTGTTATTTATTATTCAGGAGCGTGACTTCTCCTGAGGACATTATTGTATCACGTTTCGCATGATTCTTGGGTTCGGCTTTTCTTGATTTAAAACAGTTATTTCCTATCAGTAATTTAGGCTACACAGAAGACGGAGAGAAGTTGACGCATACCTCACAATGAGAAGCAAACAGTGATTAGTCACGTGAATGCAGACTGATTGGCCATTCGGAGAAAAATGACCTACACTGTAAGCTCAAGGTAACCAAAGGGCTACATCAAATCACTTTTGGACAAGCAATGACGGCATAAATCAAATGATTGCAGAGGCCTCGGTGAATATGAGGACATATAAGCAATAACCCTGAGTGACTGAGAACTTCTGGCTTGGTATGTTTAACATTACGGATGTAACGAAACAACCAAGGAATTCAGTTGGGGAAGTACAGAGTAGATGTAATGAGTCCGAAGGACATAACGTAAATATCGATTTATCTGAATTTGGGTATCGCAATAGTGATCTCCTGATGGATTGGTCCAAAGTTTACAAACGCACGGTGCATCGACTGAGTGGCCTAACCAAGACGTTTCGGTGTGTGCATACGCTACTGAGTGTCATTTCAAGTCGGGCTAAGGAAGTCTTCATTATCCATCAAAATTCACTGTTTCTCTACGGAATGCGTGCTTGAATCAAAACGAGAGTATGTACGAATCAACGCGCATTCGAATCTCTCACCCGTAAGCTCCACTGGCTCCGGTTGTCAAACCTCACCTGGTGGTTGCTACTTTGACATCGACTCGAGTTTGCCGGAAGTCCATAAGAGCTTATTCACGAAAATTCATGGAGGCACTGCTTATTGATCAAATGAAGCTCAAATTTTTCCACAACAAAGCCAGAGTGGAAAAAATCAGGCTTAAGAACACTTGAGTTTTCAGTAAGGTACCAGTGAGGATGCCAGGAAATCACCTGAACTTTGAATGGGGATAGATTGACTTAGACAGTAAATTCGTCAAAAAAGAACTATTTTCTGTTGCACCGCATGATCGTTTGGAGACAACTATATCCTGATGAGTATCATCCACTTCTTGGAGGCTAATAGTAAGTGGCACAATTATCTCTATTTCACAGTTGAAAGAATTTGAATCTAATATGCTACTCATAAGGTTGCTGAAAACTTTCGATGCAAATGAGTGTATTACCCGAATTAGAATCCACCTGATGAATTAGTTTACCAAACCTGGACAACAGAGGAAAAATCTCTAGCTTGTGGATGACAGTTCCATAAAATCGTACTGGTCGTCATTTCCTTTCAGTCATCCTGGGGAGATACAGTGGAGGGGGGTTGTTCCAACCAGACAAGCATATGAATATGTATTCAGCGGACCCACAACACATCATAAAATAATGTCAACCTTCGGTCATACATATTTGTAAACGGGTGTATAGCGCACAGATATTTTTGGTCATGCGACACGTCCGTCCACCTGAAGCCGCATATATTTGACTCCGTTCTCCCACTCTGCCAGATACTATAGGGCACCTAAGCAACAAAACGGATGAAAAGGGCGTCTGTTCTTAAAAAAAAAACAAATACACTTCTGCAGCCCACTTAGCAAAAAGGCTGGTTCGAAGTTGTAAAATCACACTATCACACTACCGAAAATAACACTGAATCCGACCGAAGTGCACTAAATGTCGGACAAGACCACCCACAGAGAAATATCGCGTGACAGCCAGTTGGAATGGGACGATTTTTTTCCAAAAAATATTTTCTCCCAGTAAACTAAGCAATGATCTACCTACATCAGAATTAGAAGAATGAAAAGCTCCGTAATTGTCTACCCACCTCACCCAGTTTCTTCAGAGAAATTGTCTGGTGTGTTTTTTTGGTTTCCAATTGAAACTGCCGACAGAAGGAGTGTAGAGGCTTTCCGGCTGCGCCGGACAAGTTTGCTGAATGAGTCGTAACCTTAAGGCCTATCGGTATCATGTGGTTTATCAGACTGCAGACCAACCAGTCATATGGTCTCGTCAGCCATATGCCTCTTCTCTCAACAATGGTTGTGCGGTTACGAACTGCTTTTCCCCGACTGGCTTGTTTCTTATGTAAAGATACCGATTTATCCTTACGACTTCAACCCATCGAAAAAGACGCAGTTGCTGGTCCCTCCAACCCTCTTTATTTCCGGTGTATGCTTGCGGGATTTGTGGAATTCACGTTCACACCGCTGTCGTTTGAACGGTTTTTTGTGTGTCCTGGTTAGTCCACACCAAAGGGGTGAGGAAACAACGGACTCGAATTTTTGGGACGAAATGGTCCAAGTGGTCAGAGCGCGAATTTACTGACACCGGAAGTTCCGTGGTTCGAACCAGACCTCTGCTTCTCGACTTACATTGTCTAGGCTTAGGCAATCTGGCAGTATTCCAGCCCTCGTGCTTCCTTCGGGTAGCATGGCAGCTAGGCACCGAAAGGGTGCTACAGCTGAACGAGTATCTTTATTTTTTTACTCGAATTTCAGTCTTGTTATAACTCATCAGAGGTTCATACCCTTGACTTTGACGGAGTTTGGGCTACGTGCTAACGGTACTCCACCAACGCATGTTGGAGCACCTGGGTCATCACGTTTGATTAGGTGAACGTGTTCACGCTTGATCAATGTGACTGGGAGGTCTTGATAGGTGACAATCTCGATGCCTTTAGGGTGCCCTGGCGAAGTAGCGGTAACACGGTTACCCCCACATGTCAGATGTCCGGAGTTTAAACACCAACACTGATGACGAGCGAAAATCAAGCGCTTTCCCGTTTGGTATCAACTCACCAGAATAACTGTGCTAGGATAGGAGAAAGACTGTTCAAACGAGAGTAACGCGAACGTGACTTCCTTACTTCCTTTTTTCCTGTCGGATACAAAAAGAAAACTGTTATCCAGTTATCAGACATTTTCCTAGCATTACACCTGGGGATTTCGTCAGTGCCGTACACACTGATGGGTATGAGCTGGACCCTACCGTTGCACATCGCATCGCACCTTCTGCCGTATTTCTTGTCCATGGTCAATCTCCGAATGCCCCAGTCCCAAGACCGCATTCCGTTTACGGAGTTTAATGGACAAAGTACTCGTGACGTCGCATAAACCCCGACGTACATCGGAGCGCTGTTTCAGCTCATTTTTTGTTGGAGGCCCCTAGTTACCATTCAGCGTAACTGTCTGACAGTGTTTGGACGACACAGTTATTGATCACCCGTCCACAATCTTCCTTCCATATTAAAAAAACTGATTGTTTAGTCGGTCGATCTTCCGATCTCTCCCTCTGATTGTATCCAACTGTCCTGGGTTTTCTTTTGATCTATCGATCTATCTGTCGATTTTTCTAAATTTCAAAAACAAAAACGTTACTTGTGTGGACTGGAACACCTTTAGATATATGTCGGTAAAGCATTTGAGTGTCACACTGACCTGTTATCAGCAGCGATCGGCAAAAAATACGACTCATTCGCTAGGCAGTCGAAAAGATCGAGGCGTTTTGATGCGACTGAGAAAAACCAAATAACGGATAATTTTCCAACTGTTTAAAGATGCCGGTTTCGGTACAACAAAGCCACCTGGATGATAATTCCAAGGTGGACACATTCCGTGAGATATCATCGAACACCTGTTGCTGGAAGGTTGAAATGAAGAGGGTAGAAGAACTTTTAGTGACCACACGCAAAAAACCACTTGATGAAGGGTGCATTACAGCGCAGACCAGTTGAAACAACGGAAGCGACTCGTACGCATATTCTTTGTATGCTCAAGTTCCACCAACTTGGAGTGCCCCAACACCCAATTTTCGGTATGTACAACCAACTACCCGTGTCATTCGTTGCTAAGATGCCATGTGGGATTCTCAGACCGGTACAAAATGTGGTTGTCAAACATGACCCACAAGACATCGTTGACTTGGTTTAATGTAAAACAGACCGAGAAGAAAAAACCCTGATCTCTCTAGGTATCCCTTTGCTGTTTTCTAGTGTGTGCTCTTGCGTGTGATGGTGAATTGAATTTGTGCGACCATAGGGCTAAATGATATTCGTAGGGAACTCCAATTAGCCAAACTCGAAGAGCTTCTTCTACGTTGCACCATTCGACGACAACCACTGTCATCACGCTGATGGACCAAGCTTGAGAACTGCCAACTACCAGAGGTTGGCTACCTCACCGAACCACTTCTAAAGTGTCTAAATACTCACTTTGGAGCTCAGTACATTGACCGGAAGCTGGAAACACTGTCTAAAATCATGACTGATCGTATGACTAGCTGGCTGTGTAAAGGAATCGATTAAACTATTGGAAGTTCGGTGCTGACACACCCTGTGGAAATTGGACACAATACACGTGCTGCGTTTGAATTTAAGACCTTGTTGTCGTTGACACGGAGGCGATAAAAGGCCAGTTGATCAACACTGATGACCGTGATCGAACTGGGTCAGCTTAGTGAACATAAAAAATTCATGGCTCGAATCCAACCCCAACATTTCAACTCCTCTTGTTTTGGCTTACATCTGAACGATTGATTGACTAATTGATTGATTGTTTGATTGATTGATTGATTGATTGATAGATTGATTGATTGACTGATTGATGGATTGATTGATTGCTGGATTGATTGCACCCTGACACGTAGTGATCCAAAATTTCATGTCCTTAATTGTCGAGACATCCTATTGGATGGGTGGCCTCTTTGATAAGGAAAGACGCAGTCCGTTTGCCTCGAGGATTCTTTCTGTCCCCAGTAAGCTCACTTACTGTGTACTTTACGCTACAATGGCTGTTTGGTTTCCCGGGGTAGAGTTTGGCGGACTCGCTGGTCCATTGCTTCTCCTAACTTCGGTAATCAGGAACCCCAGGCTACAACACTTTTTTGCCAAATGTCTTATCATGAAAAGGTCATCCCTTCAATTCCAGTCTTTCGAAAGTTTTTTACAGCTTAGATAAAAGATCAAGATTACTGGGTAGTTTTCAAAAACCTTCTACATATTGCAATGTTTACGCTCCATCTATGGCCTGCCTACTCCCGTTTTTAACGGCTAACTTGTGTTCATACGTCCGGTACGGTTTGCACTTTCTCTCTATGTGGTAGGTCATACATGCTGAAATTTCGAAGTCCCTTAAATTGACCTCATTTCATCTAAACCTTTAATCATTTTACGGTGTGCCACGTTGTTGTTATTGATTTTGTACTTAGTACGATTGCCACAGATCATTACTCGTGAAACTCACGTAACCTGTTACTTCCAAATGGGGAAGTAGTATGTTTCTAACTGTCTCGGTCGCTGAATGCAGAAAACTCAGGTTAACATTACTTAATCGAAACATACTCATCACTGCGGTGAAATAGTAAGTGAACTGTTGAAGACCTTTTCAAGATTTAGAAGAAAATGTAAGCTCTGATTTGAAGAATATAATCGCAATTTATCCGCCGTTTTTCTTCCCGCAGGCCTGGTCTAAAATGGGGCGTCGCCGTTGGGGTGGTTGTGACGTTAATTGTCTTCCTAACCGTCAGCTACACGATCCAAGTTTTCCGAGTGTGCGATCGATGTTACCATGAATGTCCAATTATCGGCTTTGGGGAGGGTAAGTTGACATAATTCTGCTGCAAAATCTGGCTTTAACGGTCTCTGATTAGCAACTATTTTCATTCGAAAACGTCGAATTGTTCTTTCGCTGCATGTGCTACGTACACAGACGGAGAATCAGCCAGGTTGTGCACCAGCGGGAAGGAGTTATAGAACGTTTGTGCAGGATTCGAATCACATGTGTTCGGCGTAAGGATTCAAGTCTAAACTTCGTATCTTTATCAAAACCATGTATTGATTATCAGTATACCAGATGGAAAAAGACTAAAACTCAACTGGGAGCCGGTAATTCGAATCCGATCCCATTCTGGTTATTAACATGCCTTATGTGGAAATATTACCAGCTTGCAGCGAAACGCATGTGGTCACGTGTGTATTTACGGGAATCTGAGTTATCTCTAAGTTCAGCTGTAGCACTCTTTCGGTGCCCAACTGCTTTGCCACCAGAAGGAAGCTTAAGGTTTGGGATAGGGCCAGGTTACCCAAACCTAGACAGGGGAAGTCGAGAGGCAGAGGTCCTGTTCAAATCACGGACATTCCGGTCAGTAAATTCGCGCTCTAACCACTGAGCCTTCTCAACCCCAGTCATCTCTGCTGCGGAATCAATGGAGAGGACGTGTCACGAAGCTGCCAGCAGCGTCTTATATCGAAGGACAATAAAGCAGGACGCCAAATCATTGATGATTCACCCATATGCGAAAATACCTCTACACAAAAGGCACCCTTCAAAAAGATTGCGATTTGGATATCTTCCGGTCAGATCGGATAAACAAACTGGGAACTAAATTAAAAAAACAGTTACAGGTTCCCAAATTGTCGATGTACTCTCCAATTTGCGCTGATGAATTCCCGAAAGACTGATGCAAGAAGCATTACTGATTCACCGTCGCACTACTTTGATTGGACTTCACTTGACTTGGCGAATGTTGAAATTGTGGTGAATGCTTTCTAGACACCTTTTACTGAGCTGTCGCCGTTACAATACAAAAAATCTGGATCACGTGATATAAACGAGAAACAGTACACAATTCTCTTCGAACACCGAGTTACACCAGGTCTGGGTGGTAGGGTGATTACCACGAGGAAAAACTGTACACATTTTGATATCGTGATGGATCGATTTCCTGAAAAGTAATATTTGTGTGTGATTGATGTTTCACATTGAGCGCTTAGCAAAAAAGCGCACGGGCTTTGTTGTATCGGGATGATATTATTACCCTAGAGAACTTCATAAGGAAGTATCGTTTTATCGCTCGAAGACTGCTCACTTGGACTTCGAATTGCGCGTCCTGACCGAAAGCTTTGTATACAAGGTCACATATCGTCTGTGATTCCTGGCTGGTGTTATGCCAAACACGCATACATTTATGACGGTAGTGTGAAAAGATTTTCTAGTTTCCAACTGATATTCCGTTCACAGAGAGCTACAAATCCCCAACCCCAACCAAAGTTTGGCCACGAGTGGCTGATCAACAGTGTGATTAGTTCTCACTTAGAGAGGAAATAGCACCACTCATTCTTAGGTCACGGAATCCACATCACGTGATCACATGTAGACTGGCTCCTCGAATGACGAATTCCCAAATGGAGGTATTAATCATTCTATGAAATCATTCTTCCTGTGAGCCTCATCAAATCAGTAGAAATGAAAGATGACAGAAGCGCCAGAATGACCGAGTCATGATGCTTAGCCGAAGCCTGAAGTATCAGGACTCATTTGGGGCCAGACGATTCCTCGTTCAACCCAGAAAGACTGATTTTCGAATGAGTATTGTACCGGACGCTTCCTTCTTGCCAATAACAACCGAATCAGTCTCGTATGTAGCGCACTGTACTCCATTTGGGTTATCGAATTGACACTGATAGCGACGTCTTGAATATAATAACCATGGTATTTTGAGGGAACCACGGCGCGTAAAATGTGGTCACGTGGTACAATCGAACGAATAACAATAAACTAAGTGCATTTGTGATTACAATCCAGAACATAATTGTACATGTTGTTGATCAGGTGAACGCTGATCTGTTTGCCGATATTCGTAATTGACATGCAAACGTTTCGACGCCATCACCCAACTACCCATTGATGATGTCTACTCCTACGGTGACGAAACGTTTGCAAATCACTCGCCAAGCACGCCGAAAAGGTCAACAAACTCCTGACCAAAAATCAGTGAACTCACGCGAGCCAATAAAACTAAAGATTTGAGCTCGTCAGCAGTGCCCATTTTCACAATCCAACCACATCTCACGATTTGTACTTAAATTGAACGCAAAGGTGGATGTAATTCACTCTGATCTCACCTGAGATTAGATCCGCCTATCCTTGTGAAAACATTGCAAAACAAGCTATTTTTAGGAAGAATGTAACACTCGCCGAACATTTGGACAAAAATTGTCGTCTATTCTCACTATCTCGTGAAGCGTCCGAAGTCAAACGACAAAAACAAACTTCCTGTCCAACTTCTGAACCGTCTATTTACACAAAAAGCATGCTACATGTATCCGTTCATTTGTCAAAGTTGAGACAGTCAAAGACGGATGAAAATGTCCTTTTTTCGAAGACAGAATTTTACGCAGCGAATTTTATGCAGAAAGTACAAAATGAAACTCAGTGCATTGAATGAAAGATAGCAGTAATCAAAATAGCATTTCGGCGATACAAAGAAATTTGTGTACCTTGGTTTACGATTTTCTGTGATCAGACAACTGGACCAACCCACCACGGAACTACTCAGCTTGATTGGTCCATGTAAAATGAGCAGGTATTGTCCAATTTATTCCTACCCATAATATTTGGGGTAAGCGGTGTTCTGGTCATGTCGTCTTAGACGATGATGGATTCGTACCAGAATTCGTACGCCACATCCTCTCGAAAGACTACCATTTTGCTGGTTCACTACTTCACTGACCTTTCCCCACACTTGTTCAACATTCTGGACCATTGGTGACACAAAAACCACCATTTTGGTGGCTTAGAACCGACAGATGCTTTTGACAGCAGTTTTACTATACTTCCTGGAACTGTCAATCCACACGGCAAATTTCGTTGATGTGACATTTTATTCAATGTTTTTCGTATGCACAGAGCATTGGAACTCACCAGATTATCGTCGCCGAGTCCTGACTTCGCCGCCACTTATTCTTTACGCGTGGGATTCACATCCCGTGTTCGCGTGTAAACTGGCTTCTAGGGTGAGTAGTTCTCAGATGGAAAGTTTACCCAGCTCATGAGATCTATTCTTTCTTTCTGAGATATCTTGGTTACCCACCCAAGCACACACAACGGAAACGAAAAGACAAGGTCCTTGGACGGATGTCGAACTCACGACCCTCAGCCGAATTGAGTTACCGCGGATGCTGTCCGCGTTGCACATCTGCACTTGGGATCACACTTAATTCCTATATCTCTGTCTAAACGATCAAAGGTTTATGTCTTTCGGTCCCTTGTGTTAACTCCACACTATCTGGTACGTCAAATCAGCCCAACCTGAGGTTCCAAGGGAAGTTAACACAAACTTTGTCGCAGTGTTCACCGGGATGTAAAGCGGTCTCACATGGATTGTACCAGTGCATACCTAGATCTTTCTGAGTCCCTATTACACGTTTGATTGTCAATTCCCAAAACAGTTAGATGAGGAACATTGTTATTCTTGACCACGCTTTGATACACTGTTTTTTTGCCACAAACCAGGGGAAAAACATCACAGTGCTTCAGGTAATCAACCAGTAGCCCGAAGCGTCAACAGCGGATCGATTAACTTGGATCGCTAGTGAGGGTGAACACGTCACCAATTTTGATGGGTAATAGGCAACATGATTCGGACTTTGCGCAAAACACTACAAGGAAAATGTTGATTTTTCTGATGTCGGTGAGAATAATGCTTTTTTGAATAAGTACGCTTCGTGTGAACAACTTACGGATCATTGAAAATCAAACTGTTCAGTTTTGTAGGCGAATAAATTTTATTTGCAAACCTGTTTTGGTTTTAACGGGATACGCAACTGGATACCAGCTGAATCTCACCCTTGTGATGTTCTTCGACCTAAGATGGTGCAGAACGGCAGCCTCATGTTTCATTTGGCACGATATTCGTTATTCGATTTGCTGGAACATACTACTCATAAGGGTTTTTAGCATCATTAAGAGTAGTATGTTCTACATTGCTATTATTTTTTTTACCTTAATACGTCTCATCAAATCCATGGACTTGGAGAATCTATACGGTAACTGGCGTGTGACGAGAATCCCACTGCCAAAACATCTTCATCAAGCACCTTGCAAAATTTCTGCTTGTTAGACTCAACGTTGTGTTAATCTGAATTCTGGCCACTGAGACACATTTGTCTTCGGGTAAATTAAAACACCACGCTGCGTTTAAGGTCGCATTTAGTTGTGAATTTAAACAACGCCTGATTCATTGTCTCAGATGCTAGCCAATTGAACGGAAATTTGGGACCAACTGTTGTTCACATGCTGAGAAAGCAAAACTGCACAACTTAAAACAGCCTTCAGAATTCGATCGGAATGAATTCACCAATCATGACGCTAGAACGAGTTGGACTAGCATACTTGTCTTGGATAGGTTGGGAATCCGTCTTGTTGTCATTGTTGTTTGTATCAAAATAGAGATATCGGTCTAATGAATGATAACCTAGGTGTACCAGCGAGAATAATACGTGAGAATCCATAGACGGGTTTTTACTGAAGGCGTTCAGATGAAAACTTTACATCGGAAATGAGAAATAAGGATCCCACAGTAAGAATAAATTGTCTCGAGGGAGACATTTCTCTTGTGGTTTACAAGTAAAGAAGCGGGACGGATGAGTGCTGTATAGATGGGTATATGAAAATTACAATCTATAAACGAACACTGTCGGTGCATGCGTAGCGGAAAGATTCGATCAGGTTCGAGGTAAAAGTCCCCGGCAAATCAGCTGTTTATATGCCTTCAAAATAGGTTTATTCATACAGAACACGAGAAACCAGGGATACAGTGTGTGTAAGCATTAGACTGGCAGACTAACTCTGGAGATTGGCTTCCTTGGTAATGTCTCTGACGTTGCGGCTGATTGCGCAACTATTCTTACTGGGTAGTTTGGTGTACATTTCATTGCACATTCTGAGTGCCAGACGGAATTCCGCAACGGAACCGCTTTGCCGCTCGCGGTTAGGCGCTGCAACGGCACGCGACTGGCCAGAAGATTGGTCGGCTGGCCGGTCCAGCATCAAACCGAGCTCTGACTGGCCGTAAGGGTGGACCCAACAGCTAAACGTGATCCAGTATTCTCTGAATGCCGGTTGCCAATGGCGCATCCAGAAGGGGTTGGAAGTTTCGGACTGCTGTCGCCGCATACGACCCGCTGTACATGTGCTTTTGATATGGTTTTGGGCGTTAATGCACATTGTGCACCTTTGGTGGTTCTTTTTGAAACTAGCTTGGAAGGTTCAGACCCAGAACTAAGCTGAGGCATTACCGGTATTACAGAGAGCTTCCGGCTGATGTGCTTTTTAGCACAGCTTCGAAACAACTGATGGAAAACACGAGAATACGCCCAGTCGGATGCATCTCGACTACGGAGAATCATTACATCTGATATCATGAGTTGGTCGATAGTGCATCGTCAGTTACAATCTGAGACCGTTTGCCACTATAAAAGTGGAGGATTTTCTGACACCTTCATGGTTTTGGGATTGTTTGTTCCGGATCGGTCGTGTATTTTCAAAAATTATTGTCTGGACATCCATTGGAGGTAAATTCATTTTTTCTGGCTTGTTTTTGGTGTCGCTGTCTGTGCAGTCTACTCTCAGCCGTTATGAGATAAGTAGTAGTCGCATAATAAACAAACAAAAAACAATATTTCCGACATTTTATCGCCGAACCGGCCTAAAAGTGGATTGCTTTTATCAAAGTAGGCTGTACACCCACCACAACAGTCACACTGGCCATGCACGAAGGCACGCTCACACAGACACACCCACACGCGCACAGACGCACGCACGCACACGCGTGCACGCAAGCGCAATCACACACTAGGCACACTCAGAAAAGTGCTTTCGGCCAGATTAATCACACACCTGAATAGCGTGATATTATCGGGCTAATTAAGCGATCTGTGCACCCTATCTCCATCCATTTGAGTTCTTCTCAAAGTGAGGCTGGCGCTGGCAGGATTTTCTCAGGCTGCATACTGATATGCCGGAAAATATGAACTAAGGACATCAGGCACGCGTTCAATTTGAAGGGTCGACTTTAGTTTCGCCAAAAGTGATGCTTATTTCTGAGTTGAGCAGTCCGGCGTTGACCAGTTCATGGATGATCTGTAATGGCGATTGATTATTGGAGACGTAAATGTTCTGCATGTGTACTTTCAAAATCCAAGGACCTAGAGGGATTCGGACTACTTTTCATAGTTTGTCATTCTACCGTCCAACACTACAAGTCTTCTCTGGACGCCTTTTGTGACCTCTTTAGTAACTGGAGGCAAACAGTATAAATAGGCTTCAAGTTCGAATTGTCCAACTTTCAAAGGCTAAACGGCAACTGATCAACGTGCCAAGCAATTTTCTTGTTTCTTGGTTTTGCGAAGAAGTCGCTTTGCGGCTGCAAAGTCGTAGAACCTGCCTTGTCAAAAATGACCTCTCCATCTTATAGCTTTTGGTACATTGCCAAGCAACTAAGAGAGCACTAAAAGACAGTACCTTTACAGGTGAGCTGCTCATCCACAGAGAATAAGTCTAGAAGATCAGTTCATTCCATTTTTTGGTCAACGAATGTTTCATAGAAAGTGACCTTTATGGCACTTTTTTCACAACGCTTGCCAAGTTTACTGGACTTGAAAAAGCGTTCTACTTGTGTGTATGTCTAAAAGGTCACTTTATCAGTTTACACAACCAAATCTATGCAAAAAACCGGGTAACTTGGTAATTAATTCCGGCGCAAATGCGACTCATCAAAATTCGATTAGCCACGCAGACAAACGGTATAAGGAACCCGACAGAACACAAAATGAACAGCTTACTTCCAAACCGTCTGAACGAATACCTTGCAGCCACATCGGGTTAAAGGCGGGGTGCGCTGGGCTGCAGAGATGCTACGAAACTCACACAGAGCGGACACATCCAACGGGACATGAAAACAAGACCAGTTTTGCATAAAGTGTGAGGAACTCACTGTCCTTAGGCGCCCTACTAGGCTTTCCTAGACGTCTTTTGAAGGTGTGGGGTCAGTGGACGGAAGTGATGGTGTAGCGAGCAAACGGCATCTTCGAGTGACGCGTAATACCAGAACCTCCGGGAAGGCAAAACAAAGTCGGAGCTGGGTTTCTATGCGGCACTATTAACGTAAGACATCAATTCACAAAATATACAAACCTCGACAGTAGATACTCGTCCACAACAAATGGTCCACTTGGACTACAAAAGTACGAACCAAATGAACAAACAGGCTCCCACGTGAGACAGTCACACGTGCGTAAGGTCGGTCACAACTGGCTGGATGACCTCAAGGCCAAATGGGCGAAGTGGTAAGGACAAACAAACGTCAGTTCATATAGACGCACTAAACACTAAAGTGGAGCGGGGGTTACAAATAGGGACAAGAAACGTGGGCAATTTCAAATGTCAAAGTAATGGACGATACAGATGGGATAGCCCAATAATTTCCAACTCAGTTTTCAATCAGGTGCGCGGATGGCGCCTTCAACTACTTAGAGGTTTCATTAGTAGTACGTGCCGTCGCATCAGCAAATTTAGATCTACTTTGAACATCACACTGTGTAGTGGTGACTAGCACTACCTACACTACTGCCATCCAGTTACAAAGGATGTTCTTCGTCTTGACCATGTGGAATAAAAGAATGCAGTCTTTTAGGACTGCACCCTAACAGCAAATTAGGGAAACCTACGTGGAATCTGCTCAGGGCAATCGCAAATTAAGCGGCTGCTTATACGTTGAACACTTATTGGATAGGCTGAACAACTTCTCCGTTGATCGAAACATGCTTCTTGTTGACGAAAATGAGTTTTTTTATATCGGTATAGAACCGATGGTGGAATACATTCTTGGGTGATTTTGGATGTGTTGGTTCGTCAAGGAGAGGCTGGACCCTAGTGCAGGGCGACGGTTTGTGCAACTCCATAACCCGTTGGGCTATGCTGAGGAGCTTCCGTGTGACAAGCACAGAACCTCTCATATCGGGTTCTTCAATGGGTAGAGGTGTGGCGAACACAGTCCCCCGATGTTCCACGTTGGAAGCTAGAACACGCACGCTTACTTGTTTATCAAAAAACTTGTACTGCTCTAGGAGACTACCTGAAAAAAAACCCTGCATTGAGATCAAGCTTTTGAGCCAAAGGTTTTGGCTGGGAACCCTAATCGTCCCTCTGTCCAGTTGGGGTCGCCAAGACTCACGTACAACCATCAACGTCACAACTAAAAACAATGTGATGCCGCATCAGCCTTTGGGTGGAGCCGTCAGCCGGGTCTTTTTACTTATTTTATGTAGGCTACTGCTGACGTCTCCATTCATCGTCTCTCAAGCAGTCGTTCTTCTCTCCTTTGGTACTTCGTTGCCAGAAAAGCCCCCGTAAGCACTGACAGACCCGTTGGTCGCCCACTGCCGTTAGCTGAAATATATACGGTTAAGCCGACCATCGCGGTCGTAGACACTTCGAAATCATTCTTGTAACCCAGAGGCCCAGTTCACCTGGCTGCCTTTACCGTTTTCAGTATGAAACAAGCCGGAAAACAGGCTTCTCCTAAATGTTTACTAGAATCGCTTTCTATTCATGTGGATTGTTTGCCTGAAACGAGAACTCAAGACCCAGGTACGGTTGTTGAACTGAGCTTCCAGCGGTTTCCGCTCATCTCTGGTTGACATACCTCTGCTGATTTAGAAACCACTGCGACTGGTTCTGCTGGGTTTAGAATTGTCTGAAGTCGCTTAGTTAAAGAGTCTCTGCCTGAATGGTTGCCCGGTAATAGCAAACCTCGTCTTTGGCGCAAAAATACTCAAGAAATTTTCTATGCTTGCAAAACTATTCATGTCTACCTCAGTTCCCTTTTTTGTTGTGAAAGGACTTTCGTCGTACAGGCCAATCTGTCTTTTTAGTACCGGAACTCTCTGTCAAATTCAAGGACCCAATGGGTCTGATTCTTGAGAATTCCAGTCAAGTAAATCCACCAATCGGGTCATGAGAATGGAGTCATTTATGCTTCTTGAGCATAGAATTGATATCTCTAGCAGCCTACAATGGGGGGTGCATAATATACGTGTCGCCCTCAATACGTCCAGGAACATTTGGGTGCTAGGCACAATCAGTCATTTAAAAATTTTTAGTCATCTACTCAATCTACTCACTTTTTAGCCGAGGGCGTTAACTGTTGCTAATTAGCCACAAGTGAACGCGCAGATGCAACAAATTGCAAGCGACGACTGTCTATCCTAAATGGTCAAGGTCTCAAAGAGTAAGGGAAGTCGGTGACCTTTTGTTCATAGCACCAAACGTAAGGAGTGTTTCACGTTAACTTCATAAAAAATTTCAACTACACGGTCAACTCGCCTTCAGGAAGCTCACCTCAGAGAGAAACAATTGAAAAGTACCAGGTAGAAATTTTCAGCAAAATGTTTCAGTCCGGAAAGCAGAGCATAAGAAAATCCAGATAAAGCAACAGGACTACTGGAATGGAGCTGCTCGGTATACCGACGAGACAAAGGCTAATTGGACCACAACGCAAAACAAATCGCGAAACGTCCAATCAGTGAATCTTCAATCAACCAATTACGTTGCAGCTATTTGGTGCCTAATTCGATTTCATTCAGAATCATCTGAGCCCCCCATTAACAGCTGTGTGATCTGGAAATGCAGGCATTTCGTCATTTGCGTAACGTTTAGTGTTCACTCGGACGACACTATACTGCCTAACGATGAGCAAGGCTGTTAGTAGAAATTCAAAGTTTTCGGCAACTTGCTAAGTAGTATATATTTATACGTATGCCTTAACTTATGTAAGTCTTATGTATGCATGCTTTATAATCAGTATGTATAGAAAGTATTCAACCGGTCCTATCGATTGCTGGTTACTCCTAACATTACTTTACGATGGAAATCCAACATCGTGATGATAAAAATAATAATGGTAATACGAAGCATCTATAATGACCATGTCCCGAAACTGATTGGTGGCGTAGCTCTTCCACACAGTGAGGAGTATGACAACGATAGTGGTTGAGTGTCCACCTTCGTCACATGCTCAATTGTGAACACTGAACTCTTAATTCAGGACTAAACCAGGTGAACTTGTGAGATCTCACCACGACCTGCGTTTTTAGGCACAAATGACGGGGGTTTCTACGTTTTCCTCAACTTAATTTGGGGCTGACCCCTAGGAGCAGATTAGCAATCGGAGGCTTGCCTGTATCCCCAAAAAATAACGAATTACGATTATATGATCTACGACTTATACACCTGTCTGCATACCGATTTGTTTTTTACGGGAGACTCACTTGCAGCATAGTCAGTTGAAGAATACGTACGCGAGATTCAGCTGGGTTCCAGGTTAGTCTCCTTTCAAAACCAAACTGGTAAGCAGATGAGTATATAAGCAGAATTTCATTAAATGTTCGGGTTCAAGTTGAACATTCATTTGACGGAAACTACCTGATGAGCCCTAAATGGGTGGCCGAAACCGGTCGAGGGCTGTCCAAATTTTTAGCAACCTTGTGGGTAGTACAATACGTTTATATAATATGGTTTAATTTGTGACGCCAAAATAGTTCTTAGGTTGTTTGTATTGAACAGCTTTAAATTACCTGGGTAGTATACCACGACGTCCATTTTACAAAGAAATTCGACTTGTACCTTGAATTTGGGGGAACGAAAATTTCATATCCAAAGTTTCCATAAACTAAGAACCTGGGCGGTCGAATTCGAGACTGTGGGTATGAAACTGAGCTGTCCCTGGTAGATTCATGCTTGTCTGTGTCTGTTCGCCGAATCTAGCAGTTGGATTGCAAACGTTTCGTGACCAATTGAGGTGAAATCGTCAATGCCAGGTTGTGTGAATGAATTGTTCCTCCTCTGCACTTATATAGCTTCAAAGCAGTATATAAACAGTTCTAAAGTGACTGGTTTATTCCGAGTTGGCGGCTTTCGCGTAATTCAGTTGGTCAGCTGGAAATCCAAATTGCGTTGCGGTCTTGTTCCCTTGTATTTTGTTTGTCCGTTGAGTGCCTTCGATTAGGCAGCTCTGTCCCTCCGTTGTGATTGGGGCTTCTCGTTTTTGCTTTGTAGCCTGGTTTTTTCCACTTGGTTGATTGTTTGGCTAACATTCTATTTTCAGTATCCCTCTTCACTTGACCAGACCAATCCGTTGGTGGTTGTAAGCTTTTTTAGTCTTCAATTTGGTTCAGAGTCCCGCAACTTCGTTTTCCAATTACTTGTAGTGACTGATGGACTAGGTCGATTTCGATGTGTTTTTTATTGATCGGTTTCTGTGGGGGGGTAGCGCGCTTTTGTAAACTACCGCTTCCTTTTCGTTGTTCCATGAGTGAATATTTGAAAACTATGCAGAAACCACATAATATCAGGTAGGAGTTTGCCCACTCAACCCCACATTGGCGATGCCACTTCAAATGGTGACGAAAAGTTTGCTCGGCGAACAGACTAACGACCTAGCGACGCAACCAAGCGGCGTCGCCAATGATTCACCCAGTCCATTAGTAGTATGAGATATTCTTTGCGTTGATTGTGACATTCGAACCAACCACTAATTTAAACCCACCGCTCAAGGTGGACTGTGTAACTTGCGACGGTACGCACAAATCGTTTGATGAGTTCCTGAATTATTACGGGCAACCAAATGGGGTGCAACCTACGTTCAAGCTTGCTAGCTAAGTCAGTTACGACTTTGCGAGTAGTTTCCTTCATGAAAATTTACTACGACATCTCGAATATCGTGCCGATTGAAACATGAGGCGGCCTTTGTGCAGCACATTCAGCTGAAGAATGTCATAAAAGAGAGATTCGGTTGAATCTTGCGTGAAAAACCAAATTGGTTTGCTTCACTAACAGAACAAATGGGATTACTACTGGAGTTGGCAGCATCGGAGTTTTTCGTCTCTTTTGTGGGCAACCAAAAAACTACATTTTGATCGGCAAGCATAAATTGTCTCCTGTGACTGGGGGAGGGGATCATTTATCACAGGCGGAAATCAAGCGGACTAGCGCAATTCACTTTGAAAATTCTCACGTGACTCTCATTTCATGTCTCCCACAGGGCTTGACACAGGTGGCTTTCTCATTAGTTCGCACGTAGTATTTCTTTTATCCCGCTTGTCTATACCATTGTATGTCGGAAACCGAGATATTCCTCTTTCCTTTGAAAAGCCACCTGTTTTTTTGTTCAGTTCAAAAGGTGTATCATAAATAAAAGGGTGGATTTAAACTCACATGGCGCGATTTTAAGCCTGATTACGATCTACGTGACAAAATGCGTTATAGACAGTCAGCTGTTGGAAACAAACATGATTGTTCGAACACTTCGAACCTAAATTTGAGATCTTATTGGGCGGAACGTGGCCCACATTTGTGTGCCTTCGCCACACACATCTTTTAAAGTTTGATAGGTTCTTCCGAACTATGTATGCCATTTTCCATTTTTCATCGTGTTGCACAAGAGAACGTGATATTTCAAAGTGATGTCACTTCACATGAGGAAAACATGGTACGCCTCAGTGGCAACGAGTCGCACGCAATCCGAAAGCCAAGTTAATTGCTAGAACGTTTATCCCTCACCCCGTGCGCACAACTGGTGGGCAGAATCTCTCTTAGACTGGCGATTTTCCCATATTTTCGTTTGCTTTCAACCTACGGAACGGATGACTTTTGCGAGGTTGTTGTTGAACAACCGTAAAATGCGAAATGTTTTTCTTTTCAAGGCCCAACAGACAGATGAGTGGGCTGTTTTTGGTCTTTCAAAAAGTCTTTCAAAGAAATTGGACAAAATGTTTATCCCTACTTCACTAACGCGAGCCAGTGTTTTTTCTCATGAAACCAGAGAATTTATACTGTTAAAGAGATAAACACATGGATGTTTTGGAAAGAGCTATTCCCCCTTGGGGTAGATAATTTGTTGACACAAATTACAAGGCACGAAATGGTTGCTTTCCCTGTTGTTAAGTGAATAACGCTCAAATCTAGGCCAAACTAGCTATCGCAGATCAGTGCCCCCGAATAACTAAAATTCATTATGAATCGTATGATCAATAACCGTGAACAGGGTTTGTTACTGCTATCAGGACCAGGGGTATAGGTCACTGATTAAAAAAGTAATCCAGATGAAACGATAAATGTGCGTGCACTTGTCCCTCCAAACAAAGATCCTCAATGGGGAACAATGCTCTCATGAGAGGAACGCACGTTGTTAACCGTACGAGTGAGCAATAATGTATGCAACTCATATCTTGGTAACGGTAGTGTAGTTCACTGAACCTGGTGCTCAGCCGCTGTGACCCTCTCTCACAACACCTGCAGTGTAATAAACACCGCTTCCTGAGGACTATCTTCATCATCCACGGACAATGAGGCCATGCTAAAGGTCGATAAAAATTCAGTATAATGAAGCCACCGCCTTGCAATCTGTAAATTCAATTTATCAGCTATGAATCGTACACCATAGACACATTGGTTCCAGCTGCTACAGTTTCGATCACCGGAAAGTGGGAGAGTACGGGAGGCGATGGCATGTTCAGTTAGTCTGGGAATTGGGTGGCTACGCATTGAAGGCGATAGCTTTGATGCACGAGCGCCACTGACTGCGCGATTGGGCTATTTCTGCCAACGTCATTAACCATTGGTGAGTTGAGTCCCTGGGTCCCGATCCAGGGTGGTGGCAGTTGTCGACCCGACTAAGTTTACTGGATAGTGTTTTCATTCTTTGTTGTCAACTCATACACTGTCCACCTCTCGGTCGCTTTCACTCAGCACAGAGCTGGGCGAAAAGGGCTCTGCGAGGCAGACGGTCTTCTGGCATGCGGAGTACACGTCCTAACCGCCGTAACCTATGAAGCGTGAGTGAGTCATCTATCGCGGGAAATTTCCTTCTTCCTAAACCGATGTTCCCACCAACCGATGCTTCGGAGACACCGATGGTCGAAAATTGACATTTTACAAGAAGTTTACATGTGGGTCAAAAATTACACGCGCTGTCTAACTGTGCATATTTTTACTCCGCTGAGGACCTTCTGTCCAAGAAGAGGCAACTGCGATTTCGAGACCATCCAAAACTCCGTTAGGTGTGCACAATCACGGTAAATGTTTGACGGGTTTCCTGTCCTAGTCTGCGTCCTCGGTATCCTTAGCTATGTGTTATACCAATTCACACAGGATGAAGTCTTAACTGTAAGATTTTATCTATCCTTCCATTTGGCAGCCGCATAAATGTACGATCAACTGTCTTTCTGGTCTATGAAACCCATTCCACTAATAAGCCCCTTCAAGAAGGGATCAGTCCTAGGGAGGAATTGCTTTGCTTGCACTGTTTCGTAGAAGGAGTGTAGCAGCTTGTCTTTTAAAAGAACCACTCCTGATGGACATTTTCCGGGCAATTTCCGAGGGAAGGACTGTGGAGTTAAGTTTCTGCTGCTTTAAAGACCGTCTAAAGGTACTCACCAAAGACGAACTTCTCGGATACCTAGAGTGACTTAAGTATTTGAAGAACTCACAAGGCACCAACCAGAACTGGTTCCTTCTCTTTGGAGGTAACCGTTGTTCAGACGCCTGCATAAAAGTGTGTAAAAATACATAAAACTCAGTGCCAGAAGTTCACATTCTGGTGTTTCTTTGGATGGCATTGTGTGCCAAGGACATTCTTTGAGTCGTGCTTCCGGAAAGTTGACAAGATGAGCTTTCAAAAGCTATTGATTCCAGGATGGCGGAGTGGACTCACTTCTAGTAGAGTTACGGGCTTACACGTCTGGCAAACTAATTTGGTGAACTAATCTATTGCGCAAGACACTGTTAACACGCTAATGAAGTGCACTTTCCAACAGTAGTTCTTAAGTGTGTTCTGTTCAGCTCTACGTTTTGTTGGTATGTAACTTTTCATGTGTTCACCCACCGGTAAAATGTGGAAATCTAACCAATCGTGTAAGACGGGGGAAACTACTCTGTCTCTGATCAGTAACATTTTTCTAACGGGATTATCGCACTGTTTCAGGCTGAAAATCATACTTTTAACTAAGTTGGACAAGAAGGTGTGGGCACTGCAGGTAGTCACGCGACCCAATAAACCATAAGACACGAATTTTTCAAGTTGGCCTTTAGTGGGGAGGAAATCTCTCCTGAGAGATAGTTACATTAATCTCTGCGGAGAGTTGAGGGGACTCAGGGGCAACAAATTTCAAGTAGAATCTCACGATCTAGGAAGGAATCAGTCCTTGTTTGGGGGAGGGTTTGTTCTTTTCAAGTGGGTCTTGTTTGGGAGACCACTGTATATGGTTGGATGTCATCCAGTAAGAACTGGCCTGAAAAGCGTGACTAAACAATCGGGCACCGATAGCACAAATTTCCTATGCGAAGCCGAGTAAATTAACACGGATAGACCTGTGAGTCCGAAAGAGGAAGATAGATAGGTGAATTTGCAGTGGTCTGTTTAAATCTGTTGAGAATAGCACAGCGTGAAACAGTGCAGCGCTGGATCCATCCATCAGTTAGTTCCTTTATGGTTCCTTATAATTTCTGAACTGCCCCACTGTACAACAGAGCAATATCCATCAGAGGTAGACAAGAGAGACCAGAGTGACATGCAGAATTCTATTGTTAGGAAATATGGTGAACTCGCTCCAACTTACCCCCACAGTTCCACTATACTGTACTGTACTGTACTGGAATACTATACAGTATGCACTACAAGAGCGCTGGTTTCATTCAAGTACATTTTGCTCATACAGATGTGTCAGTGAGGTGGCATTTAAATCAATACACTGATAGTGGTGTCCGTAAGGACTGTCAATGGCCGACCATTTATGTCGGAGCATCGAGATAACCTGAGTCATGGAATGCTCTGGACTTGCATGAATGATCTTTCTGTATGGTATTTTGAACGATGACATGGCGAGTGAAGCCTACCAATGCCAGGTCGTGAATGATGAGTAATCCGGGCGTGCAACAAGCTGACAAACGGTCAATTCCAACCTCACTGAAATCCAGTAATCTAGCCTTTCCTCGATTAATGGTGTCATCGGTGACCTACTTTCATTTTCACTTTAGGGACGTCTGGCCTTATTACCTGTAACACGACAAACGTAATAAACACAGACACTAGGATAAAATGTTTAAAAATCTGAATGCGAACTGCCAGGCCAACTTCTGTCGAGAGAAACTGCCAAAAAGGGGGGTTCTAATTAGTTTGACCGCTCCTAAATACTCATACCTGTTGCTGGATGGTTGTCGTAATCTGTGGCCATGTTTTCAGAAGGTCGCAGCTGCAAACTGTAAACGTCACTTCGTAGTACATAGTCAGCAAATAGGACATCTAGTGCTGACCAGATAGTGAGTGGTGCTCGGGGCACGGCTTATTAGACACCCCCAGATATCCGAAGGAAAACTGTTGACTTGGATCACTAAACGAATTTCATTCTCACTAACTCACAAGTGACCAACAATGCTTTCAAAATATGTTGATTATCATGGTGGGAGAGATTTTTGACAAGTAACGAGAGCACGCCACCTACTTTCATTTCGTGGTTGAGTAACAAAATTTTCCAAAATATTTTGGACGGCTTCAGCTATCTGTATCGTCGGGTATACTCACTAAAATAAGCATTGCAGATGATTTTCCATGACTTAGTCTAGCAGGCAGTGGGAAAAAGTCCCCAAAAGATATCAAAGTATTTAGCAAAACACACTGATTTGCATAAACGAGAGATTCAGCTGGGTTCCAGGTGAGTCTCTCGCAAAACCAAATTGTTATGCAAATGAGTGTATCTCGATAATTTGGAGCAATTTGGGTTCAAGTAGAACATAAGGTTAACAAAACCTCGGGGGACTGCGCCTACCTGATGGGCCCGAATTCGAAGGGTAAAACTGGTCGTGAGCTGTCAAAGAATTTTCATCAACCTTATAAGTAGTGTATTACGTGTGTATCAAAGTACTATTATTTTCTAAAATGATGAGATGATTATTACGACAGAAACGCTGCTGAGTGAACGCTTTTACACAAAATGCTCAATGCGATTGGGACCCAAAGTGGAAACAAAAAAAATATGATGAAAATTCTTTTAATCAGGTCTGTCCAAGCTACAAAAGTCGAGGACCACTGTAGAGCCGTTTTATTCTTGTTTAGAATCATCAGCAGTTTGCCGCTCACAAAACTTCACTAAGGATTTCCGCACCCCCGACCGCCCGTCTTGAGGTTTGAACACTGAACGGTTTGGCCACGATCGGATGAAGAGTAGTGCGGTTAGCTGCCACTAACAATCTAAAAGCAGGTCAGCAGATGAGTGGAATTCATCCAATGAGTAAAACTTCCATCTGAGTAGACCTCACTCGAGGAGCGAACCAATACTTGCGACCACGTGACGTGGATTCCGTGCTTCGAGAATGCATGGCGCTGTATCCCGTTTTATTGTGAGTTGATCACAGTGCTGATCAGCCGCTCGTGGTCAAACGGTTAGTTGTTTAAACTACTAGCCAAGAGGTCAGGTGTGCGAGTCTCTCTGCTGAAGTTTCTTGAGGTGGGCACTAATAAGTATTTCTGAAAAGGATGAAAGAGCTGTACGATGTTCCTCAGCTTTTCAGAATGGATTGGTTTTAGTTACCGTTAGAAATTTCCTTTAAAATTCCACCGTTCAATATAGAGGTATTCAAAGTAACATTGAAAATCCGTCATCGACACCGAAATCAGAACACGCCCTATCTGGTACGACCGATAACCTGGTGATTTTCGGTGCTCCTGTCCACACGCGAAAGCCTGACCAAGGTGACACGTCAACAAAAATCGCCGTCCTAAGAAGTAGATTTTGTCCGGCATTAAAAAGGTGCGTCCGTTGTAGCTCACCAAACGGGTGGTTTTCATTTCACTGACAGTCCAAAATGTCAAGTGAACGCGAAGCAGTGAGGAAAGGTCAATGAAACATTGAACCAGCAAAATGGTACCTGAATTTCCTCAGACTTTCGATAGGATGTGGCGTACGAATTCTCGTACGAATCCATCATCGTCTAAGACGACATGACCGGAACACCGTTTACCCCAAATATTGTGGGTAGAAATAAATTGGGCAATATCTGTTCATTTTACATGGACCAATCAAGCTGAGTAGTTCAGTGGTGGGTTGGTCCAGTTGCCTGATCACAGAAAATCGTAAACCAAGGTACACAAATTTCTTTGTATCGCCGAAATGCTATTTTGATAACTGCTATCTTTCATTCAATGCACTGAGTTTCATTTTGTACTTTCTCCGTAAAATTCGCTGCGTAAAATTCTGTCTTCGAAAAAAGGGCATTTTCATCCGTCTTTGACTGTCTCAACTTTGACAAATGAACGGATACATGTAGCATGCTTTTTGTGTAAATAGACGGTTCAGAAGTTGGACAGGAAGTTTGTTTTTGTAGTGAGACTTCGGACGCTTCACGAGATAGTGAGAACAGACGACAATTCTTGTCCAAATGTTCGGCGAGTGTTACATTCATCCTAAAAATAGCTTCTTCTGCAATGTTTTCACAAGGATAGGCGGATCTAATCTCAGGTGAGATCAGAGTGAATTACATCCACCTTTGCGTTCAATTTAAGTACAAATCGTGAGATGTGGTTGGATTGTGAAAATAGGCATTGCTGACGAGTTCAAATCTTTAGTTTTATTGGCTCGCGTGAGTTCACTGAATTTTGGTCAGGGGTTTGTTAAACTTTTCGGGGTGCTTGGCGAGTGATTTGCAAACGTTTCGTCACCGTAGGAGTAGACATCATCAATGGTTAGTTGGGTGATGGCGACGAAACGTTTGCATGTCAATTACCAATATCGGCAAACAGATCAGCGTTCACCTGATCAACAACATGTACAATTATGTTCTGGATTGTAATCACAAATGCACTTGGTTTATTGTTATTCGTTCGATTGTACCACGTGATCACTTGTTACGCGCCGTGGCATCGCTATTAGTGTCAATTTGATAACCCGTATGAAGTAAAGTGCGCCACATACGAGACCGATTCGGTTGTTATCGGCAAGAAGGAAGCGTCCGGTACAATACTCATTCGAAAATCAGCTTTTCTGGGTTGAACGAGGAATCGTCTAGCCCCAAATGAGTCCTGATACTTCAGGCTTCGGTCACGCATTAGGACGCGGTCATTCTGGCGCTTCTGTCATCTTTCATTTCTACTGATTTGATGAGGCTCACAGGAGGAATGATTTCATAGAATGATTAATACTTCCATTTGGGAATTCGTCATTCGAGGACTCAGTCTACATGTGATCACGTGATGTGGATCCCGTGACCTAAGGATGAGTGGTGCTATTTCCTGTCTAAGTGAGAACTAATCACACTGTTGATCAGCCACTCGTGGCCAAACTTTGGTTGGGGTTGGGGATTTGAAACTCTCTCTGAACGGAATATCAGTTGGAAACTAGAAAATCTTTTCACACTACCGTCATAAATGTATGCGTGTTTGGCATAACACCAGCCAGGAATCACAGACGATATGTGACCTTGTCTTCGAAGCCATCCTTACTAATCTAATTACTTTGTCCAGGTATCAATCAAGAAACAAGACGAAAGAGTCTGAGGTTTAATATTTTGCAAGGGCAATAACCATTCTTTTAGGTATTTTGTTATCATGGGTGAAAGAGATTTTCATGCCTTCTTCAACTTGCTAATGGGAAACCCATTGTGTTCTCCACCGCTTTGGAAGAGGCCGGAGTCCCTGTTGCATACAGTGATTAGGAAGCTGGCGTTCACTGAAAGGAGCCGAGAGTGCGCCTAATCAGAACGTTTTTGCGAGATATTTTAGGTTGGGTGCATCCAGCGTATGCTGGTGCAATAGTGCTACACGCTAGCCTCACTTGGCAGACATCCAAGATTCAAATGCAGGCACAGTGAGGGATACGTGCTGCTGAAGAGCCCCACTTCGATCGAAATTCTTCAACTCATTGCTGTAAACTTGCCGGAATGATCGCCCCCGGTCCAAGAGAAGGAGTGCTTGGACAAGACTGATTTGAATGCAGATACTTGAAGATACTGGTGAAGTAATGTTCCTGAGACTTTCGACAACACGAAATTGGTTGGCTGCTAACTCAAGAAACCCTTGATACTTGGTTACCTAACCAGTACTTCAGCCGCGGAGAACATCCGTCATCATGTGTTACGCATGCCGAAGCATCGTCTAACGAGACGAGCGTTGTTTTCCGTGCATCCTTCGGAATGCGCAAACTGCGAAGTTGTCAAAAATTTGTGAAAGAGATTAGGAAGAGTTTGGATGTTGTCTGTGCGGTCCTCCTTCCAGGATGGTGTGGGTGGTGGTGCACCCCTTTGCGCTTGGCTCGGAACATTGAAAGAAATGTCAACCAATCGATATCAGTTGTATTCGTGCTGTCAGATTTTCTTGGGCTTGTCCGAGTGAGTGCTTGGAAATGTAGGTACCTCAAAACGCTTGCGACAGTCCAGTCTCGCCCCACAGACATTCTTCACTCTTCCCTTCACTTAGGGGCTTTAAATATTATTAAATAAATTCTGCCTTTGTATGTAAGTGAAGTATTGATTTCGTTGTCTCCGTTGATGATAACGAGCACTACTTATAAAATAAACAATAAACAAATAATAGTAGTATAAAACACAATGACAGAAAACCCACATGAAACAAAGGTGTGCTGACCAATCCGTGAAACAGGATTCAGGATAATTTGTGGCCTCGGCAAGGGCGTCACTTTTGGCCACTGAGACGAAATAAACCAACACCGCTCTTCGATATATCCTATCCTAAAATTAGGTTAACACCTTGGGAACACAAAAAACAAATACCGCAAGAATGACCAAGCTTTTTAGTAGTATCAGCTGTATTTGTTGTGCTCAAAAGCAACTCTTCTTTATGGTGTTCCTCAACGGCGTGTGGTGCACAAAGGCTACCTCATGATTAAATTTGCAAGATATTTTCGATGCGAAGTATATTTCTGTGACAAAACACATTAACTATAGACTTGCTGAAAACAGTACGTTAAAGAATTTTATGAGGAGCGTTTCAGCTGAGTTTTGGTTGAGTTTCCTGTTGAAACCAATATAATCTTTCTAGGAAAGTATCTCGCCAATGGTGGACAATATTTAAATATAATACAGGCTCACTGGAGACGACGCCTACCTGGTGAACCCCAGGAAGGGAAACCGGCAGTGGGTTTCTGCAAACTGTCAGCGATGGATCATGTCGAGGCAATCCCTCCAGATATTGTATGAAGTCACTCTACTTGTCCAGGCACCTCTTGCAACTGAGGACACCAATGTGGTAAGGCAGGTCTACAAATGCTCCGAGAGAGTTTCACTGAATAAATGTCGGTTAACGCCTGTTACAAGTTTCCGTTTCCGATACAGCTCGCGACCACGAGAAGCACAACAGCTGGGAACTGTTAAGTATGCTAGCATGCCTTTATACTTCAAGCGTTTTTTCAGGAGGTTTTGGGCTTATCCAGTTAGAAGGATGCAATGTCATTGGAAGGACGCCTTTCACATGATTTATTTTCTGAAAGACCTTCAGCTCTGGAGTTTTATGAAAACAGTCTTAAAATACGCATCGTATGTATATCGGTTCCTCGTTAGACATCCTCGACTGTCTGGTTACCGTGTGTTGCTAAATCTGCTACTCAGCAGAACCCTATCCCGGGTTCTGAACAAAAAAAATCAAATTTTCTCAGAATTCTAGCTCGCTTTCTGTGCATTGTTCAATTATAAAAGCCTTTTGGTGCCGAGCTTCTATGCAAACCGAAGGATGCACGAGAGCTAGGATACCGCAATGTTGCTCAAGCGTGGACAAGAGCAGTCAAGATGCGGGGTTGGGTTCGAGTGACGGACCCTCCAAGCACTAGGTTAGCGCATTAACATTTGGGCCAACTTGAGCTCAGAATCTAGGCACCCTCTATAGTGGAAGAGTGAAGATTACGACAAAAAATTGCGTCAAATTGCAATCCGCACGGCGTTTACGTCAACCGGCGCTTCCCGCCGCACTATATCGATCGGAAAAGTCGATATTCAAGTCTCGATAACTCGGCTGACCCTTCGGAAAATAGCTACCTTTGATCCAGTTCACTCGATCGAAGGTAGATATGCAAGAATACGTGTATTTATTGTGAATTCGAACTTCCTGACATTTATCCGTACCTTTTCAACAATACCGTCCTGCACGTCTGTCGTGAAATTTAGGTTGTCGTACCCCACGACTGAGGAAAAAATACTGATATAGCATCAAGGATATCATCTTGGTGCCTGAATTACGTTAGTCACAATGTCCAAAATGCGTGCCTGACTGAAATTGATTCCATTCAACGAGAATGAATTTCCACGATCCTCTCATAATCAAATAGGTCCCAGGTCACCAGATCACACGATCCCCTGAAAAGCACTCAAGCGTGCAACCTACTACTTGGGTATAGTATGGCTATCGATTTTCTGTTCGCAAAAGAACAACACAATGATACAGGCTAGAAAAAATTTCTCCGCACACAACTCTATTGTTGCGCTTGGAATAACTTCAGTGTTTTTGCTGGAACAGAATTTCAATACCGCTAGTCAGGTGGGGCACTCCGAATTCTCGTTTCTTTATTATGAATGAAAGGATTCATTGAATGGAAAATGTTCTCCACCTGAAGAAACAGAGATTTCGTATTTCCTTCTGCGTGAGCTGTTTTCCCGTTATGCGTTGGTGACGGGGAATAAATCCGGTGTAACATGCGAGAAATTTGTCGTGTCCGTTGTGTCATAGGAATACCCGACAGTTTTTATTGCTTTGCGAAAAATTTTGTATAGATAACCGGAAAATTGAAAAAATTAGTTTTTGAGAAACAAAAGAATGAAAAATAAAACATTGCTTGATTGTGCAATTTGTTGGCTCAGGTTATGAACAATGTTCGACCACCAGGTGGAAATTTGATAAAATGTGTTCCTAGTGTAGACACATTCAGGACAACCTAGTATTCATTGGCATAATATTTCTCGTCATTCTTACTTAAAATTTGTAAATCGAAATTGCAAATCGCATCGGTGTTAACGAGCGATTCAGAAGAATCTATCGTCTATGATATTCTTTAATTGCACCTCGTGCCTCATTTTGTAGGATGAGCCTCAAGAAGGACAAAGCCGGTAGTGGGATGTCAAAGGGTTTTCAGCAACCCCATGAGTAGTGTGCATAGTCAAGAACAGAACACAATGTTTCATATCACTCTTCATCCATAGTTTTCCCTTCCAATCACAGCAATTTGATTATTAGGTAACCTTGCTATGCTCGCCATGCTCGGTTTCGTTCTTCCGTTTCAACCAAATCTTCTCAAGTTTGCACCTGACTTACGAGTCATGTGGTTGCAAATAGCTTGATGTCAGGCCACGGTAGCACTGTCGTTTTCTGTCTGTTCTGGCCGTTTTTGTTGTTGATGTTGATGCTACCAAGATATTCCTTTCTTCAGGCTTCAGCTGACATAGTTTTTCTGGGTATCTTTTGGTTTGTATTGCCTGGTTTGCTTCTTTTCTGCTCATGCTGCCATGCGCTTCTACCCTTCTGAGCAAAATTTGAATGCATCTTCTTTGTGACTGGTTAGCTTCCGTGGCAGTTTTTTGTCTGATTTGTGTGCATTTTCTTCCCAGTTCGACGGGCCGTCCACATGTCGGTTACAATCGAAAGCGGCTTTACGACAATTAGATTGCTATCTCAAGACGGCCAATCGCTTGCCAGGAGAAAACCACATGCTTGATGGCTGACTGGCTTTAGGGTATAAAGCTATCAACGATCAAACAAACAAGCAAATTTCTTGCACGATGCCAAATGTTCAGCACGTAATTTTAACGGAAGCATTTGTCAGCAAAACCTAATCTGTCAGGGAATGCCAAGTACTACTTGTGAGTAGTTGGGAGATTGAAAACCTCTAATGCACCTTCCTCTGGTTTGAATGTATCAGTGGTACAGGCGAGAACTTACTGGCCAGAAGGTATCAGGTTCAAACCAGCTCCTACCAAGTTCCGGGCAATCTGACTTCTTTATGCTGGCGTGTCAGCTGTGGACAGAAAATGTGTACAGTTGAATCGTACTTCACCTGCAATCATCCTCGCCGATGCGAGACTCTTCAAGTCTCAAAGTAGACCCTTATTGGGGTTCATCACCAATGCCCATGTCAGGTTGTGGTGGGATTTCAACTTCAGAAAATCGATATGTGGGGCTACCTAAGTGACAGTGTGACGTCACATACTACTGGTGGAACTGGTGAGTAGCATCTGGTCGCATAGGTTAAAGCGTCGTCACTTCATTGGATGAAAGGGTGATTTGAAATAACCGAACAGTTTACAGTGCTCCTTCATCACTATTTATCATTCGGACAAAGCCCAAGAAAGTTCAGGAGACTCTTAAGGAAGTTGGCTTTTTCAGAACCCTGAGCAAATGATGTTCTTACTTTCGTGTCTAATAGCTTGTAACCTCTTAGTTTTTCACACTCTACGACTCCTCATTCGATGCAGACTAAAATTTCACAGGATACGCACCGAATCTCTTTGAATCGTACCGGACGGATATCAACCCCATTAAAATGAATGCCAACTGTTTTTACACCGGGAAACACCGGATAAAAGGTGACAAACATTTTTGAGTGCACATTGAAAATTCGTTTGCATTCCACAACTTCTCAATATGTGCAAACTTGACAATCGCCAGTAAGAAAGCTGGCCACCAGCTGTGGCTAATCCGCAGTATTGTCTACATAGCTTAGCTTCAACAGCGCCGATGCATGGCACGTGACCTGGTGCTGTCTACTTGATTATTGATTTTTCACTTCACGCAAGAATTGGTCACGCATGAACGATTGTCCTTATCTAAAAAAAATTGTTTCCTTTTTCTCACAGATGAAACAGAATTTCAATTAAATACACGTAAGTTTTCCGGTTCTAATACTTTTATATACTGATAAGAAACGATGAACTTCCATAAACCATCCGTGTAATTTTGAAAAGCACTGCATTACAGCATGAGATTTAGGCGTAATCCGTAGTTCATGATGCGTTAATTTCGAGCAAAATCCAAAAGGTAATATATTCGTTAGAAAGATACCGATTTGTTTCGTTGAAACTTGTCCAAGGAAAGAGCCAGTAAGAATCAAACAGGGGATAATTTCTGTTTCCGTACGTAGACGATTCACTCCCCACTTTTGAGTGCCAGCGACCTAATTCTGTTTACTTCCAAAGTGCGGTTGGTACGCTAATTTCCCACCTATTTGTTGTGTACTCTTTTTGACTGCACTTGACTTGCTTACGAGCACCGTTTAGCCTCGAAATATTGGAGGCCCATGATGATCAAATACCAGATGACGCAATGTTCCGTCGTTCACCAAAAATCATCACTGTTTCGCTTGGCACATAACTATAAAAAATTGTTCAGCTGTAGCACCCTTTTGGTGCCTAATTGCCATACCACCAGAAGGGAGCACGAGGGCTGGGATACTGCAAAGTTGCCCAAACCCAGACAGGAGAAGTCAAGAGGCAGAGGTCGGATTCGAACCACGAACCTCCTGGCCAGTAAATTCAGACTCTTACCACTGAGCCATCTTTCGCGAATATAACCATAAGCCTTCCTGACTGAAAACATTGTGTTAAATATTTCCTATTCGAGTTGAAGTGCGTAATAGACACCCTAGTTTCTTGTCACTTATGTAACTGGGGCTGAGGAAGGTCCCCATGTTGAGGAGGCCAGGTATGCCACAAACTGCTGAATATCTGAAGTGTGACAGTCTAAGAAATGTGGACTATTCCGCCCAACTTTAAGACAGCTATCCTGAAGATCCCCGGATATACATGAAAGTGCACTCATTTAGTGCAGATATTATGCGATACGGTTCGTCCACTAGGAAACACCCTGGTCGATGAAACATATAGAATCGATCTAATCGAGAAGGGGCAGGTGCTTCTAAGTGGCTATGTGTTCGAAGCACACGCAGTCAATTATGGAGGTTCATCCCAGCATATTGCATAGATGCATTGCGGGCTAATACAGAAGCAGGAGAGACAATTCGGCTGCATCTGCTTATTTCACAAAGGCCACCAAACATTCACGTGCACCAGTTTCGAGCACTTTGGAACGTGAAAAAGACCATATCTCAAAAACCTGTTGTCCATTGCGCTCAAAATCTGAGAATCGGTTCAATTTATTTTGAGCGTGAATCTCTAACCAGTGTGGTTACTCAAATCCAAAGGGTGCAGACGTTTCTCAGTGACAACTACAATGAGATCACGGACGCGCTTTCGTCAACTCACTTTGAAACAAACAAACAAATCACCTATAAAAAGATCTTTTTTAGGGGCAAAGCGGTGGCACTTTTGAGGATCTGAATCTCATGAAAATTCGTCTCATTTATTCGACCTATCAATAAGATAGTAAGTAGTGTGACTTAACGCTAAATTTTTGGATGCCAAATCGTATTTGGCCATCACACCGACGCAAACCTAATCTGCTAATCACCGGCGTGGTCAGCTCGACTGGCCGCGAGACGTTCGCAACCAAATCGCCCGGCACAGCGAACAGCCACCGAACAGTCCACTTCTTCGACTGTTCTGAATTTGGCGTAAACGCATTCAGAACCGAATCAATAAAAACCGTCAATAGTTCAAGGTTAAACAAAAGCCAATTAGCTTGTTGAAACCTATGTTGGATAAGCTTATTAGTGAACAGATGCAAAGCGAGCATCAACAGTTATGTACTTTAACGATGAAAGATTAGCGTGGGACTATCCTGTGGTATAGTACAGACCCTGTTTTCATAAGAATTATTTCCATGCTTCAGCGGAGGTCATGGAGATTTCGCCCCGAAACCAATCTGTTCTAGTTGAAAAGCACTGTACAGCTGTTTCATCCTAATTGCGGTCAACAGCAGTGCGCATTTCATGAAACCGAAATAGGGATTTTCGACCCCGAGACCGCCCGGCTAGTAGTTTGAACACTTAGTCTTTTGGCCACAAGCAGCACATCAGCAGCATGGCTAAATTTCGATTAGACGGATGTAGCGACACTCATCCTTCGATCACGGAGATACATGACTGACTGGCTCCTCGACTGACGACTTCTCACTCATTGGGGGAAATTCCATCTTCCTTCTGGGCTACTGATGGATTTTCGGTAGTGTGAATATATTTCGAAATTTCCAATGATGGAATCGGGACGTTAAATGCTCACACAGTTGGAAGTCTTATTTTTGGCAGACTCGAATCCATGTTGATGGGCTAGTTGTATCTCTACACTTGGCTTACCCTGGTCACAAAAATTCTCCTCAATATCACCAATAATCTGTTGACTGTTGTCAGTAAGTATGTGTGGTAAGTATGGTAACTAAGTTGTAAGTATTGTCAGAAAGCAACGTTGAAATTTACAAAAGTACACGATACAAGGAGCGAAAGCGACTTCAAATTAACGTGTGAAACTGCTGCGGATCACAGTTTCCTTAATGCCTTCTTAATACCGTGAACCCGAGTCTGTATAGCCGATTGATAGCCTGATGCGCTTAGCCAAACCAGAAAGCCAAATGAACGTGCGAATCAGCTGATCTATTAAACACTGACGCGTACAGGCGTGTCGCGTGCAGCCGAAAATGGGCTGTTTATAAAGCTCACGTGGAAAGTTCTAGGCGGGCCAAAAAGTGATACTAAAATTAGAACTCATCTGTGAAGGGCAAGTGAACAGTAACCAATTAAATTTGTGTCAACGAAAACGGTCATTCTATTGGCAGTTGTATAGTCCAGTTTCGTTTGGAGCTGGTTCTCCTAATAAAAACTTAGAGGACCAACCATAAATACCCTTGCTTGACAAGAGTTGGCAACAATGTATTTCAGTGAATTCACCTCAAAGTCTCCGCTGATGATGCATCCACTGAGCCCGCAATGACATTTGCTTCTTACAGCAGCCCTGTTATCAGCTTCGGAGTCACAGCATCCTCGCATGTTTCCAGTCGAGTTGATATTTTGACCGCAAGTTGGCTAATCAAACAGTTTCAGGAGGCGAACTGGAAGTTAGATCACCAAACGTTATAAGGTACTAGAAGGTTCGTAAGTAATCCAGACGGTCAGCATCATTATCAAACCTGGGGACTACCTCTAAATATCTTTCTTGCGACAATCCCCTGTTTTTTTATTTCAAAAGATCTCTGGCCAGCCTGTCTCTTAGATGTAAGACACTCCATCTGGTGATATCTTTCATCTGCTGGCATATTTTCCACTATTCGGTAGCAGCAAGAGCAGTGATTTTCGAACATTTTCAGTCCATCACCCCATCCCCTCTTTGCTGCTCGCCCTCTTTTCTCATTTTTTTGCACACCATATTAACGGCGTGCAAAACAGTAACGGAAGCAAACACTACCTTATGTGGCAATTCGAAAAGAGGAACAGTAAGCCCAAAAAACCACAACTCGATTCCCACGGAAGTCTTTTCCACCGACCAAGCGCAACAACTCGGGGGTCCGTTAGCCTTCTATCCATTCCCTTCATCCATCCTCCATCAAGAATTGTTCGAAATGGTCGCTGCCTCTGAATGGTCTAAGTACGTGCTCCGAACCCCTCCAATGGTCCAGCTCGCTTCCCTCCAGTCTACTACTACACGCATTCCAGTTTCACCCGGTGACTGTCCCGGTTTTGTTTCCGGCACATTCCACTACGACCCAAATCCACAGTCGCCCTCCAGTCTTCACTTTGAGACCGATCTACAGCATCGACCACGTAAAGGACTCGCTCGTGATGCTGCCACAGACACCACGGAACTTCGCTGTCACACCTCCCCCGGACCCCTCGTATTCACAGTACTGAAAACTCCAGGTGCTCCGTTCAACAACCTGACTTCGATCCACTACGAAAAAGTAGGACCACCTCATCTAGTTCTGAGCGGCGCTCAACACCTGAAAAATGTCACCTTAGAGAACTGCCCACAACTTCAGGCCATTTTGCTCGCTCATCCTTCCGTTCCGATGGGCACGGAAACCGTCCCAACCACGCTACCCTCACCTCGGCGTATTCGAGTGATTCGGTGTCCCAAAGTTTCCATCTACTACCTGCTGAGTGCTATAGCAAGCATGTATCCGAGTCACGATGAGAATGTTTCGATCATCTATTGCCCGTTTGGCCACTAGGACGAATGAGTCGAAAAGGCTTTGTGGGACCGTGCTCACCATGGGCATGTTCTCATTTCACATGATCACAAGCTGCATGAAAGTGGGCGGGAAATGGAGGAATTTCACTCAGGTTTCGATCAGTTGTTCAGAGGGGTCAACAACTTTGCTGATATGCTTGTTCGTCGAGAGCTACTACAAGTGTATCCGAAACCAAACACTGTGCTGTCGTCTTCACCCAGTTTCCGACACTCGGAGCACGGTGCTGGCTAGGACCCAGTGACTGATATCCCTTGGGTCCACGAAATCTGCTGTTTCTTCCTACACGGCAGTGAACCGCGTCAGTCGGGCCAACCAGATCAATTCTACGAGTTTTCATTTCGAGTCGAAGAAGATTTGGTTTGTGAACTTCTCATGCGGGAATTACCCTCTCAGAAAATCATTACAGCATTCAAAATCACCATCATTCATAGGGAACGAAGCATTTTACTGCGATGAACTTAGTCGGAATATATGAAATGAAAAAAACAGGTTTATCATTGAAAACTTCAGGAGATTATTGTCCCTCATCTATGCAGTGTGACTAAGCCATCAAGATGAATGATACGGAAGAACGTCCTTTACAGGTGCCATTGGTTTATTGATCAGTACAATAGACTTCCAAGTGGACAACTCCCCTGCAGATCGGTATTCGAATAAACCAAGGCAGGAATCTAACAGTCAGACATAGTAAATCATCTCCTATCAAGCCATGTTAACATATCCGCCGCCATTTTTCATTCTGATGGGACAGCGTGCATCCCTATGAGGGTAAGCGCCAAACACTCCAGCGTAAGATTCGGGCCCAACAAGGAACAGAGAAGTCTATCCGTAAAAGAAAACCACTTACTGTGTGTGTACTTTTCGACGGCCCATAACTGGTCGTACTCTCTTGTAGGCTCACATGAAGGTGCCTTTTATAGTGCACCCCAAATGAACTTGGTGCAAAAGCACCCCCTCTTCGCGTCGTCTTAACCAATTAACAGAAGAGCTTAACTCCAGTGATGTTTGCATTTTAAATAACCTCTGAGTTTATAAACTACGAAGAAGTGTAAACAAATAAGTCTCGGCCCTCTACTGGTGTTTCCAGTCAATATGCGCCGCAGGTCAAATTTGTTTTGATCTTAGCAGGTCACCTCCGAAAGAAATTCAGATATGAGGTGGCTTGAAAATGTGGTGGATGGTGAAAATTCTTGTGGCCGCACGGCGATTCCAAGGAATGCAACTGCCCGACGTTCTGTTCGACAAATTCGGAATGAGATCACCAGAATTCTTGCTTTTCGCTATTCTCTTGCTTCCAGTTCCACATTCGTAGACTGATCGCTAAATCTGATATTCGTGAATACGCGTTGATCTCTGAGTGACTGAAGCAAATTTCACCACCAAAAATTTCAACCAATAGGGCCTCTTAGAATACCAGTCATGACGATGGTTTTTTTAAGGCCGCTGTAAATCCACCACGGTAAGAAATCGCCATGTCAGCCGAGGATATCACACACGCGGTCGCCTCACATTGACCTTTGTAAATCAGCTGCTACGTTGCAGGCAACTGCGCATCTTTGAAGAATGTGGCGTTCACGTTTTTTCTACTTGCTTGTCGTGGGTACACTGAGTGACCTTGAACAAGGCTGTTCGTAGGACTCAATCGCTACTAAGATTTGTTCCATCTGTCGCATTTTGTGATTATCGTGGTATTCTCATTGTTATGCAGAATGCATTTCGTGACTTGACAGACATTTGTTCTGATCGCTTGACTGACCTTGACTTGTTTACTTATGTTGATTACGACACAACAGGTTGGTATACGGTCTCTCATGAGGGAAATCGCTATGGCGTCACCTTCCACAGTCGCGGGTTTGCTAACCAATTCATGCAACGTCTGGAAGAACGCTACGGACGATGGAACACGGCGAATATTTTAAAAATTCAACGAGACGGGCAGGATTTTGTGATTCTGAGTATATTTTTTCACGACCTGTTCACGCCTTGGTTCTACACGCAGGGACCGATAAAAAATGATGAAGAATGGATTCGGACGGACTTCAAAAGTATTTGTCAGACAGTAAAAGGTAGGTTCGCCATGTTATTTATTTTACAATCCTCGGACCATCCAAGAACGAAGTAGCAAACCGTCATGAGTCACCAGCAGTCTAGAGGGACTACGAACCTCTGCGTCGGAATTACATCCGGAGAAAAACTGATAGCTTAAGATGATGATGACCCTGTTCCACGTTTATGCCTCTATACAAAATAGTGTAAACAGGATATCTGCAGCGATCCCTGTTTCTTTGAGCAACATTCGCCATTAAAGTGGAAGGTCCTACTCCGAAATTCCCCATTCTAACTTATCGATTCTGAAATTGCAGAACAACAGGTTTGCTCCGTCAGTGATGATGATGATGTTGATGGAGCTTGCACCGGTTGATCTGTTTACCTCTTTTGACAGAATTGTCAACCGTGACTTTACTGAGACAGATGAATTCAATGCAAGCCGTGTTCGTAAACTTGCATCGCCTTTGGTGCCAGAAAGCAAATTTTCATGGGGCCAAAAGCCTAACTCAAGACCTGAAACGTCCTCAGATAGTTGATCACTGCTGTCTCCATAATTTAACAGGCTTTTACGGGCTCCGGCATGAAAAGTAACGATACGGTTTGTAAGCGAGTACAGGGTAATGAATTGTATTCACTCGATCAATAGCTAATGATAAAGTAGGTGCGGCATGTACTTTGTATGCCACATAACCATCTATCAAAAAGAGTCGTGTTTTTTTCAATCCAACCTGTCGCTGGTGAAATGCCCACAGAAAACAGGCCATGACGTTAAAAAACGAAATGAAGTGACTACTGTCAAGTTAAGTAATGTGGGATCTTTGTACGTTCCTGAGGAGATCCACATGGTTCTCCTTGCGCGTAGTCTAAAGTCATACAGAAAACGACACGTAACCGATCCCAGTGGCAAGCTTGTTATCGCTCCTTAGCCGAAATGTCGATTCAATGCTTTTCAGACGTTGTGTTTTGCATATGTGTTGTGTGAATTTCACAAAAGACGTTCGGTCAACCCCGCTGATGGCGTCGCAACCCAACGTAATGTACAGACATGTTCAGTTCAATAATTTCTTGTAATTGAAGGACCCTCCTTCTTGGTCGCTATCTCCTGGAATGTTGGGTTTACCGTAATAAATCGCCCCTCCCTTGGTTTTTACTTTTACCTAGTTGGTTCTTCCCCCATGGTTGTACAGCAATTAAGGAAACTTTTCCAATATTCACATTGATGGTGAACGCAATAAAAACAATCATTGAAGGTGCAGCACTTTGAAGTAGAATTTTCAGACACCATTTTAGCCAGCCATCTGACAGGGTTCTTTCTATGTAATTCCACTTTATCAAAGTTTGTGTCGTCCGACCCTAGGTGTTCTCCACATTCTCCCTCTGGCAAATGTCTTCGAAGCATACCTCTAGAAACGACAGAGTTCCAAACAGCGACATACTCGATGGTACATTCTTTAGACTAAAAACCTATATAACCTGTAGCTGTTGTACGGTTAGTAAGCCTCCATATGATGATGGATACATCATCTTCCAATATGAGGAAACTTATTTTTCTAAGAAATTTGTTACTTTAACGGTGAAAGAGGATGTAAAAATTTCCACCTGAAAGCTGTGCAGCATAGTAACCTATAATTCTCATGATTGCCTGCAACACCAGATGAGAGCACTGGTGTTTCACTGCCGTACAACCGTGTCAATTTATTTAAATGGAGCTTTGTAATGGAGAGAAGAAATAAGAGAGACGGCCAGAGGGAACCTAGGGCTAGCCTGCCAAAAACATCCGGGTGGCCTACACCTCCCACGCTTTGTCAGACAACCGGAATAGAAACTGACAACAAGAACGCCACTGACTCGTTTGGGTAACATATCGTTCACTGTCTCCAACCAAGCATATGGTGAGTCACGTGGACTCCATTCTTTATTCCTTTCTGCCATGTCAAATTTTGTTCCCTTCTGGGTTCCCGCCACTCAAAATTGGGCACGAAGAATAGCTTTAACCTTAGCGGTCGGCAACTCGGCATGCGAAAAACACGGCCAGAACACCTTGCAGTGATGGGTACATCCCTTGAGTGAAGTACCCTCAGCCTCACCAAAAACCCGTCTTCTGATCACCTCACTGGCAAGTTGCCGCCTTCAGCCGGTTCCAGCTATAGTTCTAAGGCACCAGCGTTCAAAGACCTCCGGTTGCCCGCCCGAATGTGCTAAGTTTCAGCCTTAAAACAGTACAGCCTGTATTGTTGTTGTGACTTGCTGAACGGTCGTGCAACTCTGTGTCGGTCCTTGGCTTCCTGCTCCGCCCACTATGGTATATCAAAAGGCAAGGTAGCTTCAAACAGCCCTTTATCGAGACAAAGGAAGTTATTACAACTGTATTTATAGGATAATAACAGAATGTTCCACAAGGTCGTGCTAGAATCTCTGTGAGGTGGTGAGAAGCGTCGAGCAAAAGATACTCGATCCAGATTGGCCGGCATTCTGACCAATCAGGGCTTGCCTTCAATTGATCCATAGCCCGCACGTGACACATCGGTCCAAATGATGTGATGTTCGGTTATTAGGGACGGTTTGCCTCCGGACAATTGTATTCCGATATAAGCGTCGTCATGGACATCGTGAGGTACCTTTTTTGATGCCACAAGTGGCAAAAATTGGCAAACGCAATTCTGGCCTGTGAAATTAGTGCGTTCACTTCGTCTGTCACAATGCCGTCAGAGCTAAGTCAACATCCAAGATACATACAGCGTTTCACAACTTCCAGTGTCACACATGACAACACATACGACCAGCCGAAAATGAGCAGTGTCCGTGCAACATTTTTAGGTTTGTTTGAGTGGTTTGTACATTTCGGCTTTGCTTCACTGAAAACCCTCGCCTTATTTGAGATCCCGTGAATGATCAGCCGATTTGTTTCTCACCCCGCATATCCCCCAGATCGATAGCTTTGATTCCTAGACGTTCCTATTTTCCTCGAGGCTTTGGTTCCTGCTTCCATCAAACTGCCGAATGCACCATACTCGATGTGTCTGACTGTAATAAGCCCAAATTTAACCAGAAAATCGATCGCTTGATAGATAAAATCACCCAGTGGCAATTTTTCGCAACGGTTTTGTGTTGCTATTCCATGGTGTCAGCTGTACCTCATTTTTTAAACCATATCAAGACTTACAATAAACTCAGGAAAAAATTCAGAAGTAACTTGAACAACCTAAGACAGTTGCGGGTTACTTATGAGACATTTCAAAACGACTTCGTGTGTGAACGGAGGCTATTTTGAGCCGAAGTGGACTTTGTCCTTTTTGGAAGGTTCCAAACAGACAGACTTTATTGATGATCGCAGGGTAGTTGCTTGCCCGCCATTATAAAAATTATGGGCTGTACAAATTAGTGCTACAAACTGAGTTAATTAGAACTAAAAATCACATACTTTCCACGAAATAATTCATTGGACAGCTACGAAATCCGGTGCCCATGGATCTAATTTGTGAAAGTACACTGAGATTTTCGTGTCCGAAGTAATCTCACGTTTCCCGGAAGATTTCGATACACTTGACATTAGGCGATAACCCAATCGCTTCCGGCGCGTTCGCCAACATAGTTTGAGATGTTTCATCATGAACAGTAACCAGAGGTCGCAAGATTGAATAACGGTCGTTTCTTACATAGTTGATTACATGCTTTGCTTGCCAAGAACCTATTCTAACTTCCTTTTGCAAATCTTTTACAGCAAACCTACGAGTGACATTATGGGGTCCCTCTTGGATGTCATGTTCCAATGAGAATGATCCGAATGAGGAAAACCTACGAAATGAGGACTTCCCACCGGGAACAAATAAACTTGAAAGTTCAGAAAAACTGGGCAGAGTACCTTCCAGGTTGGCTAGAAGGTGGGTCCCGTGGACGAAAGCAATCTACCTGTCCCCGACAGGCAATCAGTTCACGGGTACCGAATTGCAACAACAGTTTCAAGCATCGTGTTCCCGATCTTTTCGTCGGACGAGCACACGGTACAATCCTTTTCGGCGAAGTTTAAAGCGAGAATCTCTTCAACCGATTCATAGCACAGTGCTGGTGGAAGCTACTGTGGAATGTGACGGGCTTGAAAAAGGCGTGCAGACCAAGCAAACCTGTATGAAAACAAAACGCGGTGAACTCATTTATCCAATTTGAGTAACGACTGCCGGTCACTTGTGATCACGCAG
>SJOL01004174.1:56688-95295 GCA_004794785.1 Opisthorchis felineus | reverse complement strand
TCCAAAATATACGTGAATACATTGTAACTCCGAGTTATATGGTCCCGAGGTAATGAGCACATTTTCGATGCAAACATCGCAGGGATGAAAATTCACTTATTGATTACACACTACTTACGGCGCTTCAGTAGCAAAATTAAAAACCGATTTATTTCATTTTCGGCAACAAGATGTCGTACCGGCATATTGAGACAGTATTTTATAGTAAGAAGTTAAACGGCATTCATGAACTATTCAACGTTTTCTGAAATTTATGGGCTGCGTGCATCTGTCGCTCTCCAAAATCAGTAGTTGGTTTGGCTGTCGAGAAAACGAAATAACGGCTCCAGTTTTAATTGTCAGTGTTGATTTTGATGGCTATATTGATGACCTTCTGTGCCCCCATACAAAGTCTTGGACGCTTCATATATGAAATTCTCATTCTATTCACGAATCATATTTTTACGACCATAATTTGACGCTGTTTTCGCACCATCACTCAAGAGATACGGTTAGAGGAGTCATTAAAGCGCTGAGATTTTTAGCTGAACCCATACGACCTTTTAGCGGCAGCAACTAATTATGTGTGTACCCTGTGAGGTGCACTGGACACCTTATACTGCCTTCTCCATTATGCTTGTCACGTGACGCCCAGCAAACCGTATAGCGAATTATATAATCATAGTTGCAGCATAGTTGTATCAAGCAGTGAGCACCCATGGACATTCATGAGATGATACTCATTATAGCAACTAATTTCATGGTTCGAAAATACTTCATTCTTGGGCTGTTTTGTCACCTATATTATTATTTTATAAATAATATTATTGGTGACTAAAGACAATGAAATTTGAAATTTTATGTATTTTCTCCACTTTCTTCACCTAAAAATGGAGACCAGGAAATTAGAAGAACGTACGATACTGGAGAGACTTATCTCTGGATATAGTTCCGTCTTCGATGATATCACGGCCTGAAAGAACTTAATTTCACTACATTTTTACTGCTCGACTCCGTTAACAAGCCGTACAGTCATAAATAATCAGCTTGGTTACCTGTTGAAATATGGTGCTGCGTGTTAATTCTTGGTAGTTTGCAAACAGCAATGGTCAGATCTGTTTGCTAAGTGGCGAGTACTGTTTGAACAGTGGAGATTACTGGACCATCTCTTGGATTGTCCACCGGGACAATTGACGACACACGAGAATCGTGACAGATGCTATCGCAGGTGTCGCAAAACAACTAATTCCACAGTAGACAATTTACGTAACACTGCAAACGTAACAAATGAGCATCGCGACGACGTTAAAAACCTCATGTAAACAAATCATTTAGCTCTAGCACCATTTCCGTGCCTAACTCCCATGCCACCGGAGGGAAGCACGAGGGCTGGGATACTGCCAGGCTGCCCAAGCCTAGACAGGGGAAGTCGAGCGGCAGAGGTCGGGTTCAAACCAAGAACCTTCCGGTCAGTAAATTCGTGCTCTTATCACTGAGCCATCTCGCCACCTCATTTCAGAGGTTGTGATTTCACACATCATGTATGGAAAAACAATTTCAAATTAGTTTCCCGACTGTAAAAGAGCAGAGTTGATGCGTAGCTGCATTTCTTGGTGCGACCAATGCTAGTGAGTCTACTTAACAGCGGGAACTTTTACTAAGAGATATGAATAATCATGATATTGAAAAATGTCTCTAGTTCAGGTGCACACATGGCGGGGTGGACAGCAAACAGGGGAACCAAACACAACGAGTGTTCTACTTATAGGATGAGTACACACAGTTAGAAATGGAGTATCACTGAGAGAACTGACATTTTGAGAAGCTTAAAACATCCAAATTAAACCGGACAATTTCTTTCTCAGTCACATTTCATCTGTCTTCGAGGTCTCTATTCAAACGCCACATGACTGGCAGATGATCCCGCTCGGCGACTTGTGAATCTGTCATCTACACAAACTTTTGTGCGCGCTGTATGGGGTTACAACAATACAGGGACGCGGGTGCATGTGACGAACTTGTCGTTCTAGAGCCCAATTCTGACCAACTTTCACATATGGGCACTGAAAAAAAAACAAATTAACGACGACATATTTCAAGGCATTTTAAGAGTAAAGTTAGTACTTGAAAGGCTGGTCTACTGAAATTGAGCACTGATATTCTGGCAGGAAGGAACAAGCACAATTGTGGTTCTGACAGAGCTTGGATAACGTACTTGACAACTCCGTTGAATGATTCACCAAAATCGTAGTTACATGTACTCTCCCACCAATGAAGCCAAAAGACTATTTCAGAATCAACAGATCATTTATCAGCAGTAAAGCTGAAGTTCCAAAACGATTCCAGTCCTTCAGGATCCACCAAGTTTGTAATTTTACTTCTCAGCTCATATGCACGGTGCACCGACCAGCATCTTCGAGCCATAGTGCTCAAAGGAAGCAAATGAACTCGGCCAAAGTCGATGTATCTCGAGAGCTCCAAAGCTTAGAAAGGATTTAGAAAAACGGCTACTCCACAACATTGCTCAATCGCGCGTTTACTTTTCACTGAGAAAATCCAGGAAGGCTCAAGGTTCATCATCATCATCATCATCGACGGTATAACATCAGTGTTGAACATGGATGCTAGCCGCCATGATTTACCTGAAAGCCTTATCGGGAAGAAAAGAATGAAGGTGGACGAAGAAGGGACTTGGTGCTAGCTTCCAGACGCTCATTCAAGCAATCTGGATGGAAACTGATAACAAGAATGCCACTGATATCGGTTGGCAGCCATATCTTGCAATGTCTCCAACCCTTTTGTACGATTGCACAGCCCAACACCGTCGAATTTCCGTAAGCAAATATCGTATTGGTTTCGTTTGGAAATGATTATATAACTGAAAACAAAACTTTTCTTCGATTCTTTCCATGTTACTATGCCACACTTCTACTGTCCTGTGTCCAACTTTTGTTTTCGAACAACTACAACAGATTAGCTCGAAATCATCCTCATCTTACTCGTTTTATTCGCTCACCTCACGTCACAGAATATGTTGCCATATTGTGTTCCGAGGATTGACCATGTGAAGCATTTCAGAAAACCTTCTTGCTTCGGCTGAATCTCTGGGATTCTGTTCAATCTTACAATTAGGAACAAATTGGTATGCAAATGAGTATATCTCGCGACTTTCATACAATTTTGATTCAATTGGAACCTAACGTTGACGGAAACTCGAAAACTGAACCAATCTGGTGAGCCCAAAGAAGGGCAAAACCAGTTGTGGACTATCAAACAGTTTTCAGCAATCTTGTGAGTGCTGTTCTTTCAGGAACGGCAGAATCATCTTCCTCGTCAGGAAGAACGAGGGCACTGCCATAATCTGGATCCGGATTGGTGGAGGGGGGGACTGAACAATCAGGTCAATCAAAACATACTTTCCCTATTAAAACCAGTGAAAAGGACAAAAATATCTCTATCGTCTGGCCCTTTGCTCAAGTCCCGCGTAATAGCCATCGTTTTGCGTCGCAGCCTCTAGACGCTATAAGGCCTACTGAACAGTTCTAAAGCTGTGCTTGAGAGCATAATGAATCGATCCGATCGAATCCGATCGAGCCAGGGAAGTGCATTACGATCTTTCAGGATCCCTAAAAGTCCCATTATTGCCAAAGTAGATAACTATTTCAACCAGATCATCGGAGGATAAGTGAAACCATTAGGTTACTGTATTTGACACCCATTTCCGCATAAACAATGATTCTTCCTGCATGTCTTGAATCCAAGACGAATGACATTCGTCAGTTACCGTGACAAAGATTCCAGAGAGCGTGACAGCAATTTCAGTGTGATGGTTGTAGGAAGCATGGTTGCACGCGGGCTGGAATAATGACACGGTGTCCAGAGGACGGAGACCATAGTGGTCAGAAATGTGACCGTTGACAGAACAGGTGTGAAAAACACGGTAAGTGTCGCACAAATACCCTCCAGTATAGATCAAATGTTCACACCACGGTGAGGCCCAGTCTCTTCGTGACGGACAGTGTCAATGGCGTTGAGTCTGGATGGGTCAAAAAATCGTTTAGATGTAACACTCTTTCGGTGTCATGCTTTATCTGTCATGCCACCTGAAAGAAGCAAAGGGCCTAAGTATTATCAGACTGCCCAAGCCTGAACAGAAGCAGTCGAGATATTGGGGTTGGGTTCGAACCGTCATGGACAATCAGATCAGTAAGTTCACGCTTTCAACACTGGGCTGTCTTGAGCCCGCAGTAGATGATTATGGCCAGAAGCCCGAGGTTAGGAGAGGATTTGTTTTGAGGACTTTTGCTGAACATTCAGAGCCATAATTCTTCCGCACGATCAATCAAGAAGTCTCATCAGTTCAAGTTTCAGATGGCGGTCTTATTGGGACCCTTCTCATTACGAACGAGGAATCATGCACTTGCGAAGCATTTCTACAAGTGTATATCATATATAGTACTGTTATCCTCAAATACATACTATAACTATACCCATAAAATAAATTGGTATTCAGTATTATACTTTGTAATATTAGGACGTGACTCATTTAGCCAACCACCGTGTTTTTATCGATTCGTACTCGGTGTAGATGTGTATCATGCCAAAACACGGCGAAGAATGAAGCAGCATGTTGGAACTCCAACTGTAAAATGACGTAAAAACACGGAAGAATCCCGAACACACTGGTTGAGACCGATGCCTTCGATAGGGTCCAGTCGGTCAAGTGTATATAAAAACTGATGATAAATGTGGGAGGTAGAGAGGTGAGATAATATAATTTAAAGTTGCCAAACTGCGAGTTCTCGAATACAGAATTTGTGGTCTCCATGTTCGAATCGCTCTCGTTTGAATGACTCTCCCCCTCTCCTGGCGGGTCCAGACCACAGACGACTCGAGTTTCGTTCTTGTTAGAGCTTATCAGTAGTGCATATCCAATGGCCGTGCCGGGGTTTCAACTCCGAGATGAGCGTGTGCACTCGGTGTATCCTAGCCCCATCTAAATTACCACTTCGGAACAGGTGAAGTTGTTCACGCTTGGAAGTTGTACATGGTTTGTCCAACATTTCGAACAACGGTCGAGTAGCAGTTTTGAATGTGTTAATCGACTGACCCGCATGTCAGAACTTCCGAGTCAGGTAGCGCCACGAAAGCCTAAAACCTACCCTTAAGTCCTTATTAGAGGTGATTGCTTATCGAATGAAGGAAAACCAGAGCTTCCATGTGCAGCATCAAGGTTGTCGACCATAAACATTCCTAGTATTTTGAGTACGCTTTTGGACACAAACTTTGAACGGTTATGTGACATTCAGAGCCGTTTGGCCGGGTCAAACTGCATTGATCAGGCTGTTTGCGGTTGAGCTGACCAGGTGCAGTTCTGGTACCTTTACTCTGTTATACAAGAGCTATGCAGTCAACTAATGATCTCTCTCAACTAAAGGACTCCTCCTGTGTGCAAAAGATCGCACATCCCATCTTGTTCGGGACCGAGCGATGCGGATGTGCCGAAAAGAGGCACTACTTTTAATCAGTGGGTGGATAGGTATAGTTAATGGACAATACGATCCGAAGTGTTGAGTGTTGATCAAGTGCACGTTGACGTGTCATTATGTGTATGGACGATGCGAGGACAGATGCCTACCTGGGAAAACAACCATTTAAGGTCCCCGGGTAATCAAGACCCGAATGAACTTTGTGCGGACTTTTGAAATCGCTGTTGAATGCTAAAAGGAAGGATGCATTCTAATTGAAATGGCATGTTTCCCCAAGATAAGAATTTGGCGCAGTTGGCTGACATAAATGAGAGTCCCAATGGTCTTATATCAAGGTTGTTGGTCCTTTCGGCAAGCTTAGCAGTTGGATTGCAAACGTTTCATTACCAATTGAGGTGCGGGGTTGACAGCGTAAGGTTCACTCCTTCTGCCTGTGCTTATATAGTTTCTAGACAGTACCAAATAACTCTAAAGTGATTGGTCGTTCCCGAGGTAACCTTCGTTCGATGTGGCTGGCCACATGGAAATCTGATTTGGGTTGTTATTTCGTTTGCTTGTATCTGGTTGGTTCGTTGGGCATCTGCAGTCTGATTCTGTTCCCCCTGATTGGTAGAGTCAATAGCCTTCAACTTGTAGTGGTTTTCTTTCATCGATCCGATTTGTCCGTTGTTTTTCGTCGGGCCGTTTGATTTCCCATGTAATTCAAAGTCTCGTGACCGTGCCGTTCTTTTGTTCATAGCGGTTGCTGTGGTTATTGACCGATTCAATTGAAGCCCTTTTCTGTCTTCATGGATCGCAACCAGTGTCATTGGGTCATGTCTTTTGCTGGAAAGCTGGTGGTCGTGTATTCTGAGGGCAAGTTTTAATCCATTCTGGCCAACATAATGTTTGTCGAATTGAAGTGTGTAGATCACATTCGTCTTCTTCATTGCATTCAACCTTCCTTTGGGTTTCGAGAAGGTTCCAATAAGCGTGTTCACAAACTTGAAGGCGATTTTATTCAATTTTGGCGTAAAAGTCCTATAGTCATTTCCGCGAAATTTTTAGTATATGGAAGCCTAATGTTCCTCTGCTCCGGCTTTGTTTGCAACTTAGCTTGGCGTTCTTTTTGTAAGGATCTCCATGTGAAGTTCCTTGGTTAGCCATTATTTTGAAGTGTCTGGTAAACTCTTCGCTCTTCTTCCGTCTTCGACTCTGCTGTGTTACTTGAATAGTGTTCGAACACACCCAGTCTAGATAAGTTAAGAACACATAAAATGTTGATGGTTGTGTAAGAAAATTCGGTAATTTTCCAATAGACATTTCATCCTGTGGATGAAAACAGTTTATGCTGAAAAGCCGAGAAGTACTGTACAGCTGTTTCATCCTTGTTGGGAATCATCAGTGGTGCCCATATCACGAAACTCCACTAGGGTGTTTCAAACCCTTGATCTCCCGGCCGGCAGTTTGAACACTTAACCGTTCATCCACGAACGGGTGATCAGCAGTGTGATTAGCACTCAGTTAGACAGGATAGAGCGTCACTCATCCTCCGATCACGGGAGCCACTTCACCAGGTCTCGTGTTGACCAGCTCCTCGAGTGACGGCTTCTCAGATGGAAGTTTCGCTCATATTGCGGAATTATTCTTCCCCTGAGCGAATTATGGATTGAAGTTTGTACGTAGAGATGTGTTACTTTTCCAACAGAAGAACTCTGAATTTCGTGGTATACTTTCTTTCATCATTCTATCACACTAAACGTCATACAGTCTCATTACACCGGCCGACTTCAAGGGCTTCAAGTCCATAAGTGACTCAGTGGAAGATTAATTTCACAAGGGAAGGGAAATTTCCATCTGAGAACTTGTCACTCGATAAGCCAGTCAATCCCACGTGACCACGTGATTCGCCTTCTGTGTTTGAAGGATGAATGACGCTATATCCCGTCTGAGTGAGAGCGAGCGACATTGCTGATCAGCCGCTGCTGGCCAAATGGCTAAGTGTTCAACCACTAGCCGAAAGGTTTCAGGTTTGAAACTCTCTGAGTTTCGTGACGTGCGCACTGTTGATGAAGCACTTGTACAGTGCTTCTCTGCTTTTCAACATAGATTGGCTTCACTGGCGGGGAGAAATCTCCATTGGAAAATGAAAATATTTTGTGGACGTAATACACTACTCATAAGTTTCCTGAAAAATCTTCGACAGCCCACGACCGGTTTCGACCTTCTTGAGGCTCATCAGGTAGGCGCAGCTGAATCATAAACGAGTGATTCAGCTGAGTTTTAGGCGAGTCTCCCGCAAAACCAAATTGGTTTGCAAATGAGTGTGTTTCGCTAATTTTGTGCAATTTGGTTTCAATAGAACATAAGGTTGACGGAAACTCGGGGACTGTACCTACCTGATGATCCCCAAGAGGGACAAAACCGGTCGTGGGGCGTCGAGGAGTCTTCAGCAAACTTATGAGTAGTGTATTATGTCTGTACATGTATCGCGATATTTCAAATATCGTACCAACTGAAACATGAGGCGGCCTGGTGCGGCACATTCAGTTGCCTGGTAACATCACAAACGAGAGATTCAGCTGGGTTCCAGGTGAGTTTCCGGCAGAACCAAATTGGTTTGCAAATGAATGTATTTCGCAAAAACATTTTATTTTTCATGTCTGTTCTGCGCGTTTTAGTCTAAAGGTGCATTCATTTTCCATTAATCGACGGAAGCATTAGAGACGTTTTTCGCATGTTGTAACAAATTTAAGTTTTCTGTTCTCCAGATTCACGACACCCTATGGCTAGCAGCTTATATACAAACGTGTCTTTTCAGTTGTCTTGTGTGTTTTTCTCTCTAAGCTCAAAGTTCACTGTTTTAGTAAGCAAATTCGAACAAGAGCAGCGTTATATAATCAAGGACCGATCAAGTACGAGTGAATATCAGAGCGCTATTCCATTGTTCTATCACAACCAATGTCTCATATTTTCATCAACCCAGCAGTCTTTAGGACGAAATCTAGAGTTGCAACATTGGAAAATGTGAATGTCCAACCTAAATCTTCTTTCAAAAGTTTCGTAATGTTCCTTGCGAACCTGCGTACACCGGCTCTCAGTTACACCTGTGGTGACACTGAGAGATAGCACATGTGCACAACCAAATGCCCATTCCCTTTCCACGTGTGTTTGGTTTCGCAGTGCAAAAAAGAACAAAACAGAATTCGGACATGATTTGCACCCTACAGCCAATCAGCGACCACATTCTGGCTGACCAAGTAATGATGGAATGTCGCTCATTTAAGGCATGCGTATAAATACGAGGTTTTCTCGTAAACTACTCATCTCAACTGGTGAGGCTTCATTCCCAATCGGTACTTGGTGGACACACAAATGACTCAGAATTTGACCAACGGATGTGCCGGAACACACTCGGGCAGCGCATTCGAACAGGACGAGGTAACGCTCAACGGGACGGGGGAGTGTAATGGCCACAAACAGTGCAATGGTCACAGTGAGTGCAATGGACATGAAACAGCTAAGCAAAATGGCTCACAGACTCTGGTTAACAAACCTGGACGCTTCATTTGCCGGTAAGTGATTGCGTCAGTCTGTTACCCACCATGGTGTTATGCATCTCGTTGATGACGATGTTCAGATTCAGGGTCTTGTAAGTTATTTCCTAGTCCAATGTCTTAACGCAAAGCTCCAGTCGACAGTTGCGGCTCACCGCAAAAAACAACATTCCTACCACGTCACATGTGTAGTTCGAAAGTTCTGTTAACCCAGTTCCGAAACTTAGAGCCCTCTTAGGTGAGCAGTGAGCGCCAAAGTGTGTTGCTGGGAATTTGTACGGTAAAATCTAAGGATTAAACGCCGTACGACTTACTACTAACAAAATATGAGTAACGATATAAGTGGTATCTCATAGGATGCCTGGGTCCTTCCCTTACAGTTCGTCATTAGACGTCCCAAATTACACCGGATCACATGACGCAGTTGTGTTCAGCTGGATGTGAGCAAGCGCCCCCCTCCGGAAGAAGAATACCCTCTGTCAACCATACCAGAAAATGTTAAAAACGTGGTGTTACACTAAACCTGATATGGTAGTATTGTGATCCTTCCTCATTACACCTTAAAAAGGCCAAATCAATTGTCCAAGAAAACTGGTATGAAATACACAAATTCCTGGTGCACGAATTCTACCTTCTGGACTTTGTTTCGTGCCACAAGGACATCGAAATTGGTTGTTTGCGGGGGCTTGGAGATTTCCCATTCAATGTTAACCTCAAGAGATAGGAGTGCATAGTTCTTAACTGACAGGATGGTTCTGATTGTTCGAAGGAAGCTACTGTATGTTCTGTTTCGGCGTAGGACTACTATACCTGAACGATACTCACAACCCTGAACTGCAATCACAACCCCGATTCCCAAACAAAATCGAACGATTCCAATGCCTAGTTGAGCTTCAACAAACAGATATCTGATCCGCTTTTTGTCAGCAAACCTTATCCCGCGTAAATTTTAAATTTATTTTTTTAAACTATTCCTTCCCAGCTTATTAATATGTCAGTTAGGTGCACCGTAAATCCGCGGAAGGTGTGACCAATCCAGTTTTTCCACAATTTCCACCTGATGTCTTGCCCTGTCTCAGTTTTCGGTGCACCTGTATCACATCGTATAACATATTTCCTTAACAGCAGAAACCCCCGTTTTATTTTTTGTTCCCAGAGGACACTATGAGGACCTGGTTCATTTATCCGCAGAAACCGGTTACTTAATATGGATCGAGCCAGCTTCCAGTATGCGAGTACTATTCACCTACGGGAACACCCAATGCGACTTTCTGTGAGTCCTCTTTTTATCACCTAGCGAAATGCCCACAAACTCAATGGTGCAACACAGTTTAAACTCACTCCGTCGAAACAGAAATTTGTTCTTGCTTTCATTTAAAAGTGAAAATCAATGCATTCATGTTTCAATTGATCCCGTTAAAGTGCCTGTGCCCATCTTATGGGAATTCACATGGACCTATTTATTGTGCCGGGCAAGAACGATTGACAGGCCCTGGTGGGATTCGAACCATAGACCTCCTGGCCGGTATCTCACGTTTTAACCACCCCGTAGGGGCTCTAGAAGTGACGACATAGAAGTTATGCTACCTTTTTGAGGTTTCCTATATTTTTTGGTTCGCGTGCAGCTGAAAAATTTCCCAATCCTCTAGCATTTCATAGGTAACTTGGAAGGAAGAATAATTCATATGGCGATTAAAACTTGCATATGTGAAGCCGTCACTCGGGGTTCCGGTCAGCATGTAACCACGTAACATGGACCCCCTGACTGAGGTACAAGTGCGGATAAATAACACTTCTGGTCAGCTCCTCGTGGCCGAACGGTTAAGTAACTAGCCGAGGGATCGCAAGTTTGAGACTCCCTACTGGAGTTTCGTGAGATCTGCACTGCTGACGACACCTCATGAAGATGAAACAGCTGTACAGTGCTTCCCGGCTTTTCAGCATGGACTGGCTTCACTTGCAACTGCAAATGGGTTTAACCTGTCTGCAGAAGTCTCGTGACGTCCACTCAGTGCAATCAGTTCCGGAAAGTCTCCGTATCATGTTTCAAGTGTTAGTCGACCCATCTACTAGTCTCAAGCTAAATTTGTCATTTACCATCCTGTTAGCGTCTTGGGCTGTCACCAATGTGAAAATGATGTGGACACTAAAGTATGGCGAAAGAGGATAAAACTTGGTGTTCAGCGTACATTCTGGACTAACATGTCGGTAGGTTTCCCGGTTGAATTTTATCGATTGAACAGAGAGTCTCCAGAAGGCCAGTCACGTCATGACTCACATCCGGGCATTTGATGGAAGTATTCTGCGGTCGTTTCTACCGGCAAATCTCGTAATTAGCAGATGGTGACGTCATCGTATTTTCATTCCAATGTCAGACGTCCGCTAAACGGCCCATCATAGCTTAAAAATCAGAAAGTGGCCAGGTTGATTCAGATTTCTATGGAATTTTAACACCCGAAGATAACTGGGTCTTCTGGGTGAAATACAAACCTCTGAACTCGTAACGTCATGTCCAACATATACGAGTTTTAATCATGACATGCAGCTAGAAGTAAGTATTTACATATGTGTTCGTTTTATAATCGAGGACCGGGGTTCGTGGTTCATCCGGCGTTGAGCGGTTTCCCACCTGGTACCTGTTACATCTAACTGCTGTTCCCACTCCAGTTCCTGGTGCCAGAAAAAGAACTCACCGACAGGGAACACAGCAGCTTTATTGCAACAAGCGATTCGGTGCGAGTGCAAAAGTTACAACGGCCCCGCGCTATTTAAAGAGCACTTTTTGACACTGATCCAGGCTGCCTGATAGGCGTTTGGTGAACACCCATCAACGTCGATCGTGCTTCTATGAAATGCCTGAACGCTGATCATATTCGGTCGTGCTTCCGTGGCGTGTCTGAACACTCCTCGGCTTTTGCTGCGTTGATTGAATGATTGACTGGCCCGGATGCTTGCCGGTTTCCCTATTGGGATTTTGGTGGAGTTTTAGGGTCTCAGTAGGTTCCGGGCTTTCTAGGGTTACTTTCAGGAATCTGACCTTCCCGATGGTACCCGAACCTATAAGGTGTGAAAAACATGCACCCAAAAGACCATGCATCCACTTACCTTTGGCTTGTTGTCACCCTGACGATTTTACAACCTGAGGAAAAGTTATAAAAAAATATGCATCTCCCAAAGTTTAAAGGTTTTGCAAGATGTTTAAAAACTTGACCACCCAGGAAGAATTTTCTTCGGTTAGTCAGACCTCGTAAAAATAACTTTCCTTAAAACTTTTTACGAAGTGAACTTCTACCTAACGTATTTTTGGATGCACCTGCTTTGGAAAGCCAGTTGTTGAGCTGTCATGTCTTGTAAAAGTAGAACGGGTGTTTTTTTCACAGTCCAATTAGGAAAGTCAAAACCTAATCACAATAGGAGGTTGCCATCTCCTTGGCAGTGTTTCTCCCCCAGCAAAAAAGCACGGGGAATGCCCATTTTGACAGTGAGATCTAGGCACCCGTTCATCACGTGACATGACCAAGGAATCGGACATTTTTTTTTCACTTAAGACGAACTTTTGCAAGTCTGAGTAGCCACATTAGTGAGAGGTTTAGAGAAAAGAACGTGCTTTAAATAATTCGCAGTTGGCTAGGATATTTCCACTCTGAAATACAATGTTGCTGCGTAACAAAACCCTCGTCTACGATCGACATCCATGCACTTTCAACCAGAGCCCTCAAATCGGCTGACCCATTATCAGTATACGTTGTGACGTACTTGCCCGTTGATAGTTGGTGTGTGCATTCGTGCAATCATTTGAAGACATCTTGAAGACATCTGTAGCTACCGAGCATAGGTACGTTCACGCAGTTTATGCTTTTCGCCGGGAATTTTATGAAGCTTCCTCCAAACAGGTATCGAGGTCATGAGAATCATAGGTGTATTAAGACCATTATTTGGTGCGCAGACTGTGAGTCATGGACGAGGTTTGCGTGAGTCTTCAGGGTTTTTTGGTGGGGAGGGCTTGATCGAACGCAGTTGCATGCACTTTTTTGGACGAAATTTACCATGGGCATGAACGTGAACGTAGGTTGGACGTTCTTGAGACGATTTCACCGCGTTCCTGGTTCTCTTCATTTGACAGAATTTGAGTAGGCCGTGACTGTGGATGCCACACACTTGTAAAATGTGGCATTCGGGCATTTGTGTGTGGGTGGTGGGGGTCATTTCTGACAACAGACATCGCAATACCACTAAGTCTTGTTGGTTTTCTTCAAAAATCGATTTTTTTTTGTGATATGTCCAGGCCAGACCCACTGTACCTTAGACTTGTGGATCTTGGGTTACCCTAAAGAATGCCTAGGATATTAATCCTTGTTCGGTCATCTCAGACCGAGCTTTGACGTGATTCTTCATCGCCCAACCTTACCGCACTAGTCGACTGTGGTTGCTATCGTGGCTAGATACCAAACAGCTGTAGAGTAAAGCAGGACCCAACTGCTCGCATCATTGAGTATGAAGCACAATCGAACTTAGCATAAGTGAGCGACTTATCATGAAATTTCCCCATTACTCGCAAGGTGTGCTAGTCAGGTACCTGTCCCAGCCATTGAGTTACTAGCTGGTCTCAGTTAACGAATTTTGAGAAAATACAATCTGGAAGACAGTGATTCTGTTCGGCGGTGGGCCTAGGCAAACAGGCAGACGTCCGAGCACAGCTCATGTCGTTGCCAACGGGTGAGGTGGTCATCTTGAGGCGAAAAGGTGGATATTTTTCAGTCGTATACGTTGGAAAAGCATTCACCTAAGTTGAAGCGGTCAACCACAGCAAGCAATGCACCGGTTTCAACACGTTCGGGTGGCTGTGAGGTAAAACTACAACCTTGTGTTTCCTGGCGAGGTAGCAGGAGGTCTCCAGTGATGTGGTGACATGTCCTGTTTCCGCACTCCTGTCTAGTCATGACAAAAAACGAGGGGATTGAACACACCGATGTCATGATGTACGCATTATGGCCGGTTAACAGGTCGATGTTGAAAAGCAAGTGCGTAGGATTCGGGACGATGGTTCTCACTGTTGACGTGCAGATCAGATGTGTTCAAAGGTCGGACAAAGCAAAAGAGTTTGTAACCAAAGAAAACCAAAGGAATGCATAAGGAGGCATTACCTTTTACCTTGAACTAAATTCCTTGACACCGGGACTAGCAAATGGGGTTTTTCAACACTAACAACCAATAGAAATTCGTAGAGTAGAAAAAGCTTTCAGCCTCTGAGTACTGATTCGGACCGGTCTTCATGACTCATATGTGTCCCCCTTTTCAGTTCTCAGTAGTTTGCAGTCATCCCAACAGAGTTTTATCCTTGTAAATTTTGAAATTTATTTTTCCGATTGAGATTTTGCCCTGTAAGTAAAGTCAGTCTATGTTGATAAGCCGAGAAGTACTGTAGAGCTGTTTCATCCATACTGGGAATCATCAACAGTGCGCATCTCACGCAATCCCGAGAGTTTGAACCCGCAACCTCCTGGCTAGTAGTTTGAACACTTAACCTTTCGGCCATAATTGGCTGATCAGCAGTGTGATTAACTCGCCTTTAGACAGGATACAGAATCATTCATTCATTTTAGTAGGATTCGGGTAATGATGAAAAGACTGGAGGATGCTACAATTTGTCGCAGGTTGTAGTTTTCGATTGGTTTTGCTTTGGACACTATCCCCAAGGTGCAGAGTCGTTTTTCCGGAGATGCGACTTTGAGATTCTAGTTAGTTGGAAAATCCCGCAACACAAATGGTTTCAAAAACGCAACTCAGAAAACAAGTTGCTTATAAAATGAGAGTACCCTTGCGCTTGGTAGATTGGGTTTTAAATCTTAGAACAGAGTGTAATCATCCATTCTGGCAAAATAAGTTTTACATTAGATTGACGGCTGTTGTGGTCGGATAATGAGTTGACAACCAAACCTTCGTAGAACGTTATTGATCCACTGGGATCCCCCCATTGCACCTCTTGGTTGACCCCTAAAGTGGGTGGTCATACAAAACAAAAAACGGGTACTTTTCTTCGAGAAATACACTCATTTGCACACCTATTTGGTTTTAATGGGAGACTTTAATGAATTTCAGCTGAATCTCTCGTAAACGATGTTCAATACAGATTTGTGTTCAAATGAGTGTAGTTCGCAACTTTCGTGCAATTCGGGTCCAAATACAACATAGAACTGACGGAAACTCGGACAGTCCTCATCCCTTATGAGCATCAAGAATGGGAAACAGCTCGTGGAGCGTCGAAGAGTCCTCGGCAAACTTATGTGTAGTGTATATAGATAGATAGATAGATAGATAGATAGATAGATGGATAGATAGATAGATAGATAGATTACTAGATGTTTTGTTTATAGATGATAACACGAAAACCTACGGAAAATGTTAATTAGTTGAAATGTACCAAATTGTGTTTCCTTGATTTCTAGACCGGGACGGATATTCATGACTGACAGTACAAAGACTTGTAGCCTCGACTGTTAAATTAGTGTATCAGTGTACCGCATTTAACCTTCCAGTAGACAGCTTCATTGGTACAAATGTCACATGCTAGGTTAGGCAATCTTGAAACGGCTGCTATGCCAACAGCGTTTTCTTCAATTTCCACTGATTCAAGTCAATAATCAGTGGGCGTGAAGAGGAATGGTAAGGTTAACGTAACAAAGCCAAATGTTTCACAGTTTTTTGTTGTCAGTTTTGTTCTAATCAGCTGTCCAACCAGACAGGTGTCCTAACCAAAAATAAATAACCTGATAGCTGAGAAAAGCTCTACAGCCCACGACCGGTCTTGCTTCTCTTCAGCTTCGTCAGGTAGGCGTAGTAACCGAATTTCCACTAATCTTGCGTTCAAACTGTACATCACATCTTAAGCAACTGACAGTTTGCACTCATTTTCGAGTTCAGTTGGTTTTCAGGGAGACTCAGCTTGACCTCTGATTCACGTTGTTCTTGAGATGCGTGCTCTGCACAAAGACAAACTTATGGTACGATATTCGAGCTGACGCAATATAGTTTCCTGACGGAGCACTACTCATAAGGTTGCCCGAAACTAGAAAGTGGAGAAACCGGTAGTGAACTGTCGAAGCGTTTTCACCAACCTTCGGTATCGTAAAACTCGCGCCAAATAAAACACGAGACAGGCATTGTGTAGCCCATTCAACCGAAGAAACTCAGGAACGAGAAACTTAGTTAAGTCTCTCGTGAGCCGCTATGTTATTTGCAAATGAGCGTATTTTGCAAAGTAGCCGGGTAGTTTCTTCGGCCTAGTCGTCTGTCATCCTAAAATACCGGGAAGTGTCCGATAAGGTCGGTTGACGGTAAAACCCTCCACAATTATTCATAACTCACTAGTTCACTGTGAACAAGGTCAGCCGTTTGATGTGAACGCATCTCAACTATGACGATACATTGATCTGCTACTCAACCCTGCTGACAAATCGATATAATCAATAAAATCGATACAACACACTTTCGGCATTGTCATGATAGTGAAAAGCCACTTCTTTTGAAATGAGACATTTTTTATTTTGAGAATTCTCAAATTTCGTTGCAAAGTTAATTCGTCCGTTTTTGAACACCACCAGTTCAATGAAAGTCGGAACCCACTGAGTCAGCTAGCTTGTTTCCACAGCCTTATAGGTCAGAATTGAGCTAGGTATGTCTTCAGTTAGGCCTACTCCAAGAGATTGATTGCTAATACTTAACTCATCAAACTACGGCGTCTTTGCAAATGATACCAGTCACAGGAATCGACGACAAGATCGTTCTATCGGCTCCCGTGCGCCAAAAACTGGTCAACTGAACAATCCACGCATGTGGCATGAGGTTGTCCATGCTGTTTCTGCGCACAAATTCAAGGTTATACGACGGCGTTTACTTGCTTCTGTAAGGGCGCTGTCGTCGCACTCCTACTGTCTGCACTTCGTTTACAAAACTACCATGTTCAGGCACTTACATGTTCCTGGCCTAGACCACCACCTCCTTCCAACAATCTAACAAAAACCAGCCTCAGATACCATACCGGTTTCGAGCAATACGTCCACCGGTAAGCCTAAATTGGCAGATGTAATGTAAACTATCAAGTTGCTGAAAGAATTCCAACTTTATATAGTACTTTATGATGGTGTGGGCCTGTTAATTCCTTTTGGAAACCTTTGACTACAATCTTCATGTTTTATTGAATGTGCTATTTAGGGATTTTCCTTGAAAACTGTTTACTATGTAATACACTACTCATAAGGTTGCTGAAAATTCTTCGACAGTCCACGACCGGTTTCACCCTTCTAGGGGCTCATCAAGTAGGCGCAGTCTTCGAGTTTCCGTCAACCTTGTGTTCTGCTTGAACTCAAATTGCACGAAATCAGCGAAATACACTCATTTGCAAACCAATTTGGTTTTGCGGGAGACTCACCTGGAACCCAGCTGAATCTCTCGTTTATGTTGCTGAAAAACACCATAAACGAGAGGTTCAGCTGGGTTTTACGTGAGTCTCCCGCAAAACCAAATAGGTTTGCAAATGAGTGTATCTCGCTAACCACTTATCAGCATGGCGTGTGTTAACAGGTATTTTCCTCACTATTTTCCAAACTCAAGACTAGAAGAAACTTCGTTATTACTGTTTTGTCTTTTCAAAGGCGCTGCTCAGCACAGCCACATTGCTTTAATGCATCTAACCACAATAACTCCCGCTAGATTCAACCAACATGGTCATGAAAATGTCAATAGAAGAACAAACCATAAGTGTGTAAACCTAACACACTACTCATAAGATTGGTGAAAACTCTTCGATAGCCCACGACCAGTTTCGTCCTTCTTGGGGCTCATCAGGTAGGCGCAGTCCCCGAGCTTCCTTTCAGTCAAACTTACCTTCTACGTGCGCGAAAGCTGACGAAACACTCATCTGCATACCAATTTGGTTTTCACAGGAGTCTCACCGGAATCTCAGCTAATTCATTCGTTTATGGTGTCCTTCCTTCTCTCGTTTATCTTTTTCTGCGCTGTTTCTCAACCAGTCTTGCGTTGCCTATTCGCAAGACGTTTGAACGGATTATTTGGGATATACTACCCCTCTAGGGGTAGGGGAATCCATCGATCGAATTCAAAATGCGATATTTTGTTTATTCTAATGAACGATATAGTTTTATTCGGCCTCAGTCTTGTCTGATAGGTCATCACTCAGATCAAGGACACCAGATCACCAGCCAGCATTTGTGGCCTTGATTTGAGCTCCCACTTTCGACCTCTTGCGAGTCTGTCGTCAGTAAGTAAAATTGTGGAATATGAACCAGTGTGCACCCATTTGTCAGAGAATTTTAGTTTTGACGACTATTTGGACAGAAACCTTATAAGTGGCTTAGTAGAGATCATACAGCACAATTAGTTGAAGAAAAACATCATAAACGAGCGGTTTAGGTGGGATTAAGTCAAGTCTCTGGTAAAAATTAAATTAGTGTGCAACTGAGTATAGCTCAGGAATTTCGTACAATTTGGGTTCAAGTACAACACGGGGTTGCCGAAAGGTCAAAGACTGGTCCTACCTGATGAGCCCCAAGAAAAACAACACCGCTCTTGGGCTGTCAAAGAGTTTCCTTCGACAAAACACACTGTGATATCTCCAATATCCTATCAACTGAAACATGAGGTGGCTTTTGTGAAACGCACTCATTCAAGAAATAGCCAGTTTGTGTGAGTTGGTGGCGTACTCGTTGGACAAATGGTCAAACGTTAACCGGCCACATTGTGATGAGCACAGATTCCGAACGCAGCCGTCTGGGGATAGACAGCGTCCCACGCCCAACAATCAAAGTTTGTTTATCTTTCTTCTTGAAAAATATTGTTGCTGGTCAAAATAGCATTACCAGTTTTATCCACTGCTTGCATGTGTAGGCTTGGCATTCGGGGAATCGATAATTCGAACAACAATGATTGTTCGAAACACCACACTTGACCGTCTAACTGTATGTGATATTGTTTACGAATGAGCCAAATATATTTGGTATCTCATACCCAAAAAGACGGTCTGTTGTCACATTGAATCTAAAAATGTTATGAGCAGGCTTCTTTTTTACTAAATGTATATATCTCGCTTAGAGCTTTACGTGAGAACAACTCATGTGGTGAGTGCCAATCACGATTCGCTCAAGGCAAATGAGTGAAGTGCCTATTTTTCCGTACATCGATTGTGTCACTTCAACCCGATTATGTTCCACCGCTCCACGAACTCACTAAAATTCCGGGCATCTATTCTGCCTTGCACATTTTCATAGCCAACGTCAGAATGATATTACCTATCAACACAATCATCTTTGCTCTGAAATGCTCTCAAAATCGATATAAACTGCGGCATTCTGTTCGGCACATCATGATTGGTCAGTCCTCCTGTAGAGGGACCTCTGCTTCGTCAAAAATCACACTTCAGCTATTAAGACAACTACTGATAAGTAGTAGATAGAAAATTGGCACATTCAGTTAGTGTGTTATACGTATGATTTAAAGAGGGAATAGATAATAAGATAAAAACAAACATATATTTAGAAACCGTGTAATATTTTAGGCCGGAAAAGTGCTGGAAACGGTGATACACTTGACAAGGTCCGCCTGAAAACGATTTGGTTTAATCGTTTTATTCGGTAACCCTTGTACAAAAAACTGCCTAACAGCCACACGCTGGCAAAAAAGCTATGCCAAGCACGGGTAACAAATTGTCATCTAAAGACAAGGTTGGAGGAATTTTCCGGTTTTATCACCGAAAATCAAATTGTCAATTAAGCTAGATAACAAGTGAGTGAATTCACTGAAAGGATCGATATACCACCCGCTTACGGTCGTATCTAAAGACGATCCGGAGGTTACTAAAATCTGCTTACGGTTTGCGCTATCACCGCTTGCTGTATAATGGTTGCATTCCTTGGAACTAAAAACGTATGACCCCCGCGACAGCATTTTATCGACAGCAGAGCAATTACCGTTCGATGAGCCTGCGTTCCTCACACACATGCGGCCTTGAACTCACGCACACCGGAGGGCTCAAATAAGAGTAGAACAAAAAGAGAACGTAGAGGTGACGAAGCCACATTTGGCGGGAAAACAAACGAGCCCGGTGTAGAATGATCAACTTCTGCTGCATGACAGGTCGAACCAGCAAACAGTCGGACTGTAAACCTTCGCCAAATTGGACCTTGCCATTTGATCATCGCCCGTTCATCGGGTCTGCATCATCACGTGACTGCCAGCTGAGGTGTGGGTGAGTCAAATCTGGATATCATGGTTCTTTTTAAGTAATCTGAGCCACACGAAAAACATGTTTAATCCCCACGCGAAGAAAAGACGCGGACTGCGGTCACACATGGAACACGAAGAAAAAAATCTTGCTGGTTATCTTCGTAAAATGTATGGGGTTTCACAGGTAGGTCTCAGTCAATCTGATTGGAGTTTTTGAACCCACATTGCATTCGGATCATATAAATGCCACTGGTAGCAGGGTTGAAAGGAAGAAGCTAGTTAACACGTGACCATGTAATGTGGATGTCGTGACGGAAGGATGATAGAACCTATATCATCTCTGAGTGTGAGTTAATCTCACTGTTGATAAGTCGCTCGTGGCCAAACGGTATTCAAACTACTAGCCGAGAGATCTCGGTTTCCAGACTCTAACTTGAGTTTCGTGGGGTACGCACTGCTGACGATTCCCAACAAGGATTAAGCAGAATGCTTCTCGACTCTTCGGTTCACTGTGGCACAAGAAGGAATAGGCCAGCGAGGATGCTTGTCAAATCAATGGCCAACATTCTAGCAAATTGAAGCTTCAAAGACTGGAAGCTCCATTGCCTATGAACCCGTAAAAATCTACTCCAAAGGAAACCTACGCCACGTATGGATTCTGGTGATCCACAGATTACAACGCGCAGCACGGAATTACTGAATTATTAGTTCATCGGATTTTATCGATTTCTCCGTAGATACAAATCTGGCCACAAATGAGGCATTTTTGGTTTATGCCGAAAATGATGTTTTACACATGTTTTCGAATGTTTTTTACCCACAACTCTTTCGGCTTCACGTGTATTTGCACTTTATCCCTTATAGTTTTTGATCTGCTTGTACGGTAGATACTCCCGATGGATTTGTGCACTTTCGCTTACAACCTACGCGCTATGGTTACAGTAACTTAATGGTCATACCCACATGGAAAGTGCACCCGAACTACAAGAAATGATGGGAAAGCAATCCTGTAAATTCGGGCTGATTCTGGTCTCGAGAAGTTTTGCAAGTTCTTGGGTTCCAGGTTAGATGCAACCAACACAGTACAGGCATTAGCGAAATACACTCATTTGCAAACAAATTTGACTTTTGCAGGTGACTCACCTAAAACCCAGCCGAATCTCTCGTTTATGATGTTTTCAAACAACTGAATGTGCTGTATCATGCTGCCTCATGTTTAAGTTTGCACGATATTCGAGATATCGCAATACATGTATAGACGTAATACACTACTTTTAAGGTTGCTGAAAATTCTTCGACAGCCCACGACCAGTATCGCCCTTCTTGGGGCTCATCAGATAGGCGCAGTCCCCGAGTTTCCGTCAACCTTATGTTCTATTTGAAACCAAATTGTGCGAACTTAGCGAAATACGCTCATTTTCAAACCAATTTGGTTTTGCGGGAGACTCACCTGGAACTCAGCTGAGTGTCTTGTTTATGATGAGCCCCAAGAAGGTCGAAACCGGTCGTGGGCTTTCGAATAATTTTCAGTAACTTTATGAGTAATGTATTATGTCTATACACCACAGGAAGCTTAATGATTACTGGTCATGTTCCCTGATTGATTTGTTTACTTACTCTCTCATCTACTTACTTACTCACTCACTATCTTGCTTACCTACGCACTAAAAATTCCTCTGTTGGAAACTCGAATTAGATTCATCACAAAGAGTACAAGTTGGAACAGGAAACTGTTAAGATGGACTGGAACAGCTTGCAAGAATTTCCGGTCGATTGTGTTCGGAGTGGCTTATTTCAACCTCTAATTTCGCCAAAAAACAGTTACAGCCGAAGGTTTGAGAGATCTTGTTTCCATAATTTTTGATAACGAGACAGAGATGTTGGTTGTCTGCGGTGAGACTGTGCTGATCGACTTTAATTGACTGAGGTTGTTTGCTGACGAAAAGTATGATTTCGTTGTTTTGGACGCACACAATCAGTTGCACGAAGAAGTCTCAAGGGGTTAAGAAGCCTCCAAAAGACCACCCGTCACACTAACCACGTGATTTGTAAGTCACTTCAGCATTATGTGATTGATTCTCCAAGAGCAGAGATGGTTGCATCTCTGTGTAAATCAGAAGGAAGGAGAACCGCGAAAATAAACGGCCAGTGAGAAAGGCAACACCGATTGCCTTTACTTACGGAAGTATTCTTCGTTTTCACACGGCTTTCTTATCAATAAAGCGCATTCTGAATTTCCGTCTACAAAGAAACCGCAGTACTTTCGTTGATTTTTCGTACTTATACCTCTCTATAGATATAGAAAACAAACTCCACGCACTGGAAATCTTCAGTAAGTGACCAACCCCTGATGAAAGCAGTGTCCCTAGGGCCAAAGTATCGAATCTGCGTGGAGCTTGTGGACAACCGTCAAAATATCGAGGAACAACCAGAGTTCTTTAAACTTGATATGGAATTTCGGATTGCGAGTCACGATACAAACACCCGAATATCTTTGCTACGTATGTCCATTTTTGAATTAACCCTCGGAGGTCAATGAGTTACACTTGGGGGGCTGAAGTGGGACCAGAACAATTTTGTATACTCTGTAAACCTATGTTTCAAACAAACAGTTACTGACAGCGATTAGTTTTAGAGCGAGAAATTTGAAGTTTGTAAAGAGAATCATGTTAGAGCCGGTGAAGTTCTACAGCAAGTCATCGTTTTGTTTGTCGTTTTTATACCTAAATCCTGCAACAATTGTTCTAAATGCACCAATAACACGGATGAAAAAGGAGGACCAAATGTAGATCGGGTTTGACTGGTGGTGACCAGATGGAATTCGCACCCATCAGATGGTCGATCTGCCATCGATCAGCTAACGAAAACAACACAGTATTCAACACATTTTTGTCAATCTGTTAAGTTTCTTGGGCTGACCATCTATTCATTTCCTGATCAAACAGATGTTACTTGGAGCCAGAAGTCCCGGGGGTTTCGATCACCCTGCTACACGACGAGCAAACATATGACCAAAGAACGCATGGCAGACACTATCACAGACCAACACCCTTTCATTCTGGCATGTCGGCTTCCTCAGCCGGAGCAACAGGCACGCGTCATTCTTGTCTACGCACCGTGCTCAATCCTTACTCCTACGCAGTGGACTCGTCAGATGGTCAATGTTTCGTGGAACTCAGAGCTTTACCGGAAAACCAACTGAAAAGCATCAAAGAACCCATCAAGAGACCATTCAAGCTGAATTTCCAGCTGGTGCTATGAACTGAGTCGTGTCCTGTCGTTCTAAGTGTGCCGTTGATTTGAATTCAGCATGTTTAATAATTCATCTATTCACTTCAAAGCATTGACGAGTTATGATGACTGATACACAATTCGTGACTTGCATTCATTTCACATTTGGCCAAAGCACTTTCAAACACTTATCTCTTTATGAGACTCACAAGCGTCATCACTCAGGGCATGCATGTGAATCGTAAATATTTTGGTCGAGTAATGTCTGATGTGCACAAACAATAAAGTGATTTGCAGTATAAATTACGTTTTGTGGATTTGTTACTGTAAATTCGGGTTTTCCAAAACCACGTTTGTGGTTGAACAAATTAGCTGAGAATGGGTATACAGATTCAGATCTTTCGGAAAGTCCTAAGATTGCGCCGTTCGAACGATAGACGGGTGACCATCCAGGGACTAGCCGCGCACACGCTTTGATCGGTCGAAATGTGGGCCAGTCAGAACACAGTATTATGACTCAGCCCATAGGTTGCAGCGAATCGTGTTGTTTGCTTTTTGAATCAATACTGCTTGGTCTCGATAAATGGGCTTCAACTGCAGCGGAACAAAAACCTATTAGAAGGTCGAATGACTAAGCTACGGCCGCGCACTTAGAACCTCACCTTCAAGGGCATGAACAATGCCCTGCACAAACGAGATCATAATAACCGAATGTGAAATGCACGAGTTAGAGTACACACCACATCAATTTATACTCCTCGAAGCGTAAGATGGAGTGGACTGATTAGCACTTTTCGAAGGACAAACTCCGGATAACAGTAAAGTTGGTAGGAAAAATTGTCGTAAAACTTAGGAAGGTAGAATACCTGTGGAAAAAAATCGAGGTTTTCCGCTATGGAGCGATTCCATTGTGTGAGTTTCTAGCAATATCAGTTGTTTCTGACAAAATCCTTGGAAATCACTTTAATATAGTCTTAATGAGCATCTAGAGGAAAGCTCTCCAACTCCCCTCTCTGAAGAGTCTCCTCTCGAATTTTGAGGTCACAGTTGTTTGAACTTTTTTCCTCTTTGCTTGTAGGTGACTTTCTATTCAGAAACCCGCCCCCTGCCTACTCGCAGCAGCCAGTAAGCATAAAAGATGCTCTGGTGTCTAAATGGTTTTATCACGCTTCTCTTGTAAACTTGCTAATTCAAGCTAATATCCATTCACGTAACAAAATCACTAGACTAGTGCGCCTTGTCAACTCGTCCTTCAGCTGGCTTGGAAAAGCACGCAGCTGAAAGGATGCTAGAAGGGGAAGCTGTACCTCCGCAGCTTTGTGTGGTATTGGCACAGGTACACAGCAGACTTAAATTTCCGAACATCCAAACACAATGAACTCATTTGAATTAAGAAACCCTAGCAGAATCATTGTGAAAGAGGACAAATTTCTATGCGGCGTTACTTGGGACGTTTCTACTCTCCGACGGTTTTCGATAAGCTCCAGTCAAAATTCAAAAACAGAACTGTGTGTCATGAAGACCTTTTGGGAGGAAATCCTACTAATATGTGATCAGCGCCTCTCTGAATTTCGAACCTTAAAAATGCTAGGTTTTCAATTTGATGAAGTCTATTGAGGATTCCATTCTCTAAACTTTAAGTTGAGGGAAAGCATAGATGGTTGTCTGCTCAAGTTGCGTGACATCTAGATCAACCGCGGAACTGCATTCTTTGAAGTAGACTACAGTTCTGGGACGCTGTGACGACAACTAGGAGCGGTCCAGTCTAGAAGGATAACAAATGACGTCAGGGCGTCAGTTTTTGCACTAAACCGTAATAGGCGACAATCAATACAATTAATGCAGCTCGACAGGTTGAATCATAACTGAGTGCCAACAACAAGCCTTGTGTGAAGATCCACTCTCTGACATGTATGAAGCAACAATAACTGGTTCCGGGACAATCGTTAACCTGGAAAACCGCCACTCAAAAAACTGTCTCCATTCTGAAACTCCACTAGAAGATAAGTTCCCAAGTTAGCAATGTCTGACTAATGGTAACTCTAGGGGATGATTGCGTAACTATCCAGGAAGGTGCCAGTCGCCAGCAATAAGGAGTTTGTTGGTTGGGGATCAAAGTTTGGTTGTCATCTACCAGCGTGACCGGCGTTTGGTAATTTACACCCAAACGACTGTATTAAAGAGCTTTGGATGCAAGATGGTCAGTGGATAAAAGACAGAAGCCTATGAAAAATCACTTTTTTATGAAATCATTTTGCTGCCCACCGACACCTGATATCTTCTCAGGTCTAGGCAATTCTTCGGTGGAATTAGTGTCTGAGCACTGCACAACAATCACGTGTTTCATATGCATGACTGTGTCGGCCGCATTGCTCTTGTTTATTATCAAAACTCGGTGGCGATCTGGTTACTGCATGTTTCTGAAAACGAATTTGGCCTCCTAGATTCGTCAGTCGATTTGCCGGCCTTTCTGGACCTACGCCAACCCCTAGGTAGATGTGTATAAAGCTCAAGCATGCTCAGCATGCTCAGAATGTCTTCTAGGCCAATAAAATGAGAAAACCGATCAATATTAGTCAGTATAAGAATTCATGCTATCCAGACACCTGTGTCACCATGAGGACTGGGTGAAGGCAACACCCCTTAGGGTAAAATCTTCATCGGTTGTTTGTAGTTACAAAAATTGCACTAGCTTTCGTAAAAGGATCCGGATTCTTGAGTTGGCCGGCTACGGCTTTATGTGAGGGCACGTTTGTCATTGCTAATTCACTCACTAAAGCCACTGAGTGACATTCTGTGCTAATTCAGTCAGGATTTCAAGGCCAATGACTCGAAATCGATCAGGCTGTATGATTGGATCTGATCACGTGGTGAATCCTTCTCATCATCCGCCTTTTCAAATGTACGAACAAATCATAGCGAACCAGAGTTGAGTTCAAAGGTTCTTCATAGTTGAGTCGATTAACTGTCTTGGATGTCCGAAATCATAAGTCACATTGCACAATGAAAAATAGCTGAGTCCTGGAATATGCATGGATGTCAGACTGGACTTTATCAACACAGGTTTGTTAAGCTGGGTACTAAGGCCGTTCACACAGACAAATGTTCACAGTTGCTGACTGTTCTCCTGGAATCTACAAATTCCAAAGGACTGGATGTTGGAAAGACTACGTCGACCCATTTACCTTGGGCCCAGGCGTTTCTCAGTAGGGCGTCTGGTGTCGGTAAAAAACATGCTAGTTGTTTAGCGACGAAATTGATGCTGTGCATCAGCAACGGGAAAGACGACGTTAGTCGATGTGTTTGCCTTACATCCCGTTTAATAAGTTACCCAGCGAGATTAGAAGTTAGTACGCTCCAAATCAACCGGCCGTTAGACTAAAATTTAAGCCCTTGTATGTTTCGATTAACCCCAGGTATCTGGTGAGTCGAAGGTCACTTTTTTGTAACAGCCAGCTAGCAGACTATGGTCCAAAATGATACATCTATTGTGGACGACCAGACAATCTGGCATGTAAACTCTCCGAGGACTGGACTGTAATTACTTTCGAAAGCATGAGGTCATACTCCAACGCAACTCCACAAATTACAACAAGGCGTACCTGAGAGTTACTTGATGAGTAAAATTGTAACGTCCTAAGCCCCATTACGACAAAAACAACGTCTTCTATGATCGCGTTTTTTCCCTCCGCGGTTCAGGTTTTTAGTGAATACTCACGCACCCCATTTGGTTGCGAGCAAAGCCAGCTGTGGTTTCTTACTTTGTGCAGGCGTTCGCTGATTTGAACACTACTGGCTGACAGATATAGTCTGAAAGTCAGGCATTCATCTACTCAGTAGTGAGAGAGTTTGTTGGGTCAAGGCGAAGTCAGAGCCTCACAGGTCTTCTTTGCTGGCAAATGGAGGATCACCTATCCGAGCGGCAGTCACCCCGATCAGTATGCGAAGAATTGCGCTGAATGACTTGGATGGATTGATCCGATAGTCTGCAGCGATCGGGTGACTGACGATATAGTTTGTCACGTGTTTGACCGTCCCACTTTCTCAGGAAATCGATAAGCTCTCCTTGGTTCTCTCGGATGAGCAACATGTCGTTCGACCCACATAGTTTGTGGAGCACGCAAGCATTGAATAAATAACCATTGAAGATGCATTGATCACCATTGAACACCACACTAAGAAAATATTTGAAGAGGGAAAAGCCCTCTCAGCTTGTATGTAGTTCATGTTCAACAATTAACCTGATATGCGTCCGTGTTATTTTCAGCTGTGTGCACAATTCACTTTGGAATACAGTACAAAGCCAACCTGTCTGGGTACATTCTGACCAATTGCATCCCATTTCTCGGTAGTTGATCCGGACCCTCCAATCTGCTTTGTGTTCGTTTATATAGATTTTCTTCTCCGGTATATGTTCCGTAAATTCTTCATCTACCGGAGGGTCGAGACGATCTTACTACGTAATGTAAGCAAACAACGAAAAAAGGCATTTTCAGTCCTTCTGGCAAATAAATTGTGACGTCTAACGTTTGAGACTAGCGCCGGCTCTTTGTTTATTGCAGTCCTGATGCGTGTGCAAATCTGGAAGGTTGCGATGTCCCGTTTTGAATGGAAATCGGAAGATGGAAAACCACAACAAGTTCAATTGAATTTCCACAGGGTAAAACAAAATGCCCTATGAGATGGATGACAGAAGAGAAATCCTGAGAGTGACCCAGACGTCACTGGGATTGAGAATTCGAACACGTTTAGCAGGCTTGAAGTCGCATCAGAATAGTCTGCATGCCTCCATATTTGTCTGCATTATGGTAGCTCTGAAGGCAAAAAGGAGCAATGAACCACTTGGTACGAACATGACGATTATTTAACCTTGAAATTTTGTCATGTGTAACGACATATGCGCTGCCCGCAGCACATAAGCCATCGAGTAAACGACTACAAGTGAATTGCGTTCCAATCCAAGAAGCAAAACTTGGGGTTCTTGAAGCAGAGCCAACGAAGGACATGTAGCTTATGAGTGTCCTGTCAAATTCACCAAACATATCCTTGATAAGTTCGCTAGTGATGTCCTGTCAACCACTGGATTTTTACAGTAAACTTCCTTCAAACCGTTGCAAAAGTTCTTTAAACACAGCGTTAGGAAGGAAACACTTGTTTCACTATACACTGTACGGATGCTTTTGTCTAGGATCTATTCAGGATGAATCCTTTGATGAACACTTCAAAAAAGACTGCCTGTCCAAGAGTTGCAGTACTCAGTGACTATACCTGATCTTGTTCGTGGCGTTACCAAAAGGACTGGTGCGATGACTCATGGCGCAGGAAGACCAACACGTGTTCTACCTTCCCTACCATCTTAAAGGTTTGGAGCAAAGGAGTGAGAATAGCAGATACCATGAAGATTGTATTCAATGGACAGAAAAACTATCCGTTCATGAGAATATGCGAACCATCTGGCTGTCTGACTACATACTGCATGAATGCGCATGCTGGACAGCCTGCAAAGGTTTTTAAGGTAATCCACATTGCATAAGTTTCTGAGGATGAAACACGGTTATAAATTCCAAAATACAGAATAACTTTTTCAAGGGGATTTCGCCCGTAAATGAAGCCAAGAATCACCGTGCGGCTGTGTTGTCCGTATTTGGAATCATCAGCATTTGGCATCTCACGAAACTCAGGTGGGGAGTTTCGAACCCGCGACCTTCCGGTTAGTAGTTTGCGCACCTAACGGTGTAATAACAGTGTGAGCGACTCGCGCTGCTTTCAGCATAGGCTGGCTTCACTTTCAAAACAATGTTCCTACTCGAAATTCCCACATCTCCTCAAATAATCAATAAAGATTACTGTTTACCTTGGACGTTTCACGGTTTGCTGGTAGACTGACGGCCCTCAGATACAGGTTGCAAAAATAAATACCCCTATTTTTCATACGGAAATCCGTTAGTATCCGTTTTAAATGTATGCATTATGCGCGTGTTCCCCTTTGGAAGGGTTTGGCATTCGCGGGAGTTGCATTGTACGTTCCAAACTGTCAAAAATACCCTGAAAATCCGTACCCACAAGTGAACACGGAGGCGTGCTTTCGTAGACATGTGTTCTGCTCGCTCGGGGGTACAGGAGGGAAGAACCAACTCAGTATTGTGGCAGAGATTCGGGTACCCAAACGCTCTACCACGAAATTAACAAATGGACACCAGTTTGCCTAGGCAAACCAGTCTATCCTGAAAGAATCAAGACGGTCAAAGGGACACACGAAGAAACCTTGGAGTCGAACAAATACTGGTTCAGCAATTTCGCCATTGACAAGTATCGTAAAGCAGTTCCATACTCACCTGGTGACGAGCAGACTTGTACCGGAATCCGATGTTCTAGTGAGCAGGAGAGCGCAGAGGCAAACATGGTAAATATTCGGAATACGACCTCATGAGAAAGGTTTAGAATTTATTACACTTGGCGAACATTCAGCCCATATTTAAATCAAATTATCGTTTTCTTGTTTAACTTGTGTTGATAGATGGCTGAGTTCAAAATTAGTCATCTAGTTACATTATTACTGGGACCAAAAATCAGAATAAAACACCGATACAAAAATGACCTGATTGGTCTGAGCTAGCGGAAAATCACATGACAAGTGGTCAAAGGAAAAAGGATCGTTGCAACAAACAGCGGAACCATAAAAGCGTGGTTCGTTTTAACGCAACTGAGAAGGTGGATGAAAACTTTGGACAGCTTAATTGCCGATTTCGCCCTTCTTAAATTCGATCGGTTAAACCTGGTCATTTGAATACTGTCATCAAGAATCTATATAAAAATGATTAGTAGTCACACTCCTTCCAGTTCTGAATCGATCATTTAGGAATGAAAGGTTAAGAATAGCACTGGAATTGAACAGTTCAAACTGGACGAAATACATTGTTACTCTTAACTGACAACGACCATCAAAGTTGTATCATGACACAAGTGGTTGCTGAGTGTTTCCACACAAATTGTTTATGCAGCCAGATTGACAGTGAAAAATCACGATTTAAAACTTTGTTTTGTTCCTCATACCGAGAAATAGAAACAATTTATTCAGCTAACAGATTCGCTTACATTCTCAGGTAGGGGAATGCAGAACATTCGGGAATTTTTATGGTGTGTATAGTTATGATGTTATAGTATATTCAATAAATATCAACATTAGTCACTGAGAATTCTCGCAGCACGCCGTCACTAGTAAACGTATTTGTAAAACAGCTGATTTCACCGCTATGTCACGTGATGTTGCGGTTAGACTAATGCTGTTAACCAGGTGGGTAAACGCAATGTCAAACACGTAAGGAATTTGTTTATGTTACGAACGTTTATTTCTCCTCGGCGGTATCCCCGTATCCGCCTCTCCTGACAACAGTCTAACATTTATCGGAGAGGATAAGGATTCCGCCTTCAAAGTTTATGCTTACGAAAACCACACTTCATCGTGGAATTTTTGAAAACTCCGTCTGATAAACAGCACGGAGGCAGAAGATACCCTCGTTTGCTGACATACTTGCCGCATACGGAAGCTAAACTGACTAGCATGCCGCGCTAGCTGACTGCGTGTGAAAATGTGGAAAGTGCAATACCTTGTTTTGCCAATACGGTCTACTTTTGAAGCTTTCAGGTAACTCTCATCGATCATGCACTTTGTGCTTGATTAGGTGCAAGCATACCACTCACTGAGTTATGGTCATCACATGCCCTTGTGCTGATGAGCTATCTCCCCAAATGAACCCGTTTCCAAACAAGCAGAGAAAAACAGAAAATACAAAATTATGCGGGAAAAGTTGATTATATCTGTTTAACCTAGTTTAATTTGCCTGTCCGCGTTTTTTCATGTTACTGTACAGCACCTTGAGGATTTCGATGTCTGTATGAAGTTTCAGGTGATTTGGGAATTTTTCAATCGAGATTTTGCCCCGTAAGTGAAGCTAATCTATGCAGAAAATTGAGCACTACTGTGCAGCCGATTCATCCCTAATGGGAATTCCCAGTCGTGCACACTTAACGGATCTTCAGGTTAGTTGAAACTTGCAAGCTCCTGGTCACTAGCAAAGACTACATTGATTGGCCGCGAGTGCCTGATCAGCTGTTTGATTAGCTAATGCAACCCATCCCTCAATCACGGTTGTGTAGAGGCAGCTACTCTAAAGGAAACAACGATAGACCCGAAGTGAATCAATACCAGCTAGAATGGAGGTTAACTGTAGGACCATTGGTTCCAAATTTTGAGTTAGCTTGATCCACACAAGTGCTATTCAGGAAGGGTGCGACAGCGCCAGGTAAACTACTCGCCCGGTTTTGAACCTAAGGAGTAAAATGACACAGTGCAGTCATATTTATCTGAAAAAGAGAAGTTGAATCAGTAAACAACGCGGCATTTTAATGGTAGGCCGAGATCTGGTCACGCCCCTTATCCTGAGATTTTCTGAGAAAGCTGGACACCGCCAAACGGGATTGGACACAGTAGTCAGAAAAAAGGTCAAAGGTGTGTGGACTTTGTGCGCCACTATCAGAAATATGAGCACACGTGGGCATACGTACGTTCAGAGTGAAAAGGGCCTTGGTTTTATGACATGCAATTGAAAAATTAAGCCAGTTTAGAAAGCAAGAACTGAATCCGACAAGAGTGCAGAGTCCAGTGAAGGAAGCTGACCTCGATCTGACCTCGACAACTGACTCCTGTCAAAAAGGCAAGAGACTCGTTGCGCACAGGATTGCAGCTCAGTGTTGACTTTTTGTAGATAACTATTTCCATAGTGATTTCATCTTGTCAGTGAAATCAATCGATGCCGAAAACCCGAGAAGCTCTGTGCAGCGGTTTCATCCTTATTGGGAATCATCAGAGTGCGACTTACATGAAACTCAGAGAGCTTCGAATCCGCAACTTTCCGGCAATGTAGTTAAACACTTGACAGTTTGACCTCGAGTGGCTGATTATCATTGTAATTGGCTCTCACATGGCGTCACCCATCCATATCACGTGGTCACGTATTGATTGGCTTTTCGAGTGACGACTATACACATTCAGTAAAATTCTGAGCTGCTTATTGGTTCATGGTAGTCTGAAGCGATTTGATGATAATAATCAATGGAGATATTCAGAGACATTTATCACGAATCAGTTAAGACAAAAATATTTACGGGGGCGACCACTAGATTCTATTTCGGGGATGCGCTTGTTTTAGTTGAACAGGTTGTAAGATGAGGTCCATCGAATATGAATTATGGGTACTTATCACTTGGCATTTCCAACCGCTAAAGGTGTTTGTTACCTTGTCGATGATGGATTATTTTAGGATCAACTTCCGTGATTTGTTGTAGAACATTTTGCATGGGGAATATGTCCTGGTTTTCGCAGTTTGTTTTTTACTGTGCTGAGACACGATACCTGGTGAGAAACATATTGCGGTAATAAACAGAAAAATGTTACCAGCGGTTCATGTTTTTCACAGCAAAATCGGAACATGTGGTATGCTGTGCATCTAATCTCCGAGCAATAAAAATATAGCTGTGTAGTGTAAATTTTTTCCAGTAATTGCCGACAAGCAACCTCGACATAAACAGAGCTGTTGGTGGATAAAATTGAGAAATTCCCGCAACCGTCTACAACTAGTCCAGAAATTGTCCAGAAAGTTTGAAGTGTCTGTGGAGCGAACCTGACTGAGAAGTCCTGTTAGGCGAATCATCCGATCGACAAAACCAAGGCAGTTACTGGGTCGTCGTTTGAGCCTTTGGGCCTACCGCTCACATCACTCAAGCGCGACCATGTTCACCTGTTCAGACGCGAAAACTCAAATGCGTCCAGTGTGTGCTGGTCGAATGGTGGTAACAAGCTCGCCTCGAATGTCAGATCTGCGGAGTTCAAACCCCGACATGGCAAAGGATATGCACTGCTGATGAGCTCAATTAAGAGCAAAACTCGAGTCTGGTGATTCTCCCCTTTGCTATGGACTCACCAGAATGATTGCGCCGGGACGGGAGGATGACTGTCCAGACAAAAGTGATGTGAGCGTGAAATCCTGATAGTACTCACCTGCTGCTAAAAACACATGAACCAAGATCTTGTATGAGTAAACTTAATGACTGTTCATAACTACTCTTGCTGTGGAATTTACCGTGAAGAACCATATAGTCCAGAATCACACCATCAGAAAAACGGTGTTGACATTGACGCCAGCTTAGAAGCTGCTAAACTGCCACTACTAAACATGTGTTCACGTCGAGTCGGGTCGAATCGAAGCATACAGTGGGCACTCTGGTGGGGGCAAACTGTCGGGGTACAGTGTAGACGTTCGGCAGAGCAAACTTAACAGATAATTTGGTTTGTACAGAAGACTCAGTGCCGCTAAGGGGACGTGAATTCATGCAGACAGTTTAGGCCTTTAGGAACGCTGTGCACTGCCAAGGCGGGGTACTACTTCCCAGTAAACAGGCTAAACTGGAAAGGTTTGTCACATTTTGGTACAGTTTTGAATAGAGGCATTAGTTAGAAGTCTTCTTTGAGTTATGAAAAAAGCACTGAATTTTGCGTGAATTACATAATTAATCCAATCACCTTGGGGAAACCTACCGCATCTAGAGATGTGCTTCCAAAATCCTACAAGTTGAGGAAAATAAATAGAGGAATAGCGGGTCCAAGTTGAAATCAAACATGCAGCAATAAATTTGGGAAGTTTATAAATTGAGAAAACAGTGCTAAACTCCCGTGAAAGTGAATAGGACGTGAAGTGACCGGTTGGGGTCATTGAGTAGAGTGCTGTATTGAAATTTCAACCCCGGGGTGACTGCCGTTAATAATGCAGATAGGTGAGAATTTATCAAAACTTTTCTTCGTGTTTACTTGTCAGAACACAATACTGATAAGGTTTCTGAAAAATCCTCGACAGCTCACCACCGGTCTCCAAACTCATCAGGTAGACTCAGTCCCCGAGTTTCTGTTTAGTCAGTCCTATAATCTACTTGATTAGAAATTGTACGAAACTTGTGAAGTACACTCACTTGCACACCGAGCTGGTTTTAAGAGGACGCTCAAGTGATTACCAGCTGAATCTCTCGTTTGTGATGTTCTTCACACAAACGTGATGCAGTTTTGTCTGGCACGGTATCTGATATATTGCGCTATATTTCCTTTACAGGACTCTACCCGCCGGTGCGGGTTGGAGCCACCTGCCAGTGGTTCAACACTTATCCGTTGGATCAAGTGTGGCCGATCAGCGGCGTGATTAGTTCTCAAATAGGCCCGGCATAGCACCGCTCATCTTTCAAGGACTGATGCCACATCACGTGGTCACTTGTTGACTGGCTCTTCGAATGACGACTTCTCAGAAGGAAGTACCACAAATCCAGGGAAATTATTCTTCCTCTGAGCGGCTTGCTGATTCATATTCACAACTATGCTTTCCAACTTAAAAATTTTTGAAAACATTCGTCGTCTGTCCAATCTTGATTTCAAATTAACTGCAGGCAAACCCAAAGCAGTCATGTTTAGTCAACCATGGTATTTATCAAGAATTTTTAGTCACGTGACATCTAGTCTAACAAAGCACAATACGATAACATGTCTTCAACTAGATCTTTGTTGTGTCCTCAAAAAGGAGAGTAATTCTAGTGGACGGAGGACCACATTAAAATCGTTATTCTGTTCAGTGAAAACCCGAGGAATTTGTTTGCTAAGTAACTCGACTTGACGAAAGTAATAGTGGGACAGGCGACTAAAAAGCTGAAGAACTCTGCTGTAGAAATGGTAGAAATGAGAACAATAGTTTGTTCCTCACTCTAGCAAACGTGAAAAAAAACATCACGACCGTTGAAAGTTTTTTACGCCTAGGGCACCAAATCGCGAACACGTTAGGCACGATTGGCCTGGTTTCAGTGACACAAAAACTGAATGCAGACCACCAAGGTTGAAAAGTCGTAAGCCATCCCACAATGGCACGCCAATAGTATGCAGGTCAGGATATGAGTTTGAAACATCTGCTGGTCCCCAGTACCTAGGAGTGAACAAAAACGGATCCCATTTTACGCTCCGCTACGTGCGTATGCAGGATTTTTCGCCCAGAAACTAAAACCGCAAAGACAGATGTCCAAGCTTAACAACCTGCCCCGGAACTCCAAATGTTTACATGGCACGTGATTCACCAACATAGTGAACACTTTCTGGCTCCGTCCATTCTCTCGAACACCACTCACTTTAACAATTAACATATTGTGCGCAGGAATGTTGCACCTGGAATACGTTGGCACACTTGCTCTCTCAAGGTAAACGTTATAACCCTAGGTAAGGTGTGATTATCTTGAAAAGGTTGTGCCATAGATCACCGGACGCCCAAAGACCAAAACAAGAGCAAACAAATTAGAATCTCGTTGCACAGCAGTGAAGTTTGGATTACGGATAATATGCTGTAAGAATGCAGTGCCGTCGTTGCTAGCTTCAATAACTTTACCCACGACTGTACGCTAATTTACAATCGCCGTGACGCTGGAACAAAACTGACCGAAAAATTTGAACAGTGGGCGAGCTTCAGCTTAGGAGAATGTTGTGATAACATCAATGAAATCCTGGCTTGCGGAGAGTGGATTCGGGCTTATGGTTACTTTCATCCCCCAGAAAAATTAGAGGCCCTCTGGACAAATAAGTAGCCACCGTGACAGAACAGTCTAACTATTCAATAGCATTCAGATTGTCGGAAAATGTGAACAGCTGGTTTGGGTAACGAATCATGTTGAACATCTGTTTTACCCAGATCTCCCGTGGCAATCATAAACAAATGAGGGTCCTTCGCTTACTGCTGCAGAAAAATGGTGCAGCATCTGGAAAACTAACAACAAATCCAGCTTACAATAAAAATCTTTTGGATATGACAACAAACGCCTTCTATCGTAAGCTGTTTTGTACGGAGGCAAGATTTTACCATTTTCCCCTAATTTTAAACTACTTTTATCGAATTAAGTAGCTTTTCTGGTTTTATTTACCCACTGATCCAGTTGAGAAAAAAAGTGCCACAAATGAAACGAGTAAAAGGGTCAAAAAATAATTTTTTGCATAGATACTTTGTGTGGATAGAAAGAGAATTTACCTAACTGAGTTAATCAATCCGTCCTTGAACAAGAAATAGTTGTTTTCAGCTGTCTATCCATTGCATAGGACCCAGGCAATTCATTCACATGCTCGGTTAAATCACCGCGGCTGGTAGCTACGGTTGAATCCAAATGAGGTGCCTTTCAAGGTTTCCATTTAGTTTATTGGGCTGTGATGTCAGTTCCTCTCCTTCTGTCTCTACGACGTGTGCGTGACCTGAGATCGTAAGTTCTTATGCAGAGTAATAGACTACTTGTGGGAATTGTGTACAAACTGCGTAAACCAGATAGCAAACCCCACTGTCCTATAAGCCTATATGGAACCGTTCCTGGTGCCAAAACTAACGCAACATCATAAATTGGCTACGTACAACCTGCTTGCTGCGTTGAAGCAACTGTCGGTGGATTTGCGATCGTCGAGCTTGAAAAATTAGACATCACTCAACCAGTAGTGACCAATTTGACATATGTGTCCTCCATAATCGTAGTGCTGCCACGGTAGCTTGACGAGCCGCAGGATAATGATCAGCTCTGCAGGCTGCTGGTTTCTGCAATTCTTCCTACACCCAGTTTTGTTCACCAATTTGTCTCGCAATTCTACACCAAGTTGACAGTGTGCGCAGTCCAAGTTTCGATAAAGATCGATAAAGTATCGATAAAGATCAATACTCAGAGCCATGGACCTGCTACTCCGACAAGCTTTGCTGTGAAAGATGAATTATACCAGGGACCTTCGTTTCTGAACAAGCTGACCTCATTTAAACCGATTTTTTCACAAATGATTGGTCAAACTCTAAGTGATCCCGTCATCTAATTTCTCTTAGTCAGGATCAAAACAAAGACCTATTTGTTGGAGTGTTATGGTTTCCGTCCATTGTCTAGCCGGGATAAATTTTTGCAACCAAGTCGATGTCAGAAAAAAACCTGGACGGTGTTTATTTACAAGAACCGAAACTTTGAGATTAAAACATTACCTTACTACACTTCACAAAGCTGTGCGTTATTGCAATGCACAAAGGGTTCAAACTTTCCACAATATTCTAATCATCTTCGATTTAGATCGCCTAGGCTTGGACAACGACCGGGTTTTCCATTCCATAGCGAACAACTTCCACAAGGAAATAGGTGTCCGTTTCAACCGCTTTTTCATTCAAGGTGATCAATATATACCACACGTTAAATCAACCGACGGGGAAACTAGCCGGGCGCCACTATCCTTGGATATTATAACATTTGGTTGATTTGTTTCAGTCCTCATGCTCAATCAAAACACTGTCGTGTGAAAAAGTTTGAGGATCGTTTTGCTGAGCAGGTTGAAACAAGAATATCTGAACTAATGAACGTTTGCAGCATGTACTGTTTGGAACAATTCCAAACTGCACTTGGAGCAGAAAAATATGACTTCTTTTCAATAGTTCAGTACGAAAGTTTGGATCTCTAAGCAGTCAGTAAAATGTGAGTTGTTATGTTGATTCCTCTGTGAGTGAAGTAAATCTATGCTGAACAACTTAGGAGTTTTTTACAGCTGTTTCATCCTTAATGGAAATGATCACCAATGCGGATTTCACAAAACTCCAGAGAGTCTCGAACCCGTGACCTACCAGCCAGTGGCCCTAATCCGATATCGAACTAATCAGTTAGAATTTCAACAAAAACACTCATTTGCAAACAAATTTGGTTTTCGCTTGAGACTCACCTGAAACCTATCTGAATCTCTTGTCTATCATGTTATTAAGCCTCAGGCCGTCTTATATTCCAGTTGGTAAGACATCCGAGATATCCGGATACATAGTGTAGAAGTAATACACTACTCATAAGGTTGCTGAAAATTCTTCGACTGCCCACGACCAGTTTCGCCCTTCTTAGGGCTCATCAGGTAGGCGCAGTCCCCGAATTTCCGTCAACCTTATGTCCTAGTTGAACGCAAATTGGACAGATTTCAACAAATGCACTCATTTGCATATCAATTTGGTTTTGAGGGGAGACTCACCTGGGACCCAACTCTGAACATCATAAATGAGAGATTCAGCTCC
>SJOL01004174.1:53802-55541 GCA_004794785.1 Opisthorchis felineus | reverse complement strand
AAAAAAAACGTCGGAAACAGTCGAACGAATACATACACGACGTGGTCGGAATTTCCAGTGAGCAGCTGGACCCGGAGACAAATATGACACACATCTGGAGTGATGCATCCAACGCATAGAATTGGCACATCGCGGGCACGCCAATGTTGGTTGTCACGTGGTCGGGAATCCCGCCCGTATCCTGCCCGAGTGGTCACTTTACTAAGCAGCTGACTTGGCGTTTGGTCTCACCGTTGAAGCATGATGAAATTCAATAAAGCATCAGATTAGGCGGTTACGCTGGAGAGTGGGCAAAATGCTTTCGGCCGAACAATGCAACAGTTTTCATTTCATTTGTCATTTCGTTGTCATTGACATTTCGACGGTGGAAGGAAGACTCTGGTGAAGGTCTTAATGTCTGTGACGTCGCGCTAACTTAAAACCCAGGGCTGTTGCTGTTATTCTATACATCGCATTGTGGACGCTGGAATGAGGTGACATTGTTTTGAGTATCTCTTGAGCAGAGCTCGAAGGACCCGAGGTAGAACCAAAGTCTACCTCCCAAACCCCGCTGAGCAGTAGTGACCGGGAGAATCTTTTACATAAAGTGAAGTGAGACGCTGGAACCAGAGAAAATTCAGTAATACTCGCTAAGCCTTCAAAAAGCCCTGTCGCACAGAATTGCTGTTTGGAAGAGGCAGGAAGTTAAAAAACTTGCCACATTGTACCCAATGGTTCTGGCCCGGAATCCAACTGAAAGTTAACTACACCGGAGCCTGTCTATAAATTAAAGACCCATCGACGTTAATCCGATCATTCGTTGTGAATATCTTCCCGTAATTTGTTACTGATAGGTGCGCACTGAAGCTGTCTCCTCGAATGGTGACGGAACGTTTGCAAGTAAAATGCCAAGCTCGGCGAACAGATCGACAGCCACCTGATCAATTACCAACTAATGCACCCGAGCTACCAATATTCCAACAAATTACCAACTGATAGGTGTCCATTCTAGCGTGTGTGTATGTGTGTCTGGCCTCCCTTAATAAATTTGAGGAAGTAAACCTGTGACCAGTGGTACCGTAGACCGTTCGATCGTTACGAACAGGCAGCCAAATTCTGCCTTATCGTCGTGTAGCACGATCTGTCGAGTGCCATTCAACGGTAGTATCTTCAAAACAACGGAGGTCGGCGTGGCTACCGTCATTTTGTCGTACAAAAACGGCAATTGGCGCCCTAAAACCATTTGCGTTGTCCACCTGAAGGATTCAGTGCCTCGAAAGACTGAAAACCGGGAGAAGCCGCTATTGTGAATAGGCGGATAAAATCCGTCGCAGCTTTGTTGAATCAAATCTCACAAGCAAATCTGACGGATTCTGCTGCGTACGTTCAGACGTTGCTTCCCAAGAGTTGCCCAGCATTTATGAACCCCCATTACCCCACAAAATAGATTTATGTTACTCGGCGAGTAACTCTTTCGTTGTCTGAATTCGAGTTTTCGAATCAAGAAATAGATGTCAGTGGTCAGAACAAACTGAAAAATGACGAATATAGTGCTCATCAATTAGGTTTTACTTGTTCTATTCTTAGGACACCTCCATTTTCGTGAATAAACACCACACCACCAGATGTCTATGATCAGATGGGTAACTATCACAGGATGTCGCACTTAAAAACAAGTCCGTGTGGGTTTGGATAGTGTTTCAGAGAGCTGATCAAGCCAGAAAATTGTGTAGCTAGACGATGAGTCAAGTTCCGAGGAC
>SJOL01004174.1:16302-48802 GCA_004794785.1 Opisthorchis felineus | reverse complement strand
CGAGTATTCCAAACAATAGTATGCGACAATATTCAATAGCGATTTCCTAATGTTGTCAGAATTACAAATAAACTCTAATATTTTTTTCTTAAAACAGCAGGTTGAGAGTTTGAACGTAAAGTCAGTTTCTACTACCTTCTGAGTAGTTTCCTTCATGAAAATATACTGCGATATCTCGAATATCCTACCAACTGAAACATGAGGCGGCCTTTGTACAGCGCACTCAGTTGAAGAATATCATAAAAAACGAGAAATTCAGTAAGTCTTGCGTGAAAACCAAACTGACTTGCAAATGAGTGTATTTGTCGAAATCAGTCCAATTTGTGTTCAAGCAGAATAAATGGTTGACGGAAACTCGGGGACTGCGCTTACTTGATGAGCCCCAAGAAGGAAGAGACCGGTCGTGGGCTCTCGAAGGGTTTTCAGCAACCTTGTGAGTAGTTTACTTTACAAAGTCTATTAGATTAGAATAGTTGAATTGGTGTTTTCACCATGGGCTCATAATTGCATAGGGAATGGAATGGAAGAAGACCAGAGTTTGGTTATTGAAGAAAAACGATTTTTGAAACAACCAACTATAATAATTATTCTATTAAGAGTTCGCCCGAGAAATAATGTACAGTTTATTCATCCTTATTGGGAATAATCAGTAGTACACCCCTTAGGAATATCCAGGTAGATCCAAACGCGTAACCTCCCCACTAGCAATTGAAGTCGGCTACTCTTGTAGGGGGGGGTTTGGTAGAATTGTTCTGTTTGCTGAGCGGACGTTTTTGTTGAAAGCGTTTTGTCTCTAGCCAAGCTGATATCATCAGTGCGTGGTAAACTGGCGGTGAGTTGTACTGCCTCGGTGTGTAGACGTTGTGCTTATACATGCCTTGTCATAGAAATCGGCCAATCTACAAACCACCAAATTAATCGGAAAACACAAAGGGAACGGACGAACCCTAATGACAAGGATGGTATTCGTGGCCCCGACGGGTTAGAGATCACACAGAAGGAGTCGGAGATGTCGGACTCTGTACGCCGGTCAATCAAACAAACGGGTCGACTATCCAAACGACCAACAATACTCGGAGGTGTCAACAAACAGAGCATTGCTTACCGCCCACACACTGCGACACATTACCAACTTGTTACTCACTGAAAACTTCACCTTGTTTGGTGAAAAACTTTTGCGACGCAGCTAATCAAACACAACAACGACCGTTAGGCCTCCGGCGGTCCATCAGCCCAGGTGATTAGCCCCCAGTTAGACAGGATATCATCCAAGATAACTGCGGAACGTAAGAAGGGAACCTTGAAATACCAACCGACTGCTTCAATATCATTACTTTGAACAGTAACTTTGTCAAGCGTCATCAGCAGTCAGACAGCTGAAGCTAATCACCCCTTTGCAAACGGCAAGCCGTCTCATGTGTTTTTTCGCACAGCCCCTTGAGCACTGGCCAAAATTTCTAAGAGTGTAGATTCACAAACCCCTTAGAGTGTGACATTCGAGGGCTTTAGCCATAAGTTCTTGCAAAGAGTGTTTCTTCAAGCTCATATGTGATTAGTTTGCTGATCGAATCCAGTTAACAAGCCTTGATATACAGAATTCCCTAAGACGTATTTCATATTCTTTGAGAGATAATGCATCCAAAGTTGATCTCGCAGTTTTCATGGCGTTTTTCTTAATCTGGCTCACGTCCTAATCACAAAAAATGACATTGTACTATACTACTCATATCAACTACTGAATTGTTGGATAGACTGTTCTGTCTCTAGTTAGTCCCAGTTCTGGACACTCCAGTGGATAGTTATCAGTCGGGAATTCGATCCAATTTTAATTCACTTGCTAACTTCTCCGGGTCAACGTGGCGAAAGTTGTTATGACCCATAAGTTGAACTAACCTTGAAACAAACCTAGGCGGCAGTTGAGTTCAAATCAATCACCGATTATTAATTGTATAACCAAAGGTTGTTGTAATAGTGTCCGGTACCCAGCCTGAGAAATTTGCACACCCTTTTGTGTGGAAGAAGACGCCTCTGCACTCTTCGCCCTGTGATAAAAATACCGACCAGGACTGATTAGCGAGTGATTGGCACAGTTGGACTTTGTTCATTAATGACAATCTTGCGTTAAACCTGTTTTTTTACTCAACAGTCTGCTCCGCACATGCATATTCGCCCTAGTTTGGTGGAAATGGTACAGATGTTTGGCTCATTCGACACAAGGATAAAAACCATGGAATGCGGCTTTGCTTTACGGAAAAATAATTAAGTGAGAATGATTTGCGGACGCTGCCATATTCTTTGCACTCAGTAACGAAATTTTTGTGAAATATTTTACTAACTAGGTTTGCCTACGCATTGTGAGGAAATTTTGCCTCTCAATGCGCAGTTTCACTTTTCACAGCGTCCACTTTACACTTTAGACTGAGGAAGTCCTTCGTTGCCAGTAAAAGTTATTTTTCGAAATGTTTGCTCAGAAATTTCCGCTTACAAATACGCGGATTTGTTAAACTGGGGCGGTCTGTGCCAAAATGCTGCAAGCATACCAGACAAAGTTGAAATGCCGCTTGACTGGCAATTTTTTGGTGGACAAGCAGAGCCGGCTCTTTGTTGTTGCAGCTCGGAAACAGAACCATGTCTGCCTGGGGTTTTACACGTAGCACAAATGCAATAGGACGGGTCATTTGGCGAACCAGCAACGACCTTTATCTCTCGCTTCTTGCTCCCCCCCCCTGCAAAAATGTTTGTCGCACAGACGGTACAAAAATTTCAGTCATTCCAAAAATGTTTTGCAAGAAATGTTGTTCTTCAGTGATTTCTGAGCAGTGGAGAGAAAGAGATTGCTCGTTTGAAGGCGACCACAGGTGGTCTGCAAGCTAGGAGGTACCAAAAAACGCTACACAATAATTACAACGTTCTTTTTTTCGAAAACAGCCGACCACCCGCAAAGGGACCACGGTGTTCGATTTGCTGCTTACGTGTGAGTGAACCATGACACATTACATTACTTGTAACTGACATTTTGTCCTGTCAGTGAGGTTACTCCAAGCTGAAAAACCGAGGCTGTTTGATTGTGCACATCTCACGAACCTCCAGCTGGAAGTTTCGAACCCGTGGCTTTCCAGGTATTAAGTTGAACATCTAACCGTTCGGCCACGAGCGGCTGAGCAGCAGACGGATTAGTAAGATGGACAGTTTGAAAAATATTCTGCAAATTTTCGTTTTAACTTGATTACAGTAACCAGCGCTCTTCTCAGTGAAGGAACTCCGGAGAGACTTCACTGTCTGAAAGACATCAAACCAGGCCATCCCTATCATGTTTTATTGATTTTCTTATCGCCGGAGGAGGCACTGCGAACCGTCAAAAGGGCTCATTAAGCTATTTTCAGGAAGGTCATGGGTAGGGTCATTTACCACAAGGAGCACACTCACGTAGTTCAAGACACTTGATAAATCTCTCTCCCACTAGGTTTATCCATTTCCCATGTCACTCTTAGGTAATACAAGCTAAAGCAAATAGACTTTTCTTGATATATCGACTTTTTGCCGTTTGTTTGAAGTGAACGTAAACGTTCAAACAGATTTCACAGGCTTTTATCAAACCGTAAACGCTTACCAAACTGTCTGTACGGAATGCCTGCCATCGTATTTCGAAATAGCCGCATCCAAAGGGTTTTCTCTGTAAGCATCTCAATGAAAGATGCCTCCTGAACAAATCCCTAACATAGTGAATACCGATAAATTAATGTTTCTTCGCCACCAATCGGTGTTTTGAATAAGAGTTGTTCAGTGTTTTGTGCACTAAACGTATTCTTTGCCTTCATTCAGCAGTGAATTTGCGGGGCATACGTTTTGTTTAACTAAAGCATAGCTCAGAAATTATTTTGCCTTCCCCCTCTGGCGCTGCTTCTTCCCAGATGATGACTGCTGGTTCGCATCCTTAGGTGGTCCCATCAAGGCGCAGGGCATGCTAGGTACTAACCGCTCCGATCAATGAGTTCTGTCACCTGCCATCGTGCACGTTATAGCGGCGTAGTGGTATCGATTGCCCCCCTGCTGCTTAGACCTGATCGATAGACGCCCGTAACCCTGTTACTGGACATACACTCTGTCGGAAGCGGGTGTGCTCATGTCTGTCCAGCAGCCTAGCCTGAATGATGGCAAGTACGTGAGATCCGTCCGACGAGCAATTTTAATGAAATTTAACAAATGGGGAGAAGAAATCTAGAGCCTACATTTCTTCGAAATTTTGAGGCAGTTGGGTTTCGTGCAAGTGACTACCAGCAGAGCGAACTGTTTTCAAAACTGTTCTTTCAGCGCCTCACGCAACGGTAACTAGCTCCAAGGTGTATGTGGAAACCATATATTGAATCAGCGACAAAGAGGTTTCGACGAATACAAAAAATCCACAGAAAAAACAAGCCACCTGTGGTAAAATTAGCGAATTTCAGAAGGCCAAAACGCTAGGCAAAATAAAGAACTATTCCTACGTTATAATTAGGCTCAGCGTGATTTTTGCTTGGAATGCAGGTAAATGAGACGTCGAAATGCCAATCACGGATGCCCAGTCCCGAGCTGAAATCATGTGTTTACCGCTCGAAGCTTTTTAATCTGGCCGCATTATAAAATGGTCCCTGGTAATATAAGAACTCAGGAAACCAAGTACCTCGACTATTTCCCTCTGGGCAATTTGGCCGGACCAAACGTAGATCCAGAGAGTAGCAAGGTATATATGGACAGATAAGACTGATTCTAAAAACGCGTGAAGAGCTCAGACTGACTGTGCACACTTTTGTTGAGTTTGTCAGACTACAGAGTAGAACCAGAGCTCGAACCCAGTAACGTAAGTTCAATGTTTAAGAGACGAAATTACTGACCGAATGGTCCATGGTTCGAATCCAACCACGGCATCTCAGCTGCTCTGTCTAGGTTTGGGCAACCTGGCAGTATCTCAGCCCTTGTATTTCCTTCTGGTTGCGAGGTAGTTGGCCACCGAAAGGGTACTCCAGCTGCATCCAGATTTGATCAAGCCCACCACAACAGAGTAGTGGACGAATCGAACATGAACCGGCCGTTTTCAGAGGTTTTATCTGTCTAACAAAAAATCTCACAGTTGTTTTGGAGCACCGAAAGCGGACCCAATGTTGATAGCATAACGCGAGGCATTGAACCATACAACGGCTGATGGTAACAGCCCAGTTGAACGCTCCGACAATACCGGCCCGCTGGTCATCAAATGCTGTAGAAATTCGAACAGTTGTTGATACAACAGACAACGAAATTGCTGTGAAGATCTAAAACAATATGGAAGTGCCAACTTTAACCGGTTTATTCCTTTGAGGGCAACTTGAAAGGCCTGAATTCCTCGTCAGTAACCAAGTGGAAGTCGGGTAAAAAAAGCTCGGTAGTTGACTGCGAAAAAATAAAATGCGACAAAATAGGGGCAAAAGGACCCCATTGATTTGCAAACTAAGCGTGTATTCGTGCCATCAAACCAAGAATGTTACCTGATCAGGAAAAATTCGTTTCTCGGCATCAGTCCAAGGGACATTTATGCACTCAGGTGGCCACTGGAGAAAAACTGAAATGTGACGCCTCGCAAAGTGCACATCCTAGTGGAATGAATGTTAGTAATTTGTCAATTTACAAAAACAGGGTGCATAAAGTATTGTCTTCGATGAGCAGTTTGCATGCGTCGACGGACTGTGCCTTTCACCGGCGTGTTTTTTATCACCCAGGAGAAAGTCGAAACGTTCTCCTCGGGTATTCGACTGATTGTTGGGTTTGGATACCGCCTCTCACGCGTACCCAGTAAGGCAGCTGTATCGTATTTCAGAATACGATATTTGGGCAGACGCACCGATCCGTCAAAGCTTGTGGTGCACTGACGTTTCTAGACAGTTAGTCTAGGCTCACAGTGAGTAATGTGCAAGTGCGAACGACCTCAGATTAGCGTCTTCGTCGCAGCTGATGTCACCTGATGTCAGATTGCCACGATGTCACATGCCTATTCTCGATGACTCACTAGGCTGCCAGCTGCTTGAACCTTGTAGGTCGATCGACATAATCGCTTTTACAGGACAAACCTAAAACGAGGCCGATCATTCAAGGGTAAGGGGGTGGTGAGTAGGTTGTAGTTAGACGTTGGCCCGTCGACTAGTCACCCCCAACGCTGATTTTGCGGCTTTCATAGCCTGTCCCTCAGGGCCCATTTAGGAAGTGTGTGAAACCGCCTAACGCAAGAGACAAACCGTTCAACCGATGTGTGAAAGCAGATTTTTTACAAGGTCGTGAAGCAATCAAGCACCCAAACTCAAGCAGAAAATGCACCTTTCGTTGACGACCTTGAAAGTTCCTAAGAGTGCCAGAACTCATCTCATACTTCGCATTTCTAATAGGATGTCTGGGAGTCGTGTGGTCTCAATAATGAGGTCTTCAGCAGTTAGAGAATGGTGCTTCGACTGGAATCGATATCACTTCATCGAACTATGCCGTTCGCAGTCCAACAATTTCACAACCACTGCTCAAACCTCTATCCCCTTCGCAGCCAACTGCACCAGGGGTGACAAAGTTTCAACCACAAGGGAAAACTCTGACAGCACATCAACACAACCAGCAAATTAGTTTAGCACATGCCAACTCCAGCTGGTTATTTCCAAAGGCAACGAACATACGTAAACGACGGCCAGTCTTAATCGGTATATCTTCCGTCTCCCTGACCTCGTTAGTCAATTACACCTGGCAACCCATCAGTTATAGACCCCCCCATTTTACTGCGGTCCTGTGAGATTGCATAATCATCCGATGGCTTCTGGTCGGTAACTTTCGTTTGCCAACAGGTCAGGTGGTTTGTAATGCACTACTCATAAGGTTGCTGAAAATTCTCCGACAGCCCACGACCAAATTTGTTTGCAAATGACTGTTGGTCAGGTGGTTATTCGACTGCTGTGGAACCAATTATCAATAGCTGTCCAGTCTCCCTCTTTCGTACTTGTTTAAGAAGTTTCATAGTGTTATCGAATTATTTCATTTGAAGAAACCATTCTTTTGCGCTATTTGTTCCATCATTCGACCTAGCGACTTCACTGGAAACGAAAGGTGCACCATCAAATTAGACTGAAAGTACACGTAATACGCTGTAGATATTAGTGAGTAAAAGACTCTTCTGTGGATGTAAGTGAAATGATATTTCATCCTGAAACTGGAGTCAATCTGAGATGAAAAACAGGGAAATTGTATAGCTCCTCTATCCTTCTTGGGAATATTCAGCAGTGCGCAATTGAAGAACTACTAAAAAGATTGGATCTGACGACCACCTGGCTGGTGGTTGAGCCAGAGGCACCAGTGGCTGTTTGGGAGTACAGTTAAGACTCGTAAATCCAACAGTCAGAGAGAAAAATTCAACAAACATCATCGGTTTTCCATCTGAGTTGTCGTCACTTGAGGAGCTGTTCAACGTCCGATCACTTGAAACGAACTGCGTGGCTGAAGGACGGTGATGTCATCTCCTGTCAGATGTCACACTGTTGTTAATCCACAGATGGCCAAGTCATCCTGACGATTCGTGAGATGTGCGCTGGCGTCCATTCCAAAAGAAGCAACCGTGTAGTGTCTCTAGACTTTGCAACATCGACTGACTTCAGTTTCAGCGTAAAATGGGAAACTTAGGATTTTACTACCCACAGAATAACATTTGGAATTTTCCGTGATTCCTCGTTGTTTGCCTGTTCTTTTCTATGGAACTCTAGGCCATAGCTTTCTGACTGCGAATGTACCATTGAAGAACACCATATTTTTGCGTCTATACTACTGACGACACTGATGATAATACGACCATTATTATACATCGTAATGAGAATGACAGTAACGATAACACAAAGATCGGGAAGGAGAGGAGTTTGACTGGAGCGGCATTTGCGTACTGGCTCAAGCAAAGACGAAGAAAGAACGTGAATTTATGGAAGCCGAAGTAGCTATCAAAAAGCTTGTCGAAATCGACCCTGTTTATCAACCAATAGGAGCAAGTGAACGCCAGAACTATAGAGCTCTGAATTACACAGGAAACCAGATGAGGAACTCAGAGACGAGACAAAGAAACCCTAATCAAACGGATACATCAGTCTGATTAGAGGAGGCGTCCAGCCAATAAACCAAAGTACCAAATTAACCGGCGGATGCAGGGATACATGCCGTTTCAATGGAGAAAATAGTGCAGTGCAACCGACCAACCAATCTCGAGAAGATCAGACCACAATGCAATGCAAATTGAGAAGAGGTTCACTCAAAGCAAACGAAGAAATCGCTAAAAACAGAAGGCATTGGGATAACCAATCGGCTCTAAGGAACGCAGACCACAACGCAACAGTGATCAATAAATTCACAAACACGCTGCCCCAACTGGTCAATTCCGTTAAGAGCAACAAGATAATCTTCAATTGCTACATAAGCGCATGCAGGCAAAGATGAAGTACCCATCCAAGTGCGCGCTGATGGTGCCTTCTCGTATGGCGACGAAACGTTTCCCAGTCAGTTGCTAAGCTCGAAGAACGAGAAGGAACCGCACCAAACCTGAAAAGTCATGCCCTTTTTAGAAGTGTATCCGTTTGGAAGGCGCAAGCCTTTAAGCCTATGAAGTCCATCTTAGGACCAAATGCCACTGGGCTATAAATATATAGGTGTTATTAAGCTGAACTACTGTCTAGTGTGTGGCCAGCTAATAAAATGATTAGCAGTCAGGTTACTAAACAATAACACCAACGAACTTTTCGCTGTACGAATTTCATTACACCCGCAGTAGGTTATCCGTAGCAGAAATGTGAGATTTACCAAAAAATCCGCCTATTTATTAGTTGGCCATTTCAGAACTCATGTCCCATTCCTCGGATTTGCAAGCTGACAAACTAAACAAACTCATGTCGACAAAAAGGTAATAAGATCTTTAGTGATTCGCAAACCTCGCCTGAAATTTTGATGGAATCTTTGACCGAAAGACTCAAATAGTCAGTCACTCGAAAGGAACAGGTGCATGTGTGACACATCCCGACTGTGGCTTTGAGTTCGGTCCTTACGTATGACCTTATTTATATAAACATCACTGTCTTTCCAATAAATTGATAAAGAGCACTCAATCCTCTCGTTGACATGTTTTTGTCCACCGGTCTTATATCGTTTGAGTAGTAACCAGAAGCCGGTGGAAATGCCAGCATAAGTTCCCTTAACTTTTATAGACGTAATCCACTACTCATAAGGTTGCTGAAAATTCTTCGACAGCCCATGACGACAGATTCAGCTGGGTTCCAGATGAGTCTCTCTCAAAATCAAATTTGTTTGCAAATGAGTGTATTTCGATAATTCTCTTAACTTTGTTGGTTTCAGATTGCTCCACCAGTGTGCGGGATCCTGGGTGTTTGCTGAATGGAGCGACTTGTTTTCGAAAACATCTCGGCAGGTTGCTAATTCACTTGAAGCAACTTTGCGATCTGGTAACATCTTAACCAGTGTTTATTTTACGGTGCCGAATTTGTGTGGCTTCAACGTTTGCATTAACCATTTAGAACGCGGCGTGTAATCATTTTTGCCATCCGTCCGGCGTGTCCACAATTCAGTTCGGCGACGCATCAGAAATGTAGGCTAAAGTACCATCTATAATAACGGTCACCATTACGTGGTGCTGAAGTAACCCGCAACACAGAATGGATTCCAGTGAAGGAAAAGCCGCCTCGCCAAAGAAATCGTACATCATCAGCGCTTTTTCAATGTTTTCTCTGTGTGTGGGACGCATATGGAACCCATACAATATTGTATTGATCGAAAAAAGGATAGTCTAATAATAGCCGGTGTACTGCTTGAATGATTACTGTTCAACAAAATGGATGCTTAACACTTAGCTTGTTTCCATCTGTCTCCAAGCGAGCTGAGTTCTGGAAACGACCTATGTCCATATGAATAGTTCGCTCTTTAGCTATGGAAGCTTTGGACTTTTTGTGTGTAACGTCCTTTTTCGCGCGGTACTTTGAAACCACGTGGGCCGAGAGAATTTTCGCCACTTAGTTACGGTTACTGAGTCTATAACTCGTACTTCAAAAACTGAGGACAACTGTAGGAAATTTTCGGTATAAAAAATAAACCAAGCTGACCGGTTTTAATTTGATCGTGTGCAGTTGCGAAAGAATATCATGGTCGCAGCGTCGAAGAGGCTTCAGCAACCATATGATTAATGTTCTTCACTACAGTATTTATTTATCTCCTAATGCAACAAGTGAGGTCCAGTTTACGGACGCCAGTCTTCATGTTGACATACCGTAAGTAGGTGAAACTCTAATCAAACCTATGAATATCGCTTGCCACACTTGCGTTTACTGAACTTGCTGTCACGTTTTTGAACCTAGATGTTTTCTGTGCTGACAACCTGACAAGTTCCACGTGTCAAGAACTTTAACTGCACAATAATTTCCATTCGGCCCACTTGTTGTAAAACATCTGGCTTTGTAACTACGTTTTACATTAAAAACCACTCGGAAACCCTATTGAAGGGGGAATTTTTACATCATTTTTTGACAACGGTGTGTACTACTAGTTGAAGAATGAACAGAACCATGCATAATCATCGATCGGTATCAATTCTCCAGCTTGGTCCCGTTAACCCTGTTAGCCGAGCGCCCCTAAATTTGGCCGACTGGCTGATCAGTCAGTCAATACAGATGTTCGTACGTGATTGGACTTTTCGCTCCAGTGGATGATTGTGTTTCTTGCACACGATTGGTTGGTTCCCCTGTTGATTTGTTTCATGCTCCCGTACAGTCACGTCCGATGCATTCTGGTTTCGCTCTGAGGGTATCGCAGTCAACAGCAGAGCAGGTCATAAGACGGTTTTTAAAACCAACTACTCAAGTTTCAGTCACGTTCCCCTTCTTTTGCAAACAAAAACACTTCCAACGTGTCTATGATGGAAGGAAACGCTAGGGTTATGGTTACCATTGTAAAAATGCCAGTCATATAAAAGTGTATACAACCTTTCGCCGCGGATGATACTGCGAAGAAGAAAAGCTTTGTAACTGATAAGTTGATTAGAGCTCAACTCATGTACTGTGGATTGCAGACACAGCATATGAAAAAGCGTACAGCAAGTCATGTAGGATGTAGTCCACTTAGGTACACTGTCAGTGGAGATAAATGACCTATCTAAATATCAAGATGGATTAGCTCACCGAGAAAACTTAGGGACTGTAAAGAGAAACACTGTGGACCGTCCTACGAAAACATGTCTATGCCGGACAAATGTATCAACCTTGTCAAGGCTTTCCACGTTGGGATAAACGTAAATCTGTCTCCACCGAATTCGTAATTGACACGGAATCGAGACAGGAATGAGCTCTTGCTCAGTACTGTTCAGCGTCTATTTAGCAATTATCTGTCATTGAAAAGCTCGTAATCACTTCACTATTGGTTGGATGGATGTTCGAAGAGTAGCCTGGCCCGAACTCTGCTGCGCTATTTTCGTGTTTATATGCTTCTATTTCTCGGCAACTGCACCCTACTTTCACATTCTCAAGCTGGATTGAAGGTCTTTGGATGAAGGGTACTTTTTTAAGACTAGATAGAAACGCTTCCAAAACGCGTGTCTTTTTTCGTTTGCTCAACTCAAAACAAAAAGCATTCGGCTAGATGTTTTTGAGAGGGCGTACTACGCGGATTTGTTCTGCCTTGGCAGACCTTACGCCCGATAGTGCAATGGACAAACGATACGGGATATGGTAGGCTTAGTAAATGTGTTTGGAGCAAGCAACAGTTGTGAGTACATAGCGCGCTTGCTGTGCGCCGGGTTGTTTAATCATGTTAGCGAAGCCTTCAAAATCTGCAAACGACGTACTCGGATTCTTGACTGATTTCACCTGCAGTCTCTACGGGTCCAATGAGCTGAGCAAAATCGTTTACGAGCAAACACTCTCAGAAACGCAGACATCTCAGTGTTCTGAAACAAGCAATCCATTCCGAGGGGCTCAACTTCCTTAATGCAACCTTGATCACGTGGACTTGCACAACATAAAGACCCATATCCTTCATTAGGATCTGTCTTGTGTGTTACAAGAGTACTCATTGGTTCACCCGTTAAGTGTGAACACTTGGAGCAGAGGTTACTTTGTTCCATTGGCTAATTAGTATCTGCCCGATAGTGCCATCCTAAGGACGACAAAATCACGTAACCGCCAGGTCATCTAATAACACTCCCGGGGTATGTTAAGGGGCGATTGTCGGGAGGAATGTGTGTAGTGTTGGATAACACGACCCATGTATGTTCACTTACTTGCTGCCCCCATATCGGTGAAAACTGGCCTGACAGGCAGACAGCACCAGCTATACTACAGTCGTTATAATATTACTGACGAGCCATAGTTGACGGTTGGCTGTTGAAATGGTCGTTAAAACGCACAAGCTTCTAGGATAGAATGTTGTCTGAGGTGACTGTGCGTTTTGCCTTTGGAAACAACTTTCGCCGCGGCTGTCGAACAGGACAGAATCGTAAACCAATGGTTTGACGACTGGAGTTCGAACCTCATGCGAGTGCTTTTATAGTGTTTGGCACCGAAAGGACTGCCTTGATATGTGCTCTCGAATACGGTATACCCGTACGACACCAGTTACCACTTCCTGTTGATGACTTGCAGCAGTGTGACAGCAACTCTTGTGCAACGGGGCCAAGGTGTGCAACACCGACTGTTTATTCTTGACTGCGCAAAATAGCTGCCAGCCATAGGCACAACGATGTCGGTTTCTGGGGTTCTAGATGCTGAACAAATACTGTGTAGCAGGACTCTTGTCCGTTTGATTGCCAACGCAAGAAATGCCTGAGTGTTCTGTAAGGAGACTTGGTGAGTCAAAATCGTCCTGCAAGGATTCGGGATGATGATGTGGACAAATATTACTCTAGCACGTTTTTTTTCCGAAGAAAATGGGATGCAACTGCCTGTTTTTAGATCAAGTATTTGTCAAGACTGAACTGTTGGTAGTTGTGAACAGCATTCGGGTACGTTTGGGTTAAAATAACGTTATCCTGTTTTCTGTACTCAATGCATGTTCTTCACACTTTGTCGTGGATGCAAGTAAATGCTTACCACCTCTGTCTACGATCGGAAGAGCACATGAAAAGCTGTGCAGATCAACTGAATTGAGGAACTTGTGACAGGTATTTGGGTGCTCCCTGATGCCTTATATGTTTAATGCATCACCCTCGACTCAGTTCGTGATGAAACAGTCACACTGAGACTTGATTCAACCGGAAAAATTGGAAAAATATGCATATTTTCCTGCGCATAGTTTAACCACGTCAAGATGATGGTATTTTATCTTCTTTGTATTCCATTGCAGACTCACAGATTCCAATAATATCGAGCATAATGCAAAAATTGACTGCTATATAGTAGAAGCGTCGGATTTTTCAGCTCGTCCTTGTGGCCACTTCAACTGGTTCCAGGCAGATTTAATGCCTAGTTCAATTCGAGTGCAAACTTAATCAGAAAAGTGGTCCAGTGAATCCACAGTTTTATGCATTCACGTGAGATCTCCTGATGGGTACGGTTCCATGTTCAGTTCTCAATTTTCCCTTCAGTCGCAAACAAACATTGCATGTGATGATTGCAAGCGATTTCTCGTTCTATTCGTGATTGATGCCATGTGTTGATTGTGCAGTTCGTCGACCATTGTCTTGCATGGCGACTGGGGTTGAATGCGTTATTGCAACGGCCAGGCAGGTTTCGGTGCGTCCAGTTCTCTACCAACCCATCAAACAAGGTGTTGACAGCTGACAAGCCATAAATGTCAGTGGGAATCCAAGTGATTGAAGTTTCATGTGGTGCTCATCAGATGCTGTTCATAGTGAAGTACAAAGCACCTGCATCGGTAGATTAAAGACACTCCTCGCGGACCTTTTTCAAATAACTGGGCATACGTATAAATGATTTCTCACAGCATTCACAATTTTTGTTGGATGATCAGATGGTAGTTGATCTGTTCGCCGAGCTTGGCAATTGGTTTGCAAACGTTTCGTCTCCAGTCAAGGAGACATCGTCAGTGCGCAGTTGAGTGGGTGCTTCCTCTGTGCCTAGCTGCGGTTATGTAGTGTTTGAAGAGAGTCTGATATCCTGTCACGTGATTGGCCAGTTGGTATATACCGTTCTTGTAGTGTCATTGACCCGATCATGATTTGAGCTGCGTTGTGGTCTGTAACCCTCGTATTCCATTGGTTGGTTGGATGGCTGTTTTGGGGTTTCGGGTTCGTTTTGGATTGGTCCGTTCCCGGTTTGTGTTGCGTCTTGGTCTCTCTTCCTTGAATTTGGTTGGTTTTTTTCCACCGGAGCTACGGTTTCACCTTCCTCCCTCGAACCAGTGCAACGAGTCGCACATTTTTTGTAGGTGGTCGCAGTTTTTGTAGAATTCACATTCACACCACTCTCGTTTGAACAATCCTCCGCCTCTCCTGACGTAATTATTCTGATGCGTCCACAGCTTCTACCGGCACCGTAACACGCTTGACCGGGGTTCGAACCCCTGCACGACACAGGGTATGTACCCCTGCTGAGCCCTATTAAGCTAGAAACTCAAGTCCTGCGCTTCCCCTCTTGGTTTAGGATTTACTGGAAGAATGGCACCTGGACAGGGGAACTGTTCAAACTCATGCGATGTCAAGTTGGACTGAAGTGTCACATTGTCAGAATGCTGTCTCTAATACATAGCCGGTCAGAAATAATACTTAAGTATCTAAACAATAAAAGCAAGTTGATGGTTTTATACGGAAACTAGGTTTGAGCACAATCCACCAAACTAGCCGGTCGGTAGAAGGCTCTTCTGGCAGAATACGCGCCATTGGCTTACACATATCTCCGTTCCTCTAGACCCAGAAATTACACAGGTGAGGTGAGTCTACCCTTTCCTATATATTTAATGGGCACAAGTAATGTATTTAGAATAAACTCACAATTTGATGGGAATACCGATCAATATACTGGAACAACATGCACACAACTCCGTACTGCTGACGTCACCTCGACTGATGGTGAAACATTTGCAATCCAACCAGTAAGCTTGGCGAAGAAAGCAACAACCTAGCGACGCACCCTAGTTAAGTCTCCCTTTGACACAAATTAGTCTGCAAATGAGTACATTTTGCGAAAAGCATACAATTTTGCGTTCAGAGTAGAACATCAAGTTGACGATTACCTGTTGAGCCTCAAGAGTGGCAAAAGTGGTCGTGGATATTGATGAGTTTTCAGCAACTTATGTGCCCACAAGCCGTCTAAGAAAGCATCCTGCGCACTTCAACGAAATTCGCTGGATCCAAAGTTTCACCGAACAAATTTTCGAAGAAGATTAAAGGCTTATCAAAAATGTGCAAAACGAAAGTTTCTTCAGATCGAAAACAGCCAGACATAAGGTAACCAAGTTTTTATAAGGGACCAGCACCTGTCATTCAGGTGTGTCCATCAACTGCCAAGTCTGAAAAAAACATAGGGAAGCCCCTTTTTGTTTGACTGGAATGCAGAAAACCGTAGTTTGCTGCATCATGGTTGGAACAAACTCAGGTTCAATGGCGATTTAATGTGTAACCTGATGGGCCTCGACCCCTCAGGTTGCTACAGCTACGCACGCTAATGGAGGGTGGAATTTACGATAATTGAACTGGTCAGAAATATCACGGCCAATCCTTGCGTTAGCATACTCAACTACCACTTTCGTGTTTTCCTGCGGTTAGCAAATGGGGAAAAAATTTCAACATTGAAACGCCTCGATTCGTACTGTCTGAATCAATAGATTTTTGTTTCTAACGGGAAAACGAGTAGGAATTTGTTCGAAAGCGTGCTAGCTATGACGGAAAGCCTTGTATATGTTTGAACAGTCTCTTCTTAATGTGGGCTGACCAGACAGAGAAAGTATGGATGGAATTTGAAGACAAAGTCCCTGCTTAATTTATCGAGCAGCCTGAGAAATTCTCATCTTTTAGTGGTGGATAATGAAGATTGTGGCAGACCTCATTTGTGCACTAAGTTCAAACTGGATTTGACGGCGTTTCGCACCCTTCCGGTGTGTTTGGTGTTGTTTAAAGATGTCTATCTAGACTGTATCAAAAAGAATCGCGAAATCAGTGGACAACCGCCTTGAATCATGTTTGAAAAAGTTTTAGAATAAACTTTCAAATACCGCTTGTTTCAATTTTGCTAGGTGAACTACTTGGTAAACATAAAACGGCATGGAATGTCCAAACCAAATCGACCCTGGAAGTATCCTAAACCTAGGCCGTTCCAGTTCAGACTGGCATTCACTCACTCAAAATGCAAATGTGTATCCTGAGGCTATTGGTAGGAACCCTGTGGCACATGAGTTCCTTCAAGCTGAGGGGAAACGACCCAGCTGGTCGTAGTTGAGGGGTTGCTTTTCTCGGGTGGACACGCTACATTGGCAAACAGACATTCCTTCACTTTTGCCTTCAGGAAACAACAAGAGGAATAATACTGCACCATTATATTATATCATTACATTATATCATTACATTATGTCACCTGCGGTAGACCAAACACTTTCCCACAGAGACTACCTTTATCATCCGTCACAATGGTGTATCCCACACCAAACCATTTAGAAAAGAGCCAGCTTCCAAATGTCAACTGGAACTGCACCACAGTCCGTTTTTTGGATCAGAGCTTGTAGTCAACTCAAATACAAACCTTTTCAGGTTCTCAAACAGTACAGGTCAGGAAATGTTTGCATACATGATTTTCTCAAATTGAGCGCTTATCATACTGACACGATAACCTGACGATGACGTCAGATTATAGCAAACTGTAGACCAATTTATAGACTTTTTTGAAAACGCAGTGTACCTTCGTTGGAAGTCAGTCCGGTTTAATAATTTTCAGCTGATTCCTCAAAACATATTCCACTAGCACAGGGTAGAAGAGTCGTTTAAAAGAGTATAAATGTACCATTGGGTCCCAAAAAAGGTTAATTCTGATCGATTGTTTCAAATGCTCTTTCTAGAGAAAAAAGGGGCATCAGAGTTTCCCCCTCTTGACAGACCGTCTTTAGAAACCCGCTATATTTGGTGTCTGTCGATACGTGTTAGCCTTGGTTGTTGATCTGTTCACTGGGCTTGAAAACTGGGCAGCAAACAGTCGTCTACACTCGTCAGTGTGCAGCGATATGCGCTAGAATCTAAGATGCGCACCCACGCTACCCAAATTCGCCGATACATGCTCCATTGAGGACACAGAACAACAATTAATCTCATCTCGGAAGAGGTCTTCATAGAGGAAGTCGTCGGGATAGTGGTTCATGCCTAGTCGTTTGGAGGGGCAGTTCCGCGTCATGTCATTCATCAAATACATAAATCGTTTTGGAATAAATCGCAATTCACGAATTTTGCATCCTTGTTCCTGGGTGGATGGATATTCCACAGAGATATTCTCTTCAGATTGGGAACTGGTTTCATAAAACCTTCTAACCTCAAAACCAATTTCACCGGACCGGGATGAAGTGATCCCAGTTGGGGTAACTTATTGGAAAAGCCACTGCATATACAAAAGATTAGCCAGCAGGAGAAAAATTGTCATTTGCACCATACAGGTTCTGCCTATCTACACGAATCTGTTCCTATAATTTTATCATGATAAACTTGTCTCTAGGCAACCTTCATGTTTTAGCAACTAAGAACATCACAGACGGAATGCGAGATAGATTGATTACTCGGTAATGTACGTTTGATCCAACAAGCACAATGGAATAAAATAATTTTTTTTAACCCAGCAGAATGACATCTGTTACTAGATGTAATACACTACTCATAAGGTTGCTGAAAATTCTTCGACAGCCCACGACCGGTTTCGTCCTTCTTACGGTTCATCAGGTAGGCGCAGTCCCCGAGTTTCCGTCAAACTTATGTGCGAATATCGTACCAAGTGAAACATGAGGCGTCCTGGTGCAGTACATTCATTTGCTTGAAAACACCATAAACGAGAGATTCAGCTGGGTTCCAGGTAAGTCCCAAGCAAAACCAAATTTGTTCGCAAATGAGTGTATTTCGCTAACATCTATTACTGTTAGTTTGTGCACCTTTGTTGGTGTGCACCACATTAAGTACATACTATTTTTATGAGTAGGCTCAACCGAATCCGCTCCTCAAGTTGATGGTGAATTTTTTCATAAATCTGAAAAGTCTCATCTAGGACGAGTTAGTTGTCCGTGGCCTGTGATCCAATCTCTCTTCGCATGCGGTTCTGTCGGCGTTCAAGTTATCTGTGACTGAAGTAGGTTACAAGAGATTTTTTCCGGCATACTTGTAGTGTTTCGATGGACGCAGGCATCCCTGGAGTTACTATTGCAACCCAGCTTGTGCATGAGAAGATAAAAATCGATTTTACACGTAAAAATCGATTTTACTGCGTGTGAATCACCACTCATCCCGAAAACATAAGTAGGCTGGCCAGTGAACGATAATCAAACAAACTCGAAAAACCGAGTGAGATAACTAATTCAGTGCTTACAACAGTGATCTAACACGAATGTCATATTAATCGATATGCTAAAGTTATGTCCGGCAACAGTGTGTGTGGGATGATCGTCGCAATCACCATTTTCTTTACTGCATTCGTCTACCGTTTGTCTGGCCGCAAGATGTGACGCTTACTGTTTGGAAAGCTCCGCGATCCGTCTTAGTGGATGATACCATTCGCAAACGGAGCCAACAAATGGGATTCAGCTTTGTCTGTGAGCACTTTAAATTAATATTACAAATTTTAAAGGGTTTCTACAACCCAAGATTGTATAAATCAATCACTGAATTCATCCCGTCACGAACGAAAAACACCAAGGTCACAGACAATGGCCGTCTCCAAAGGCCCAGTCGTGCGGTAGTGACTAAAATGCTTCCTAAGGCCTTCAGGATAACAGAGAAACGGATGTTCCCGTAACCAGAGAGTCACAAATATGGACGTGGATGTACATTTACAGGATCTTTTCCAGATAAGCCCCGCCACTAATGCAAAAAGTGTATGCGCGAAAAGTTAAGCCCCGCCACTTTTTGCCGGCTCCAATTTAATGTACGCACACAACCTTGACCTATTTTGATGAAAACAATTCCTTATCAGCATCTAGGCTCATTTTGTGCAAAAATTTTCTCCGTTCGGACGTAAAACCATAAGTGAACTTTCTGACGCTTTCAACTCTCGTTCATGACAAGGAGACGGCAATACGTTTTTTGCAAAGCCACGGAGTGATCCATCAGCAACGTTTATGCAACAATGGCCACCAAATGACACTTTCAACTGTTTCTAACAGGTGGAGGTGTAATGCCCGACAGTGTCGGCAAGAAATCGGTCTTCGAAAGGGAACTTGGCTGGAGCGGTCTAGGATGGAGTTTAGGACAGTAATTCTATTCATTTATTGCTGGTCCAAAAATTTGGCAAAAATCAAATTCTGCTCAGAGGAATTATCTATAAGCCACACGACCGCTGTTGACTGGAAGAACTTTCTTCGCGAAGTTTGCGCCTGGCGGCTTTTGCAGACTCCAACAGTTATCGGCGGCCCAGGTCTACACGTCGAGATCGATGAAACGCTAATATCTCGCCGTAAAAACCACGCAGGGCGAGTCCTTCCCCAGCAGTGGATTTTCGGAGGGATCTGCCGGGAAACTAAAGAGGTGTTCATGTATGCAGTGCCAGATCGAACTGCGGCCACTTTGATGGACACAATCCAGGCCTGCATCGCTCCCGGCTCAATCATCATCTCCGATATGTGGGCATCATACCAAGGAATTGAAACGATGATTGACATGAATTATACTCATGAAACGGTTAATCATACCGAAAACTTTGTGGATCCAACGACTGGAGCTCACACACAAACCATCGAATCTCTTTGGCACGTCTACAAGATGCAGAATAAACGCCAATGCGGCACACACCGATCTTTAGTGGACAGCTACTTGTGTGAGTTCGTTTGGAGGCAAAGGTACCGAAAAACGGACCTTTTCATGCAAATTATTAATGACATGTCCCAATTTCACCCTCTTCAATAAAAACTAAAAGTACAAATTTCATATCCTCTTTTTTCTAATCTTTTTTGGGTGGCGGGGGTTAATTTTTTGGCGGGGCTTATCTGGAAAAGATCCCATTTAAAAAGCTCTGTTGATCTGATTGAGCGCTGTCCTCATCAGGAAGCACAGAACATGCCCTCTTACATGCTTTTGAAAGTGACGGCTCACGTGTATGGTGCTCCTGAGTAAGCTGGATGGTCAGGTGAGGAGTAATTTCAATTCGACCCCGAATAGGGCTGCACAAGGACGCCTCCCGTTTCAATTAGTACGATATATGAGATATGGCAGTATATTTTCTTGATGGAAAGTATTCACACGGTTGCTAAAAACTCCTGGACTGCTCACGACTGGTTTTATCCTTCTTGGGGTTCATCAGTTAGGTACAATTCTTGAGTCTCCGACAACCTTATGTTCCAGTTGGACCTAAAATCTACAGTTGTTCCATCGCTGGACGATTGCCGAGGGAAATCAAGTTACTGATCTTTGATCGGTTGGTTAAAAGTGAATATTACTCAGGACAGCAAAGGCACATTTAAAAGAGGGTGGTGTCGTTCCGTTTTTGAGTCTCCCATCAAATAAAAGTACTTGTCGAATCCGACGGATTTGGGTTCATATGAACATAAGGCTGACGGAAATTAAAAGGCCAAGCTTACCGGACGAGCCTCAAGAAACGCAAAGTCTGTCGTGAGCTGTCAGTTTTATCCCCAAATTTTGTGTTCTTCCGTATTACTGAACCCTTGTCACTCACTTATCGCGATTAATTCGCTAGAAGTTAAATTATCCTAGAAATAACTAGTTTCATGAAACAGGAGAAATTTCCACTCCACAACTGACTACAGACGCGCGAAAATTTCTTCCTTTCCCATTTCTGCAAACAAACTATCTTTGGCCATCCCACGTGATGAACTTATCAACAAAGTGTGGAACTATCGGCAACTATCTTGCGTTATCAGTGATTGCACCTGACCATTTGGAATGTATTCTAAAAACAGTTGATTCCGATGAACGGCACGTAATAGATGACAGTAAGTGAGGGACAAACCACGGTAGCAAGGCTGGCGTACCTGCCATCAATTTGATTCAGACATGATGGACAAGGCGCCACAGTGCATCAACACGATACGTGAAATGCGAAGCTTAAAGAATTTTAAAAGACTTACGGTTTTTCCGTACGGACAGTTCCTTTAGAATAGATATTTTTAGTTGCGAATTAACAATGAAACCCTTGAAATATGCATGTAGACGAATTCCTCAAAACTGCGTCCACTCTCCAGGTAAGCCCACAACATTTTAGCTTGAACTCCCTACGTAAAAGGAGTCAGTTCGCACAAAGGAGACGGAATATCACTTCAGTGCGATGTTATCTCTTTTAAGAGAGACATCAATCTGTCATGAGTAGAATGAGTAAAAAGCAGGTTTTGTTGGAATGAAGCAGATTTTGCATGGGATCAGAGCAAGGTGACTAATTTAGAACTCAGCACGTAGCAACTGCTCTCTGTTTATCGATTAGAACAGATAATTCAAACTATAAATTCTGTCGTGGCCACAGTCTGGCTGTACAACTAACAGAACTCGATGTGTAATGGTTTTCTTGTTATTCAAGAACCAATTTGTTTTCGTACAGTCCTGGCAGGTTGCAACCAAGCAGATGTTGCAACAAAACCCTCCTTGTGGAACTTCTCTGCAATAGCATATCCACGAATCGCACAAATTTTCCCTCAAGGTGAGAGTTATGCACCCAGTATGTAAAATTTCGGCAGATCGGGGTCCAGAATCTTGACCACCATGTAGATTCGTGTGTGGATGAACCCTGTTTCTTGAAGTTTTCAAGAGTGTATCACAACATTGACAGCGTTTGGCTTGGCGTGGGTGTGAGCATCATGGCTATGTTCTCAGAAGAGATCTCAGAAAAGAAGTAATGCACTACTCACAAGGTTGCTGAAAATTCTTCGACAACCCACGACCGGTTTCGTCCTTCTTGGGGCTCATCAGGTAGGCACAGTCCCTGAGTTCCTGTCAACCTGATGTTCTACTTGAGAGGAAGATTCAGCTGGGTTCCAGCGAGTCTATCGAAAAACCAAATTTGTTTGCAAATGAGTGTAGTTCGCTAAGATCTCAGAAAAGCTACAAAAGAATGATATACTCTCATCACGGACAATAAGACGGCTAATGGCTCTCTGTGTGATTTTGTGGAGATGTTCCGTAAAAACCTCGCCAGAAATGGCCACAACAAGAAGTTCTTTCAGTTGCAAAGTAAACGACACTTTTGATAAAATGTCTGGAATTTTTAAAAGGATACCGGTTGGACCTCCAAAATTGGTCTTCCACTATACTTCTCTAGTGTAAGTACACATGATATCGAGATGGGAGACGGTATCATATTTCACGGCACCCAAGGAAACAGAAGACATCATCAGTCGAAATACCTTTCAGAGTGTTATCCACGGGGCTGTGAGACCATTGAATTGAAGGTTTTAAATCGCAACAACTCCACTCTTTTGGGTCGACATGACTGCGAATATGTTGCGCCCTAAAATTCGGTAAGCGCCGATTAACCACGTTCCTACTCGTAAAGACTCAAATTACTGTTCATCCAGCGTGTTTCAATGGGCTGTACAATTGATTTGTGGCGGAGACTAACAGTCCAAATGTCGAGACCAAGGTTATAATTTCATCATATTATCACATCAGTTATGGAAACCTCTAGCTTTGATGGTAAACACCAGTGCCACACGGCAGGATTTGTCATGAACCATGAGACGACGCGAGTTCAAAGACTCACAAATGTTGTCTAGACGCAACACGCTACTCATAAGGTTGCTGAAAATTCCCCAATAGCCCTCGATCGGTTTCGCCCTTCTTGGGGCTCATCAAGTAGGCGCAGTTCCCAAGTTTTTCTTCAATCAACCTTATGTTTTACTTGAACTTAAGTGAAAAATTTTATTTTTTAAAAATCCGACGCTTCAAACCAAGACACATAGACTCAGTTTTTGTCCACAGTATTATGGGCCTTTTCAGTCTGTACCACATTGGAGACGGTACCAGAGTATACAAGTAAGATGTTTTAATGCCCCCTACACCAGCGTGCTTTGATTGAATCGTTGCTGTCCTGATTAGTAATTAGCCTATGCCACCTGACTAAAGATCAATAACTTGATTTCTCTTCCTACTTATCTGGCAACTGAACAATTGTACAGTTTGCGTTTGTAGGGTTTACTATCTCGTCAAGGTTTATCTTCAACCACTTCCACAGAGTTTGGTTACCATTTCGTCAATGTTTGTCTTCAATCACTTTCACAGACCTTGGTTACTATCTCGTCAGCGTTTATCTTCAAACACTTTCACAGAGTTCGGTTACTACCTCATCAATGTTTACCTGCAACTACTCGTATAGTTTGTTTAACACATGCACACCCACTATTTCACTCCTGTTTTGATTACGTCACGAACATTCGTTCCAAGACTATCCGAGATTATCTGAACCTTATCATCCGGCAAACAATGCAAGCGCATCCTCACACACAACGTAAACTTATATATATGCGGAACAACGACAGCAGGACACCGACGCAGCCGACGCGGCCGACGCTCGGCCGACGTCCGACCGACGCTCGTTACTTCACACGGCACCCTGACCTGAGTCACTTCAACCCTACGCAGGACTCACAGTGCGGGCTCAATATCGTTTGGTGTAAACGAAAAGAAGCAGGCCAGACTTCAACACGCACAATCAAGACTTCAACACGCTCGGTCAAAACCCCCTTTCAATACAACTGCGTCCAGAATACCTCAGTGTCGTCCACTACAACTTATCAAACGAAGAGCTCAATAAGTCCCCTTTCTTTTTGTGTGTAATCCGGTGTGTAATCGGTGTAATCTCTGGTAGTCACTCTACACAACTTGTTTATTATTTGTGTCATTCACTTTCTGACCCAGCTCCGAGTAAAAACAGGAGCACTAATACGTTCAAGTAGAACATTAAGCTGACGGAAACTTTAAGACTGTGCCTATTTGATGAGCGGAAACTGGTTGGGAACTGCCGAAGAGTTTTCGGAAAACTTATGGACAGTTTCAGGAAAATGTACTGTGACGTCTTGGATATCGTACCAACTGAAATGTGAGTCGGTCTTTGCGCCATGCACTCATTTAGTGAAGACCATCACGAATGAGGGAGCCAGCTGGGAGTGAGCTGGATTAAAACCACAATAGTGTGCAAAAGAGTGTAGTTCGCGAACTGCTGCACAGTTTATCCCAAACAGTGTTCAGACGATAGTGATGTTAACGTGTATTCTACAGATCCCGCGACCAGGTACAACTAATCAAAAACTGTCCAGCAGGTTTCAGGCGTCCGCGGTGCTACCTGAGTGGAAAATCCTGACAGGCGGGTCATTCAATCAACACAACCAAGGCAGTTACTGGGTCGTCGTTCGAGTAGCTGGGCAAACCAATCACATCGCTCAAGCGTGAATACGTTCACCAGTTCATACATGGAAATTCAGACGCGTCTGTTGTGCTCTGGTGGAGTGGTGGTAACACACTCGTCTCGCATGTCAGATGTCCGAATTCCAAACCCCGGTACGAACAAGGATGTGCACCGCTGAGGTCTGAGAAGTGCGAAACTCGGGTTCAGTGCTTCCTCCATTGATGTGAACTCATGACGCCAGGACTGGAGGAGGGCCATTCAAACGGGTAACGCGAATGTGAACGACTGTGTTATACAAGCAAACTACCGGCTACTGCCAACTAGTCGAAGAATTTTATGTAAACATTCAGAGACTATTGAAGTGGACCGGGACATAGACAAGGGCTTGATCTGTCTGAAAGGCGCAAAGAAAAAACTTAGTTGTAGGATGACGTTATTTTGCACACTCATTACAGCCGCCAACGTGTAAAACGTAATAAAAGGTAATGGAGATTAAATAAAACTCATACACACAACTTTTTTTAACTTCAGTCAATAAATCCAGGGCAACCTCAAAGCTACACTGAGAGTCACCCGTACGCAAAACAAAGGCTTGCACCGATTGGTCAACTGTGCCTCAAAAAATTGAGTTCCTCCAATTGGCTACATCTCCTGAGGATTTTGTTTCGATGGTCTTAGCTCAACTATGTGCCTTGTCTCGATCACGTGTCTCGTGACTGAAAATTTGACCTTGCAATCGACTGCTGCGAGTCGTCTAACAGTCCTAGAAATCGATTACGTAGATGGTCTAAGTATGCCTTACAAAAATTTTCGTGTTTCCCGAAGATGTGAAAGTTGAATTCACACAAAACGAAACTGATTGAATTTTTTTTAAAAACATCTTGTGACGGGGAACATTTTCAAGTGTTTCATCTGGATTTCGCAGCCCTTGAAAGAGAGTGACATGCCCATCTAGCTATTTCGTGTTTCTAATATTAAAAATGTCTTTTTTTCCAAATATCCTCTTCCAGATTAACTTGGGGGCGAACGACTCGTAAATGTATCTCAGTGATTTGTCCTTGACTATTCTAAAAGTGCATTTAACAGTCATCAAAATCCTTCAACGGGATGATAAGATTTGTACCCAGAAAACAAAATAACACGAATCCTCAGGCTGAGTTACCAGGATAAAATGTGCAGAACATTGTGATAAATAACCGTCGAATAAACAAACAATCTAAAATGAATAATGCTCGTTCATTCCTAGCCGGTTTCTTGGTCACCCGACAAGCATCTCGTCTGCAGTCCCTCTGACTCATCCCACCAGCGCGCAATCGACTGTCATAAACAGTCCGACAGTGTGCAGTTGCCTAATCATAACCACAGGTAACCGGTGTCACAGCCTGATACGATTTGTTTAGGTTCCAATTAATCCACCCTTCTGTGTACACAATCCGTAAACAAGTTGCCTGCACACCGGTACTTGTTTGGGCAACTGGGGTAGTTTGTCGTTCAACGTAATGTTTGCGTCCGACTGAAGATGACAGCACAGATGAACAACTGGTTTTTGATAAGATCAAACTGAACGAGGTGACCATTTAAGTGAGCAATAGGATCGGTGATCGTCGGTGCTTGTATACTATCCTGGTTAGGCCAACGACGGATTGACGAGTGGTCCAAGCTAGTGTTTGGTGCAACAAAAGTTGTCCTCTGATAATTAGTAATATAATTAATTCTGAGCAGTAATAACGACACCCTAGTCCGTCCTCACCTATGGGTTTCATCCCTCGTTTTACTGTCATTTCCTCTGTATCCATCGTCCGTTATACGAAGAATCCGATTTGGTATGTGTTTGAGAAATGCTATTGGTGTTTGGGCAACAACGCGCGTGTGTTGAATCATGTTACTGAGTTTTATCAGCCTCGTCAGTGTCTCAGCAAGCGGCTGTAACTTGGCCCGTCTGATCATGCATCTTGAAACCAGTGGCAAGGCTCCGGCCAATCTGAGACAGGAGGCCGTAGGTGATGATGATGATGATGATGATGATGATGATGATGATGATGATGATGATGATGATGATGATGATGATGATGATGGTGATGATGATGATGACGATGATGACGATGATGATGATGATGATGATGATGATGATGATGATGATGATGATGATGATGATGATGATAACGACAGCGAGGGTGGATTTTCACACTTGTCGTCCAAGTCAGCACAACCCATTCATGAAGAATATCAAATCAGTGAACAGCTGTAACAAATGCCAATCAATCAGACAAATGCGGCTACAACTGCCTTTCTCCTAGTAGATCATTGTAGTCCTGGCGTACATCAGATAGTTCATTACGTCGAAGTATTTTCACGGCTCTCAAGTCCCACTGACGCCGCAGGTCCTCACCAAACTGAATACCGAAGTAAAGGACCGAGGCAGGCTACGGAATGAAAAAGGGACGTTATAGTCTGCTAAGGGCTACGGATGCATATATCAGTCTGAAAAGGGGTGAAAGCTTCTCACAGCAAGAGAGGCATCTTTTCAGGTAGTTTCTTGTAATGAGCATGCTTTCTGTGAACTGATGTGACGAATCACCTAGTTGTTTTTCATACCTAAAAGCAATTGTGAGCCTGATACCAGGCTCTACCAAGGCACTACCTTACTTATTTCGTACGAAGCAGGATAACGATATAACACGATAAGCTAATGTCTCGGATCGTTGCAGTCCCAATAAGTTCACGGAAGATCTTCCCAGCTTCTCAACACAGACCAACTTAACTCGTTGGACGAAGTCTCGATTATAAATTCCAAAATTTCCTCCATATTATCGATATGTATCGATGCGTTTTTTTGGCTCGTCGGATACACTCTGACTGAGACAACTGCTACGGACTTTGTTCCTCATTGCAGAACTGATTAGTCGCCTAGGGTCTTAAGATGTTCTTTCAAAGTGACGACTCTGAACTTGAAGTAAATGATTCACAAATGAATTTGGGGCAATTTACCTCGTTCACGGTGCTTCTGCAGTTCAGCCGTTTACAGCGAAGTTTAAGTCGCCCCTGTGACGCACCCACCGTAATGCATTTATCAAATTGATCTCGCTCTTGGACGACCTAGGCCTTCAGAACTTTTGTTAAAATTAACGACTACTCTCCCAAAGGCTCCAGAAGGGCTGGCTCTCATAAGACCCGTAAATGGTAGTGGCCTCGAAAGAAAAACGGTTAAGCGTTTTCCGGAACAATCACAAGTTCCAGTCTAATTCAACGCTACACGCTGAGTCTACTCCTCTGCTGAGGAAGGCCAACACAGTCACGACCGTAACTTTAAGCCATACACCCCTATTCACAGCTTTCTTAGTCACCCTCTATATAACAGGCTTTTTGCTGACGAGTGAATGCATTTACGGCCATGCTACTCACAAGTAGCGTAGAAATTAGGCAATACGAAAGGGGCACTCAATCGGCACACAGGATCTTACGAAAAAAATGGAACTCCAAAATTATGCGAATTCTGGATTGAATTGAAACACTGTACTTCGAGCGGCCAGCTAACCAAGACCAACTTCACTGATGCTCTCCTACCTTTTGGCTTCATTTTTGATGAAAACCTGAATGACATTTAGCCTTACTTCCGCCTAAAGGAACCGATATATCATCCTCGGAGTCACCCTGTTCGGCTAGTCCAATGCCTACACGAGGGAGTTTGAAATCCAGCGAATCATTGTACTTTTTTCTTAAAGTCTCCAGAAATCCTGCGTATTCACAGCAGTTACTGCGTGCATTTTCTGTTCCAACGCCTGAAAGTACGCGTCAGATACTTGGATAACACTCAGTATTTAAATGGGGTGCAATTTTTGGTTTACGGCCCCATCCCTCCAACAATGTTTCAAAATTAACACTAAACTACTCATAGGTAGCATAAAAATTAAGCAGTAGGAAAGAGGCACTTGGATGGTGATGGGCTGTCACAAACTAGTGGAACTCAAAAAGCAAACACATTCTGTATTGAACTGAAGTACCGTTATGCAACTCATAGCAGGCTGTAGTTACTGACGTCGTCGTGGTTTGAATGGACACGTGTGTGTGCGGCGGGCTGCGAGCATGGCGTTGGAACGAGCAGTTGTTTTTCACTTCTAATACGTATAATGTCTGGTAAACGACTGCGAAGAACATCAGGAAAATGAATCCATTGGAAATGCTGGTGACTGAGTGCTGCACATTCTGTCTCAAAAGCACCGCTAATAATTTGTGTCATCTGCGGAATGGATCCAAGTACTGTGTTGTTCCTAATTGATAAGAATTGATCCTGAATCACTGGTGTATCCTTTAGTTGCATCCTTCGAAATGCATGAACATACAATAACATCATGATTGGTGTCCAATTCCCAGCATTTTCCCAATCGATTGCATGTAGTCTAGCGTCTTCTGACGATTATGTGAGAAGAAATTTTTAGGAAACTTGTGAAATTCGGGCATGGACTTTTTGCCTATGGGATTACTCTAGTCAAGCAACTTCAACGAATGTTCGATATTTGAAGCATTTTGCTGACCCATCTTAAAATTCTTTGTGACAGATTGCATATGAATCATCAGCTTACTGCCATAGTGTTTTTTAGTTGGAAATGAGCTCGATCGGCAGTACTGGACAACAAAGATCGTCGTTGTTCCAGCTTTTCTATCATGTACACCCATTTTTTAATTTGAAGTACCTGAAGGGCGATTCATTGCCTTCCTACGGGCGCGTGACTCCGTTGTTTTTCTCCTGTAGGATAAAAATCAATTCGGTTGTTTGGTCACGAGTTTCTCCAGCTTTTTAATGTTTCTTGTCAATCTTGATCCTAGTAGAAAATTTATTACACGGATCCTAAATCGTGTGGTGTAGTTTCCAGTTAGTACGTAACTAGTCCACGATTTTACACTCTATCGATCGGTATGCTCGGGGCTTGGATTTGCTGTCTACAACTGAGTGTGAACAGTTCAAAATATTTCCATCCCATTATAGAACAAACACAAAATGCAATTTGATCGATCGCTGATTATTGCCTGTCAGCGTTTATGCGGCTTGACTGTAACGTATGAACTTCATTTTGACGAATTGTGCGAAAACTGTCGCCCACAGCCTCATGTTGATGCGTGACGGGGATTCATTAGCTCAATCGTAGACAAAAATTTTGCATCAGACCAAATGAACCTCATAGGAATCAAGACATACAAACCTTGCTTTTCGTAAAGCTGGTTACAAAATTATGTCAATTCCGAATGCGGGCAAAATACTGTTATGTCCTCGCCAACGGAAATCTCGGTTGATCATGTTGTGAATTAATAAAGAACATATTGGCATCTCCCTACCTAGTCCTTCTTCTACCTGAACAGAATCTGTACGACAAGGCCAACTAGAAAGTGATAAATCACGTGAGGAGTGTCGCTGAAAAACGCAGTTTCTCGGCACCATTCGCCTAGTAGCGCTCATGATATGTTCACCATATGAGAGTGGGTTACACGTCTCTTCGCGGATTTGGGGGGATACATCGCGGATTTGGGGGGATACANACAAGTAATATGTTCTCCCTAATGCCGTTATTATTTATGGGTTGACTTAACTGAAAAACTTATCGGCTGATTAGCCAGTCTCATCTTCAGGAAAAGCTGGTCGTGAGGCACCCCGGTGTTTACTAATTATTTAGACTTAGCCACGGTGTAATCTGCCGTGCGAAAATTTATGCCAAAGCCACCTAAAACTTCAGTATCTGTAAGTTGTTTTTCTTTCCTGTGTGACCTAAACGCCCCTGGAATTAAGCCAAACTTATCGTTCAGACGCTTCACGGGAGTTAAGCGCAAAGCGCAAGTACTTTCTAGGAATTGCGGAACAGTCAGTTGCCAAGACTTAATGTTTCATGGACTGTCGCTCAGACGCTTCAACTTCTGAGGTTCCCTAGCAGGTAGCAATAGATTATAGCGCAAACACAGGTTTTCGACTTCAAGGTATTGCATGCATTTGACGGCTTGTGCAAAAAAGCAAGCGACGGTTATCATTATCGCTACAGGATTGTGTGTACTAGAATATATTTCGAGTTCATATGAAAAGCACATAAAACTGAAAATTCGATTAGGGCGTAACGCAGTGATGACACATGTTTGATGCGAGTTAACCCTTTTGAATAGCTTGAGAAATATGATGCTTACGGCAAAATACCAGACCTTTGTCGAAATCCAACAACTTTATTACCATTTATCAAGACTGACTAACGATGTTTCAGGACTCGCTTCTTATGGGAACCCTCCAGAGGTCTGTACAGGGAGATCCAAAGCACCTATACCCAAGCATCTCAGAGTCAGATTGCGCATTCGACATCCAGAGCGCGTGAAAAAGAGAAGTATCCAATGTGGCATCTTTCGTGTTTTTGATTTCGAGACAGCTGCAGCCGAGTGAACAACGACGTCTTTTTACTCTGCTGGAACTTTGGTGGGTTGGACTGGATGAGTGCGCACTGCGTAGCATCATAAGTGGCCCCGCCAGAAGTAGCCGTTTAGGCAATACCGACCAGGAAACCACAGTCTCAGAAACCAGCCGCAAATGCCGACCTTGTTGTAATGCCCATAAGTCCAGCCATCACCAATAAATATTTTACAGCCCGACAAGAAGCTAGAGACACTGTGTTGAGAAGGAACAAAAAAGAGACACTCAGACAAAAATTGGTGATGAAGGAGAGATGAGGCTACTGGCTTAAAGTCAGGAATTTCTCTAACCTCCAGCCAACGACATTCTTCTCCATATTTAGAAACCAGACTAAATGCGGTATAGTATAACTTAGAGAGTTAAATCAAGCAAACTAGCTTTGTGCCGCAGTGAGTAGTGGTACCGCACTTGCTTGGGGAATCCCGGGGCGGCGCACACGGGCAAGCACAGGCAAGCATCACGTGCTATTTCGGGGAAGTTGTTCCACATGGTTGGCTACTCGGTCAAATGGCAATCACAGCGGTCCAGATGACAGCTCCAGATGATCTGGACAGACAAACGCACAGCACTTAACGCAGTTTTCAAAAGCTTCCAACATTTGATACATGCAAACCAAGCTTACCCAATTATGATAATAACTGGTGCGTGGTCTACCGTCGGGCATGATCATAATGGTACAGTCAGAATAAAGGCAGGACTGAGGGCAGTTGTTGGTACTCAGGAATGCGCGAAACCAAAGAAACACAGTTCACAGATCTTAATCCGGCTTGTACGTAACATGTCCAATTAAAGCAATACCAGACCGTTACAATTTGAAGATGTTGGTCAAAAACACAACGGAGGGAAGGCAAAATTGAGGCTTCCTGTCTGGCACGTGATGAGAAAACTGCAACTTGCGGAAATTAAGAAACCAGAACAACGAATCTGGCGAAGCAGCGGCATTTCATTGCTCCGGCCGGCCCATTTGGACTAAAACTGAAAAAAAACTGCTGAGCAGTTGAGTTTATGTCCAGGATCACGAAAAGCGTAAGATTAGTGATACGGATAACTGGTAGCTTCAATGTCAGGATTACGGTATGCAGTGAAACTGTATAAAATCACTGCCGTAGCTGTTGGAGCGAAGTCAAGTGTAAAATTTCCTCGGGAGGGTGAGGCAGTGCTAACGCACAGGACAGAAATTGAACCACAGAGAAAATCACTAACTTTGTAAGCAGGGAAACTGAAAGTGTACCGAGATGTTTGAATCTGAGTGGAGGGTTGAGTGGAGTACAGCGAATTTACCTCAGATGTGGTTGTGGATAGGTAAGCAGCTTGTTTATATTTGCAGCTAGGGTCAACGGAGGGCGAGAGTGTCGTCCAGAGTACGGAGAGAATGGTCACCGATGTGCCGTTGGACTGGCTTTGGCAGTGTGGTGTTTTGTACCTTTCTTTTGCTTTCATTATAACGTTACGTATTTCATCAATTTCATAAACGATTTTTGTTTGAATACGAAAAACCACAAAAACGCGCATTTGTACAAATTACATACAATACAGGCGTGGTCGCATTCTCCGATTTTCTCTT
>SJOL01004163.1:0-210231 GCA_004794785.1 Opisthorchis felineus | reverse complement strand
GTCAGTGGCGTTCGTGCTGTCAGTTGCTTTCCAGATTGTCTGATTGAGCTCTTGGTGGTGTAGGCATCTCAGAATGTTTGACAACGGCCAGCACTAGGTCCCCTCCCTCACCCACTCTTTTTCTCTTTTTTTCACTCTAGGTCTTTAAATATAATTAGGCGAACCTTATGGTTGTACGGCAGTGAAGCGTCAGTGTCAACACTGATGTTGCTGTCTTTGATGATGATGATGATGAACGTGCATCGAATTGGATCGATCGGCTGACCGATCACGGTTGTTGATACACATCCTTCTTTCCGTCAATCAAATGGCCATTAGATGCTTCTCAGGAGAGACCCTTTTCGACGGGACACGAACGGATTCATGCAGTCAGCATTGCATTGGATATTTGCTGGGCAAAAACTATACAGTAATCCTCAGGAAGAAGGATCAACACGGGTCAGTGGGGTATCCCGCCTTTCCCGATTGGGCTACACACTGAGTCGCAGATGTCACAACCACTGACCAGCCACTACGCTCAACTCCGCTCCTTAAGAACTCACTGATGATGAAACGTTTGCAATCAAATCTCGCAGCGAAGCGAACAAACCTACGCTACATGAGCTACCAACATTCTCGATAGCGTACTAAGTCGTGGCTGATGGAGAACACCCTTGCAGACCCTCCAAAGGAATAACCTCTTCTAAGAGGGATATATCTCGCGATGGAGATATAAAAAGACAAACAGGAATAAACACATGGACAGTTTAAAGGTCTAGAGTTACGTGATTTGAATTTTTAACTGGACGGTCAATCAAAGATAAAGTTGGACTAAAATTGAACGGAATATCACAACTATGGCAGCTAAAGAAGGCCCCGAGATTAATATTTGGGCTCCTCGCGAAAAGTACCCATTTGGAATCCACCCATTACTCTCTAGGTTTGATCTGGTAGTATCCCAACCATCGCGCTTCCATCAAACCACGCCTTGCAGGAAAGCCCATAAGTCGATCTGTAAAAGAAACCACTTAGTTGCAGTACCGCTTCAGTAGAACGACTGAAACATTTTCAGGTTTCTCAAGCTTTGCGAGAAGCAAGGGGCAATTTAGAGTTAATACTTGGACGACCTGATTAGGGTTTACACTCTTAAGGGAGGTCATCTCTCAGGTCGATCGCCAGAACGTTGGCCCTCAGACAGGACGTACCGCGTAACCAGCCCTTCTGAAGGAAAGCCAATTTCAGCGAGTCTCCTTTTCAGGGAGAATATCAACATAACCGACCGAAATCATTCTCTCTCCTCTAAGGAACATTCGCCTTTCCTAACTTGAAACATTCACCGTTCTGTTCGGGTCTTCCACACTTTTCATCCTTTTTTCAATTGTTCTCCACTGGCCCAGTTAGCCAAAACGGGTCTGACTGCCAACATTCGTGGCTACTGCATTGGTGGTTACTGCACCGATAAAACTTCTGGTTTGTTGGTCCACGCCACCTTTGTTATTGATTTCCGGTACAAATTAGCTCTATCTACAAGCTAAACTGGTGGAATCGTACGAACATACGTCTTTTTCGTCAAAGTGCGCAAATGGAATTAAAACGAAGGCGTTATTTGTTACTCCAAAGCCAGTTGCTTGGCTAAGCCAACTTGCGTAGATAAACGCCGCTAACAAAAACGGAGCCTGTTTGAAGCTGGTATTTACATCCGAACGACATGAAATCGCGACCTTTTATGGTTCTAATTGATTTCGCATGAAAACAAAGGGTAGTGTCAACAGCTTAGCTGAGTTCTGAGTGTACTCACTGTTTATCGGTACTAGCTTGACGTCGCTCAGTAAAAACTAGGTCAGGTATGGATGCGCCCTTCACTCAGCTTTCCTCGCTCAATGAAACTCGTTACAGACCCTAAAGTTGTTACGTTTATCTCGGCAAGTTAGCGATGAATAAGTTGTGGCTTGTGAAGCTGATGTTACTTGCGCTTTGATTGTCTTTTCGGGCTTAACTATCCAAAATAAGTCCATTTCTGATCGAACTTCCTCTGTTTTGGAGAATTCCCCAGTAAGAAAATGAGGCCGAACGAAACCAGTGCCTCGTATGGGGACTTCTGTACCAATAATAGTAATAACTAACTCGCTCAACTGTAGCACCCTTTCGGTGCCTAGCCGTCATGTCATCCGAGGGAAGCACGAGGGTTGAGATACTGTCGGGTTGCCCAAACCTAGACAGGAACAGTTGAGACTTAGATTTTGGGTTTGAACCACGGACCATCCGGTCAGTAGGTTCGCGCCTTAACCACTGAGCTGTCTAGAGCTCCACCAATAGAGTCGCTGCTCTACTTTCTTTGGAAATCTGTCGTAGGTGACTACTATGGGTATAAAACTTAGTGTTCATCTAGTTCATTCGGAAGACTTTATAAACAAAACTGTGGCGTCGCGTCCGTCGTAACTCACTAGTATCTGCGACTTGCATTTAACACCACATTCAGCTCCACCTTACTAGGCATGCGCAGACTTCCAATCGCTCAACAACGGACGATCGATCTATCCACTGTGGGTACCACCTGACCATGAACGCCATTGTAAATGCGCAATGTTTATAGTCACACATAGTCAAACTCATAAAAACGGATTAGGTATTCTGCTCATTTATGAGGGAACTTGAGTCAAAACCTGAGTGATTTTTTTAGATACTTTGCAAAACTGTGCATGAGGCAACACTCCGAAGTATCGATTTACACTGAATGCTTAATCTAGTAGTGTCTGCACGAACAAGCACGTGCTGTCTACTTGTTCCGCAAATATCACCACTCGTAACATCTATTCTCGTATTTTTCGGGTGCCGTTTTTATCTGGTATTTATACCTTCGACCTACTGCCTACAATTCGATGTAGAGGCTGTTCTGTTGTTGTCTACGAAGCAGGTCGAGTTCCGTGTATGGAAGGAGAAAATTTTTTAATATTATTTCTGTTTGTGAAAATGGCATGATAATGAGAGATGGCAAACAGCGTAGAAAATCAACATCCATGCCTATTAGAAGGCACTTCTTTGTAGTCCACTAGATTAGTAAAACTTAGATATCAAGTCCTTACTATAGTGGCTAATACACAGCAGCCCTCTACCCATATGCATTGGGCGTTTCAGAATGGAGGAGCTACACCCTTCATTGTATGGTATCCTAAGGACATCCTAAACTATTGTTCGCTTGTATGCCACCTTTGAGCGCTGGTAGGTGACTACACCATCATGATATGCCGGTGCTTGTTGGTGATGCTAGGTGCAGCGTTTTTAGACTCAGGTCGATCACAGCAGGGGACTCGGCAGCTATCGTGTGTAAGGGTGGAGTTGAAGGTTATTATAGTGCATCTTCTGTTGGGTGGTGTATCTGTCAGTGTGGACGCTTTTTACGTTTGCACGTTTATGGCTGAGTTCTAGGTAGCCCAGTAGTTACGGCGCTAGTAACTGACCTGGCGGTCCTTGGTTCGAACCTCGCTTTGGCCTAAACAACATTCTAGTAACTTAGGTGTCGTGTTTTCTACCGTTTTTTGTAAGCCATGCACTACATCATCAGATGGACGTTCAACTGTCACATCTGAGTAGTTGATCGACTTGATTGGTACATCACAGGCGCACTTCCATCACAGAAAGTTCACCCTTAAACCAGGGTCTCCTTGTATCCGCAAGAAGAACACCAATATCCCTGGGCTGAAAAAATAAAAGCTCGGAGATTGTTATGATTCTTAAGAACTATGGACTGTTTGTGATGTTGAGCCCCAACTTGAGTGGGTGTGTTGTTGGAAATCCTTTTTTACTTTTCTGACGGATGCCACCAAACTTGCCTGTCTGCCAGATTTACTTCTTGCGCTCCACGTGCTCTGATAAATGGCTTCACATCCTCCCTCCCCCCAATAACGTGCGTTCTCCGAACCGGTCAGAAGCACGTTCTCTTAAGAGGCACAAGCATCTTACTCTATAGTAACTAACTAGTAACTAAATTCCTCTGCGCCGCTTTAGTGGTCTTAAATGGAAAAAACAAAAAAAGTATGAATCCATTGGTTGGCTTGCAATCAGACGCGGCGATTACAATCAAATGTAAAAAATATACGATGTGAATAACTTTTGTAGTCGCTGGCAGCTAGGAATACTTGCTTTGGATAATTTTTATTACACGGGACATGAACAAGTGAATGAACAATTGAAAACTAGCAACTGCAGTCAGTGTGAGCTTTACCATACATAACTTGTTTCCGACTCCTTCAGTGTCCACTTTACGTTCTTTCAATGTTAGAAGCTCCCAAATTTTGCTATGGTGTTTGTGAGAGAAATCGTTCGGTCCCATTTTTGCATGGTGGAAGATAGACTGCCTTCCGAAATAGGTACTTTCATTTGTTTTATCTTTTTATATACTTTTGTGCTCTTGCCATGTCGTCCTCAAAACTACGACATTGGATTTTCATTTGGGTTGGTGATGTCCGGTATCCATTGAAAAACGCTGATTCGGACACTGATAATGTCAATAGCGCTACCGAACCAATTCCAGCGAACACTTCAGACTGACTTGTACGTGAACAGAAGTGCATTAGTACCGTTGAGATCATTTTGATAGATCCGCACTTCACATATTTCGTCCAAAAACCACAGTGACCTGTGTTACATGTACCATTATTCTCAAGCAGCCTGGATACACCCTCCTTGTTGAAGTTCCCGATACGGAACTTGGAGTCCCGCGTAGGTTTGACGATCCCGAATATCAAAAGGAAAAGTAGGGTTCCTAAGTCTACGGTACTATTTACACAAAAGTGAACAAAACCACAGAGCAAACCTCAATTGTCTACGTTCGTGGCGTCAACACGTGCGCAAGTCTATCACTGACCGGTACAGTGAATTGCCAAGGTCCGCACAGCAAACAACGGTGGGCGGAATGTTGTCTCGGTAGTTTCGGTTGTGGTCGTCTCTTCTGAGGCCAGCCTCGTGATTCTGATTGGCCGTGCGATAACGCGGGGATCCCGACACAAGTCAGTGCAGGCTCTGCATACGAGGCGCGAACACGCATGGGTAAGTGGGTCAGCTGTGCACATTTATACACATACGTACATGCTAGTATACCAGTGTTGGACGGGGCGGCCTTTGCGACAAGGTGGGTGGAGGATACGAACGGGCAAAACAAGTGATGAAAGGTACATGGTCGGAGTGAGCAAATGAATGGGGGAGTTATCATGATGTCATGAACATCGGGAACTAAGGTTGGCGCCTCACTGCTATGTGTACTTACTCAGCTGTGTAGTACGGCACTTTGCTCTTGTCACTCACCACAGTCCTATCAGGTGATTATCCTGCGGCTTCCCAACCGTCGTGTGGTAGGGGAAGAAGCGGTAACATTTGATGCTCGTTCTAGCACCGGAATAGTCGTTTTATTGGCGCCTAATTTCTCGATCGAAGTGGTATCCGGAAGCTGAATTATAGTCGAGTGTGGAGTGAGGTCTCTGCAGCACATAGGAAGCAAATATTTTACTATGGGTCAAGAAGGAATGCTTTTCCGGAGAGCATCATTGACTGTCTATTGTCTGTTATCTGTTCAATCTTTGTGACGGACGCCAGGCTTCTCTCACAGAGCAGTAAAATAACATTGTTTTTCACGATTTCTTTGGATATTCATTGTTGCAGTAACCTTATTGCGTTGACTTGATTTGGATAGGATGGAGTTCGAATTTTCAGTTCATACCATAAATTCCCCCTTGTCTTCTTTTCTACCCACGCTGGATACTTTATTCATATTCTTCCTTACTCTTCTACTTCGATGACTATCCAGCTGTTTCAAGGTCTTCTGTAATTCACAGTACATGTGCCTTTTCTTTTAGTTTGTCTGACACTATGCATTGTATGGTTGTGCGTTGTTTCAGTAAAGCGCCTTTAATTTCGCTGGACAGTTCTGCTATTATGACTTACTCAGCGATGTTTATAATGTTTGTCGTAAGATGTGATTATTTCAGTGTTCCTACTTGTCCATTCTTTAAATACTAGATGCATAATATGCATGTGTGAATATGAGGAAGGAGATGAATTGCGATACCTCCCATGCCTGCATACTTACCATCGTACTTGCATTGACGACTGGCTGATGCGTGCGTTGACGTGCCCTTCTTGCTTGGAAGAACTTCGACCATCGTCGCCCAATGTTAGCAGATCCACTGACTCGAACCGTAATCTAACTCGTGTTCCACTCAGGGAAGCGCAATCCGGTGAACCCCCTTCTTATACCGTTGCCACCAATCCAGCTACGACCACCACATCGTTAATACAGGGGAATAGCTCAACTGATTCGCAAAATCGTGGTGATGAGGTCGATGATGGACCAACTTTTTCTGTGGTGGAGTCCCAGTTAGATAGTTCTGCAACTCAGCCCCCAGTCAAACAGCTTCCAGACACAGCCGGTGGTAAAAACAATAGCAGTGGTGGCGATTGTGCGAGTGTGGTCCTCCAACAGTCACGCTACCATCGGCGCACCAGGTCAAATGGACCCCCAGTTTCCCGCGCCGAAACTATGACCAGATCGCCACCACCCTTATTAAATCCAGGTGCTATTCGTCGTGGCAACAGTGAAACTGAATTGGACCTAGTTCAATCGTCTACCACATTTCTACCGCATCTCCGTCCTCACTACCCACAATTCTCCAGCAGACAAGATGATCAGATGACCCCAAATATTCAGCAGCACCTTCCAAGCTTAACGCGGCAACTTGATGGCGATTCGCATGAGGTAACTGGTTATTTTCTCTACACCTTGTTTACTCTGGTGGCTGTATTCCCCCGAGGAGACGTTGTCGAAACCATACGTTCCTAAGCCTATCTCCTCTGAACGCAATCCACCTCCATAATGAATCTATAAATTTCATTACGCCTTTGTGTATCGGGCGATTGTTCATGCAAAGGTCCGCAGTCTTCACGTGATGCAGCCTCTTTACGTGCGCACACACGAGTCGGCTAGCTTCCTTTTCTGGATTTGCTTATCACGAGGTACGCCAATGAACCCACTCGCAGAATGCCCATTGCCACATATGTTTTGCGGTGAACCACATATGCGTTATGCAACCGTCTGAACGCCTTTTATCCGGAAATGAGACTGGAGGCCGAAGAATATCATTTTTGGTATGAAATTCTTTATCGTCTTCTGATCAGCAGGGTTTTGGGGCAAGTTGGTCGACAAGTAGGTCGGAAGGTAAGAATTGGATCGGTTTCACGGGTTTTTGAATCTATTATCTTCTTGACGCGGTTGGGAAGGACACAGGCAAAACCATCTATGAGCACATTGATCTATTTAATGATGAACGTTCAACTCTTGAGTGTACTAATAGTCTTCTCTTGTGAATTTTGTCTGAGACGAGGTGGACAAATGCGGTTGGACATGACTAACAGCTGGTGTGATTTCTTTCTTCCTTCTTCCCCAGTCTGAGTGCAACGAATCCTTGTTGTGTGGGCTCTACTGCATGACCAGTATGACAACGTGAACAACTTACGATATCTTACCCACGCTCCCTTAGGCTGGTAGCCACGTCCAGGCGAACAATCCAATTTCGATGACCTTGTTACCAGGTTGTATCAATGTGGATAATGAATGGAACAAACCAATTTTTGGCTTTAAGCGATGAAAACTCTCGTCAAGGCCTTTAGGTACGCTGGTTCCTCGCGTTTGACCACAAAGACGTTCTAAGGCGTGATCTAGAGTAGTGACAATCTTGACTTGATGAATCTAAGAATGTAAATTGTGGGCGAAAGCAGCCGCAAACTAAATAAAGGTATAAGTTCCCCAAACAATATTACCTACTTTCTCGAAGATATCGGAGCAGGGACAAATCTGTTGTTTGTGAGACAGTGAATCACCTAGCACAGGGCATAGTACTAACGTGAAATATGATGGGCGAAATGTTTTCGCTAAATACCACAGATCGGTATCAACACAGAATCATCAGAATCCGATGCGCATGAGATTCATATTCCGTTTACTTCCAAAAGTCGGCAAATATGTAACATGATGGATGACGAGCCGTTGAGCTACGAAACTCCAATAAAGTAACCCTGGGTTGATGAGTGCATAAGTGGATCACCTGACTGGTGCTCGAGCCTGGAACCCTTCAGCCACAAACAGCGTCCTGAATGATACTCGCTTAGTTGTAACCAGACAGTTTAGATGTTCCAGGTGCCGTGTAAAAGCGGCGCTGGTTATCTTGGGGAGCTGCATAGTAATAAGACGGACGAATCACTCGGATGAAATATAGGACGGCGTTAGTTAGAACAAAGACAATTAGCCTCAAGAATAAAAAATTGTTTGAGAGGTTTATTGATTGACAGTTGAATCGGTGAAGGAAGCTTCCTCAAATGTTCCACCCAGTTACTCAAGTCATAGCATAAGGCCACAGCAAGTTGTCGGAAACAAGATGTTCGAGGGAGTCAGATGGCTGCTACGCGCAGCACCCATCTAAATGACAACTGTCTCCAATCCGAAGCAGTCGTTGAGCCACAAAACACAGGGGAGTGATTGATATTCTTTTGTACACTTAAGATTGAGGGATGTGAAGAAAGCACACCATATACGTGCTGAACGGCATATCTGGCCCCTTGAATGAGCTACTAAGAATGGATTTCATCGAGTTTGTCCGTATATATCCATTTGCTACTGACGTGATGCTCGAGAACCGCAACAAGCATTCATTGACCGGCCTTGTAATGCAAACTTGTTTCTGGTGAGGAAACTGACGATATGCAAACAACTATGCCCTACATCAGTTCGCTACTGCTATCTTGCATACCCCGTGACCAAGCTAGAGGAATTCTGCTATCAATGTGGTGACACCTGATAACACCTGAACCTCACGAAGTCCCTGTTATTCTACAATATCAGGATACATATTTTTCCGGTCCACTACACGGATCTTAATACTATCGGGCAAGTTTGAATTGTAGTTGTGACGAGGCATGATTGTGAACGGTACGGTTTTTCGATTGTTGATCAACTCCAGAGAGCCATATTATCGGACCCTGTACATTAGTTTGATGGCAACCTGATCAGCATGTCTAAACGTTCCGTACTTACAGATCATTGTATTCCGCAGGCTGAAATACGTCGACATCATTCCGTTCGTATCTGTTGCTCTCATTTTTTCGTGTGATTCAATGTCATGGCCATTTAGAAGCCTGTCTAATCCCTCCCTCCCACCACAAACATGGTCAGCGAATAACTTCTTTAGTGTCGACGGTGTGGCAGCTATTTCTTGGGTGGCATGAGGATAATCGTATAGCTGTACTGATCTCACGTTTATTTTTTGAAAAACCGATTGAACGTGAGAGGAGCGGCAGGATTTTTCAAGGTTATCTTAACTCAGACAACAGCAACCATCGACATACTAGCAGTGTTCTTGAGCAGCTTTTACCCTAAGTTGTGCACCACATTGGACGTGAACAGAATGCCCTGACTTATTGTTCGTTGTCCACTGGGTTTGAGGCTTAAATCCTTTTCAAATGTTTTGCGACACTGTATCTTCCAGAACATTGAGGAGGTAGCATCCTACAGTGTATGACCTTAGTTGTCGAGTGATGCATCTCAGCACTGGCTGATTTTCAGGAGGTATAGGGTGCATTAGTATGACTCAGAAAGCAAATTCTTTCCCTTGAAAACCACACAGGAATGAATGCGCCACACAATATTAAATTTCGTCTCATCTGTACCACTTGTGTCTCCATGTGGCACATCTCTTCGGACTTTCACGTGCAAATGCCTTGGTATAATCATGTCTTTTGCCGTGGTGCATCGAGCCCTTCGTTTACTCGGCCGTGTGATCTCTTCGCTTCTTTATTTCTCGCTTTTGATCGCCCATTTGTTGCATACTGATTGTGGATCTGGGCTTTGGACCTCACACACTCATTCTCTTCGCCAAGAAAACTTGTGAGCTCAGTGGACTTAGACGTGTGAATTCACTTGATTGTTTTTTTTTAAGGATACGCCTTACTTCGAGGTACGTTACTTGTTACAATGAAGAGCAGAACTGAGCTGTACAACTAGTATGGTTTGAATTTACTGGCTTGCATAACACACGTAGAAGCATGTGACTGATACGAGTTTATGGAGAGAAGCATTTTTTACCAGACGACGTCATAATCTCGACGACTGAAGATCAGTTTCCGAGTTTGCATCTACACCCGTAAGTATCCCTTGTAGATAGATAAGTATCGGGCAATCGCTTTGTTTTTGGACGTGCCTCAGTCGGGGAAAGAAACGAACTATTTCACTATCTCGTTGTTTGCGACAAATTGAATCATGTGACCGTTTTGTTGATTTACTCACTTCGGCCATTGTTGTACTGGGCTCGGGCTCTAAGTAGCCTTTCGAATTTGGAAGTGGTTTAATCACTACACGCGAGCCACAGCAATTTAGGTAGCCAAGAATTGGAACCCGAAGAAGTGAGTGAACGTCCTAGGTGACTCCAACGGATCGAGCGAATGAGAACATCTGGATTCGGTGGTTTTGCTGGCCATTTGAGAGGACACACGTCCCAGACATCCCAATCGAATTGAAAGATATGGGAAAACCACTTCTCGCAAAGTACGGTCGTGAGCGCCGTTTTACAGTCTGTCACCCCACACAGCCATCATATTTCTTTGCGCAACTTTGACCCGAATCGGAAGACAGATCCCGAACGGCCACATCAAATGTAGGGTAGTTAACCACGTTGGGTAATACGAGGCACTTCGTAGACAGCAGCCTTTACACACGACTTCGCTGTGTTCGAACTTTTGTGGTGAGACTTTATATGCTGAGACACCCCTGTTGCCTGGTGGCGTACATATAATTCATTGGAGTTTCTTTTGATAGACGTAGCCAGTCAAGAATAGACTGCACGATTCAGCTTTCGTCAGGGAAGGCAAAACCGTCCCCTAAAGTGTCGTGGAACTGGTATCCCAGTTACTGCGGCAACCTCATCTGTTGCCATGAATAACAACATTGGCAGGACCGGATCTCCCTATCACTCTGTAGCAGCGATCACCTGAATGAGAGAAAACGGCTACATACGACTGCTCAGTGTATCGAACTGTTGGTGGCAACATTAAATTGCCTTGATGGATCTCACTGTCGTGTTATGCGAAATCGAATGAAAAGCCCTCTAGGTGTCAACAAACGCTTAGCTGAGGTTACCCGAGTCATTGAAGAGGGGCGAAGCAAGGCATGTAACAGTGGACTATCATCTAAACGGCCCGCATGATATAGAAGTGCAAAGTGGAGTGAAGACAGTTGCAGTCTACGGTTTCATTGGTCAGCAAACACTTTAGGAAAGCATCCACCGAGGTTGGGTGGCAAGGGTAGGTCGCTCCGATTGGTCCAGTGAGGCTGGATTTGGAATCCTCGGAACCGGTGTTATTCGTGCAGGATAGGTGTGGTGGCGAACCCCCGGATAAAACCAACAAGTTGAGGTGCCCTGCATTGTTTCGGCGAACCACTCTGTGCGGTAATAAGAATAATATAATCTTTCAGCTGTAACACCCTGCCAGCGCCCAGCTACCACGCTACCCGAAGGAAGCATGAGGGCTGGGATACTGCCAGGTTGTTCAAGCCTAGACAGGGGAAGTCGAGTTGCAGAGGTCGGGTTCGAACCACGGACCTTTCGGTCAGTAAATTCGTGATCTTACCACTGAACCATCTCGCCTCCCATAAGGACGTACGTCCATATATGGTCAAAAACTGGTTTTATACCAAAGAAGAAAGTATACCCTCTGCTAGCTGGCTAACTCCCCAACAAGAGAGCACTTTTGCTGTAGAATGTGTTTCAGTGTATGTAACCTGTCCCACGGATATAGTGGAACAGTTTTACCTGTATCCTGTCTGATTCACTGACTCCAGCTCGAATTACCTGCGAACTCATTTGATCTGGTTGAAATGTTTCCTAGCATAAATTTTTTGAATATATTGATGAGCTTGTAAGTCAATGAATCTTCAATGTAGCCGAACTAATTACTTTTTAGGAGCCGATCATAAGCTTTTTTTCCAAATGATGAATGTACAGGTAGCATTCATCGAGCATCAGCTAAGTCAAGCTCCTTGAAGACGATGTTCGCCCAACCGCTGCTTTGACTTAACTTGCGACAGCCCTGGAAGCTGCTGACTTGTATCGGTCTGTCCCTGGGGCAGCGATCATACTGATCTGAGATCTGGTGCAGATGGCTCTTGCCGTGCTTTTCTTTTCAGAGATATGTCGAAGTTGTTCGGTCTTTCATGTGACTTTTTTCCATTTTGGGGTCGCAATTTTCTGCATGAATTTGAGATCGCTCCTGGGATCTGAATTACACCTCGAGTTTGACGGAGTATTCGTCGGAGTTAAATTTCTGCAGTTACATGCAAAGTCTTGTACACCTGGAGGGGATTTTCAGCACACAAATTTAGATTGGAATCGAACCCACGAGATCTGGGTTTGTGCCTCCCTCATACGTAGTTATTCATCATATTTTCGAGTGGTGAGCAACACTAACCCACTACTTACACACAGCGGAAGTGTGTTTTTATCCACAGTTGACGCTTTGCTCAGTACTGGAAACCTCACCTGGTATTGAATGAAGAGTAAGTTGGTCCCTGACCTCCCTGTTTTCGGTACATTACTTCTATTAATTGATATTGATAGTGCTGACATTTCAGTGGTTGTAGGACTGGTCGCTTGACAGCATGCTGTTAGAAGGTCATGTATCGTAAAAAATTATTTTGCCTCCCTTTTGTATTGCAGTTAAGTGCGTTCGCTGTTCAGCCACCTGCAACAGAGATTTCCCAAGGGTGTGAGAGAGTTTCTTTGTCAGGTCCGTCAACGTCACCTCAGTTAGTTGGACTTGGTTGAGAATAGCCGTGTCACCTACTTTGCCACTAATTGTCCTCAATCTGTTTCTGATTTCTGCATGCCATCTGAGCATGTGATCAATAAGAAATAAGCAATTGGGGCTCCATGAAACAGTACCTTGATCCATGCAACTAGTCTCTTTTTCGCCGTTGAAATGTGCATTTGGCGGCTTAGTGACATCGCTCAGCGGAAATTCATTAGTCGTGTCTATGTGACGATGCTGATTTTATTGACTGGGCGGTGTTGTTGATTCTGCCTTTTAGGTGCAACCGAGCTAGCAGCAGAACTCAAGTTACATCTGATTACAGGCACATTTCAGACGATGTGCCGATGTCGGTGCTGCCTGAATGAACTCAGTCAGTCCACTGTGCTTTCAACCCGTTCACCCCACAGTCTCGGAGAGATACGCATCGCCGCGGTACTTCAAACTTGGCCCCACGGTTGTTCGCCCCTTGAGTCGTTCTCGTTTTTGCTTTTCTTATCTTGTTCGCGCTTGCTCATTTTTCCTTTTTTCATAGTCAGTTGTTCAGCCAGGAGTAGTTTCTTATACGCCTCCGGTCTTGATGGCTTGGTTCGTATCCCCAAGTCGTTCCCACATCGTAATTCCATTCAGTTTGATCGCTTCGACGCCCATTCGAGCATTTTCAGCACTAATGACCTGTTGTACATGCCTATGGAACAGCTCTCAAGCTTTGTACCTCACCGGATTCTATTACTTATCAACATGCCCCGGTAACTCACGTTATTCTTCTGTCTGTTTCATCGATAGGCGGATGAATGTGAACTCGTCAGTCAACCAACCAGATTTTAGTTGCCAAAGGCTCTCAACACAATTCTTTCATATTTCTATTCTTCTAGTCTTCGCGTTTTTAGTTTTGTTTCATTTTATCATTTTATGTTTTTATCAAGTCATTGTTTGAATTCATCCATGCTGGTGCTCGTTTGTCGTAGATCTATCCCATACCAACCAACGCGCACCTATGTATCGTTACACCGTTTTTTTCTTTTTCGAACCGAAACTTTTCAATACTTTTCTGCATCGTTGTTTTCGTTTTCATGTTAAGGGGGCTGAAAATTGCAGGGGAATTAATTGGTTATTCCTTCTTTGCGGTCTATCACTTTTGCATATGGATGTCCAACCTTGATAATCGTCTCGAGTTACAACACTACTCATTAGTCTGTGTTAGCGACTTGGACTGACCAATAATGAGACACGAACATCAGCGACAACCGTTTTTTTTACCTTCTACAACGTCATTGATTGGGTCGTTGCTGGCTGTCTGAGTTGGAAGATGCTCATCCTTGGAGTTTCACGAGTTACTCTTTTGGAGGGAAAGCTGCAGTTTGTGAATTGAGGTGAATGTGAGGATGAAACAACCTCAAGTTCATTACAGTCACTTGCCGCATTTATCCGGCAATTAGGTTTGCAGGACATCACCAAACCTTGGGTATTCTATAATCCTTCTCTATGAAATGCATGCTCCGCGCGTGATGTAGGCTGTGTGAATGCACGGGTTCATTTCGGTCATCTCAGTTCTAGACTGTGCTCATTCTTCGCAGCGACATATGCTGACTGAGTGTAAGGATGTGGTCACCACAAGTACTGAAAACGGCTACGCAGCAATCACAGTTTCAGTTGCCTGCCTGAGCGCCGACACCTATCTGACTAAGGTACTCTGACGGCAGCTGACAGTTCTGATCGTTTGTGAAATGTGGACTCACGGTTGCTCTGCAACATATTGCTTCGTGGTAGGTTAGCCGAAACAATAGTTGCAGTTAATACATAGTTCTAATGTTTTCTCGCTATCATATGCTGTTGCAAGCTTAACGTCCTGTTTAAGTTGAATGTTATGTGACCTGGGAATGAAAATTATCTCACCGGTCTTGCGCCATGGACCGTACGGCAGCACTATCACCAAGGCCCAGTTCAAGCCATTTTGCTGTGGCCATTCGAGTTGTCATTAACCGGGCAAAACGCCACAAGACCTGTTTGCGCTATAGATGCGCCCGAAAAAGTCCACACTTTAAAAATACCATGCCTTGTCACTGGATGTAAACTATGGTGACTGCAGCCTATCGACTTTTTTTTTGGTCCGTGCTCTTAATCTGAAGGGGCCGGAAAATAACTACAAGCTGGATTCAGAGATACGTAGTAAAAACGTTAGTGTTGTTGAATTCCACTAATTTCTCTGTCTTCATTTAGTTTTGCTGCCGTAGTTGTCTTATAAACTTGTGAAACCGAACTCATCAAACTTTTGTCCAAAAAGGTGAATCCTGACTATACCTATCCCGGGTTACCAATTGAACCTCATAGCCCGGTGAAGGCCCAAATGCCCTGCATGACAGTGTTAAAAATTCACGCTATTTGGTGTCTCCAAAGTAAGTGTTTTGGTTTGCTGAGTTCCTGTCGATCGCATTGATACTTCTTCGGCGCGCCTCTGATTCGGTAAGCACGAAGACCTAAATATATGTTGCAAATATTTCACTTAGAAGATTTCAGAAGTGTTAGAATACCATAGGTGGCTCAAATGATCGGCGTAGCTTTTTTGTTTCGTTCATTTAGTTTGATATGGCATTGAATGGTTGTGGTATGATCGTACAGAGTCTGCATGACACCCACTTAGGTATACGTAGTTTAGCGGAGAACAGTGTAGACTGTCTTAATACAATTTCTAATTTGTCTCGTGTTCTTTCAGTTCATCAAACTACCTAACTGGCAAGAATAGAACGAGAGGATAATATTTTCTTGGAATTGAAGATGACAGCTCAATATAATACGGTTACGAAATTGTTTTGTTATTGATGGAGGGGGGGACTGGTTTGCGTTCAAAGCAATAACTGTTTTAGAGGAACAAATCTGGATCATATATGCCAGCTTAATCATCTGTATGATCTCTCGAGGTGACGTTGCCTGAGTTCCCTGATTTTCGAGCTTCGCTTTTTAAGGCGTTTTCACCGTTTGGTGAAGAGGTTTCCGTTGGACAGACAATCCTCTGATATCACAATCCTCTCTTATCACAATCATTCCGACTTGCCTATATATCAGGGCACTCATTCAGACAATCTGGATCGTTACTTATGAGAACGCCATTGGCACCCATATCTTGCACCGTCTCCAAGGATGCCTAAGTCGGGCCCATCTTGGAGGACTGGTCGCAACTACAGTACCCAGAATTTTCGTAGCCCTCTACCAGGCCAAAGGTTGGCCACTCCGCTTGCGCCACTCTGATCTTGGCAAGGGGACAGCACCCTTTACGACAAACGGTGATTCGGCATGCTCAATATATGACAAACAATCGCGACTCTTGGGACTTCCCAATTGCTTCAATGCGGATTTGACTTCATCGGCCTATACGGGAAGTGGCTGAGACAACTGTTATCGAAAACCTGAAGATGTCTCAGTTGTGCATACTCATGGTCGACAAGGTTTTCAACAGCAGCTACATGAACATAAGACTTTTGACAACCTTTAAACGTTCGTCTCATTTCCTCGTCGATCACGGGATTGAATGGGAACTGAGAAAGTGGGCACCTTGTTCGAACTCCATTTTTTGTACGGAAGCCTGTGGGTAGCTTTCCGTATACTCAGGTACGCCCGAAAGTCTGAGAACATAAAGAACTGAGGATACTGACGAACATCTGGAGTATTCCTTGTTGAAAAACAGACTAGTTAACAGTCAAATATGCCTCCGAAATTCAGGAAAGCCAGAATTGTGAGTCGTTTATACGTATGGCGTATGCGGTATACAACAAACAGGGCGACCTGGCTGGTGAAACCAATCCGTTGGCTATCCACATGTTTTCGACCAGAGATTACCTGTATAAAGTGCCGTTTGGAGACCGAAGGTGGGCCGCAGCTTCCTTCGTATAATTACTTACATAACGCATCGAGCAAAGCAGACGCTGCAGCTTTCTGAGTGCGCTTATTTTAGTTAAGGATGGCAAGGTATGTGCCTCAGCGACCCTGCTTCGTGTTGGCCGGCACACAGTGAGCTTGGTGGCGACGGCAGCGACAGGCAAGTCCCCATGTGTGTGGAACTAGCACCGATGAGTGGAACTCCGGAAGCGATAGGACTTGTTCGGGATACAGGACTGCAACTCTCAGGCAAGATCCGAAAGGTCAACTGTTAGAGTTGAGTTCAAAGAGTGACACGGTGTAATACATTGTTGGTTTTCACCAGGCCAAACAAATGTGGAGCTATTTTCTCGATGGTCTGTGACCCTGGATGTCGATTTGTCCGGGTATGCTTGCCAGTCAAGCACCTGTAACCTTGTTCTGATGGTCGATCGACCAGGAAAATATTGTTCCAGTCTCACGGATGGATATAACTTGTCCGCCAGGCATTAGACTAACTTTGACTCTCGTTGGGACAAGCGGGCGCCGAAAGTCTTCCCTGGGCCACGGTTGTCTGTATTATGCTGGGTGGGGCGTGCGTGTTCGAGGTGTTGTTTCAGGCCACTCTTCGTCGGAAACGGGTGGGGACAATCAGGCAGGCAGATACGAAGAAGTTCGTGTCAACACTTTCATGGACATGAACCCCACGGTGAGCTACCCAAGTAGGTTTCGATTTGTAGCAGTTGCCGCATATCTCACAGGTGGGCCCCACGAAACTTCCATGTGAACTGGTTGGAATTGGCACAGAGATAATAAATGGATCGTGTTGTCTGCCGCTGAAATCAACCAGTACGTTGCAAACGAACAGATTAGCCTTCTCTCTCTGGAGTTGCTGAGCTCTTGGTCCATCAAGACTAACGTCTGTGTTTCCCAGCCTGTACCACAATGAGGTGGTTCAGGGCGCCAACTGATGCTTTAAACATATCATATCTCACCGCCGGGCTGAACATCCAATGAATCGTAGGTTCATATACTACGCTGTAGTCACTGCTTTTTAGCCCTATGGTGGTACAAGCACCCAGCTACCAACTGATTGCACATACACTTGGTCAAAACGTTTATGTCTTTGGATTCCAGTTATTTACTTTTATTCATTACATGTCGGTGAATATGGACCAGTAACTCGGCAAGACTCTTGTAAATCTGTTGACCCCTGTCTTCTCTTGCACAAAATTGTTGTTAATTCCAGTTGTTTTTATTGAGAGATCTGGGAATTTTCAATGGTAGTTTCATCTTTTAAATGAAGCCAGTCTATGCTGAGAAGCCGAGGAGAACCATAAAGCTGTTTCATCCTTATTGGGAATCATCAGCAGTACGCATCTCAATAAATTCCTGAGAGTTTCCAACCCGCGACTTCCCGACTAGTAGTTTCAACTCTCAAATGTAAGGCCACGACTGGCTGCTCAGTAGTGTGATGGACTCGCATGTAAAGAGGGTGTAGCGCCACTCATCCATCAATCACAGACTGGCTTTTCCAGTGACTAATTCCTCCCGTCAACAGGTGACCACGTCATTTGGACTACGTGATTGAAGGATGAGTGCAGCTGCGTCCTGTCTAAGTGCAAGTCAATCACACTACTGATCAGCCGCTCATGATCAGAGTTAAATGTCCAAACTACTAGTCGGAAGGTCAAAGGTTCGAAACGCCACGGAGTTTCGCGAGACGAGCACCGCTGATGATTCCCAATAAGGATGAAAAAGATGTACAACGCTTCCCGGTTTTTCAGCGTGGATTCGCTTTATTTACAAGACAAAATCTTGATTGAAATTCTCCACTGAACAAGATTACCATTTCATGTTGGAATTCGACCAAATTAGCCTGTAATACCGTGAAAAATTCCAAAGTTCTCTGCCTAACAAAACACAAACCCGATGTACAGTTTATGGTACTTTCAAGTTGGGTGCTAAGGTTGACAATCTGTCGAAATCTAGGTAGCTCCGGTACGCCTATTGGATGTTGATCAGGTGCCGTTACCAGGCCTATCGAACAGATCAACAGCCACCTGATGAGCAACCAATCCGAGCTGATTTTTATTGTCGCAATCGACTTCATTCAGTCGCGTTTTTACGTATTCGTACTGCTACAGCTGCATGTGCCGACGGATGAGGAATGAGTTCAAAGTAAATACTTACCAAGTAAGTACTAACCTTACATAATCTAAAAGGTATCAGTAGCAAAATACAATTCTGGGTCGAAAATGACAGCATGGTCATCCTAGTGTTTATGAATTCTCTAACACATGTCAGCCTATTTGATGCTTACTTTTGCCTCTTTTGTTCCTAGTACCTACGGCACCCCCATTCACCTTCCGAATCACAGCACATGAAATAATAGATTGGCTATTGGGTCTTTGCCCTGAGAGAACTTTACTAGGCTGAAAGGGTACATCTGGCTTGGTACTGACGAAACCGTATGAACTGCACGTATCTGCGGGACTCCGTTTTCTCGAAGTGTTATTCGGAAGGGAAAGCATATTTCAATAAGCGGCATTCCCAAAATAGTGGACGCATTTTTCGTCTAGCCATTAGATATCGCATGTCTCACTGAACATCTTTCGTATCACGACCTTCATACGACTGCCGTTTTTCTTACTGAATTCTCTCAATGCAGGGAGATGGAAATCATTTTGGTTTGTCTGAATCATTTGTTTGACTATTACGACTCGGTCACAGCTCGCAGTACCGTCTGACTCATACCGACTTATAAGAACGTTACAATTAAAAACATGCATATGAGGGCTCTGAGATCACCGTCTAGGGACTAAACAGCATACAGTGGTGTATAAAGCTGATACACATCAGCAACTACAAAGAGATGACAGGGAATTTCATTTGATCGCTGGATATACGACTGCATCACATTTAGATACGGTGCAAACAGTGAGAATGCTACATTTGGATAATACACCCTAGGTTAATTTTCTAGTCAATAATTTCCTCTTACGTACGACCCCATGTAATGTTTTCTACGACAGAAATAGGTTTCTTTTTCCCATTTACATATTGCTTGGCCGGTGATGTTTCTCGAGACCGAAGGTAAGGGGCTTTTATGAGAAATGCAAAGTTTGGAATACGAATTATTGCAAAAAGCTTCGAAATGAACTGATGAAATGTGATCCACATCTGATCAATTTGATAAAATACCAGGTAACACGAGTTAAAGTTATTATCGGTATGAAATTTTCCCAATAGAAACAGAGGCGTACAGGAGAACTTCGGTCGGTAGTGTGCGATCGGCTGCATGTCAGCCGAAACATATCTCTTCCAGAGTTCTCAGTTCTTCTTCAAACTAACAAACAAATGAAATATTCTGGCGGTACTTATGGTCCACATTGTTCGTTTGAATTTGTCAATTTTTGGTCAGCTAATTGCTCGAGGCGATACACGTTCACAACACATAACATGAAAATAATTGGACGTTGGCAAACCTGATAAGAAAATTGTGATTCTCGATACGAGTACGTTTAATAATTGTCGTAGCACATACTGATGATGAAAGGGTAAAAATATTGTTTCATGTAAAATGGGCACATTATTTTTGGACACAGTGTTTTTTCAAGGATGTCTTTCCGGTTATTTGTTTGTCTCAGATGATTATGCTTGCCGGCCTTTGCTTTGTTTCGGTTCTCGTAGACCACTTTCCAGTAACGCTAAAACCAATTTTGTGGACCATAGTGCCTCACCCTACGTAGCAAAGGCTTCGAAAGAGCTGTTGAGGGATCTGAAGGCTAAAACCCTAAAGGTTAGGTGATTCTTGGTTCTAGTGGAAGGCCAAGACATTTGGCTTACTAATGACATGGTTCAGGTTCAACCACATGGTGATTCCCCCTTCTGTGGGGAACCATATGTGAGGAACCGGGATCTCTTCTACAGAACGAGCTAGGGCAAATCTAAAGGGATTACCTGGATTGTTTATCAGATCCAAAAAGCCATTCTTCGAGAACATAGCGTACATTCTCCAGCTCGCCTTCTTTTGAGTGATCAACACATATAGGTTTGTCCAAGTGTGAAAAGCTCAGTTGAGAACGAAAGGCCTGGTTGTCTCAGTTGCTTTTCGAAGATACCACAAGGTAGCAATGCCCTATGGAGGGAAGTATTTCATGGCACTTTTCTTGTAGAATTACTGTACTTTGGTTGATTAGGTCTTTAAAACTGATTTTCCAGTTAATTGTGATCAGTCGGATTGCAGTTAACACACGATTAGTAGCATAAGGAATCCTTTGAGTAGTTCTGGTAGACTTATCTCGGATAATCTACCTCTCCTCTGGAGGGGGGGGGCGTTATTCAAGGCTTCATCCTACACTACTATGCTGTCCACCCCTTCAGCCGTTCGGTTAACTGCGTATAGCGCAACGGAGCATCTAAATGACCTTGAATTCTCCTATTACTGTCGTACAGGCATATACTCACTCTTCCAAGACTGGATGGTTTGCATCTCCCAACGTCGTGCACATAATTGTACTGATACTTTTTGAGACAAAACTTCAATGTCCACGGAATATGACTAAGGATGAGGCAATCCGTTTGCTGATTCGTAATTGTCGGTGAGTTCATGGATAAAACAGCTTTTTTAAGAATTGAGGCAATTAGTAATTAGAGAGAGCACACAAAATGGAGAAATTAAGAGTAACCATGATAACCGAGGGATGATATAGTTGTATGAGCAAGGTTAAATTATGCATATGTGACTCTTTGCAGCTCAGATTTAAAAGATGTCTCCAAGGTCTGCCTGTCCTAGTAGTTCATTTTTGACGAGTATGTGGACATTTACAAAACAGCCCAAAAAAGACAATAAGCCTATCTGTACAATTCCTTCACCCTGTCCGAATTGGCAAAGCCTATCACGTGTGGTCCTGGTCGGCCGGACCATGGTCAACAATGACTGGGCTCATGTCGTGATATAATTAATAAATCTCTCAGTCACACGCACCGACCATCATGAACGAGTCATCTTTTTATTGTTGGTCAATAATGCCAGTCTGTACAAGTAACACACGGGTAAATTACTCTTAATGAAACATAATCAGAGTCACAGCGTGTTCTCAACTAGCAAACACGCTTCCCATAGAAAGCTCCGTCTACTCAGTGACTGCACAACATGCTTAGTTTTACCCCAAACTACAAACGACCACAAACGTAGTGGTCGTCACTGTGGATGCTCTTCTTCGGTACTGTGGGTGGTAACTTCGTTTTATCATTCTGAGCGACGTGGTTGTAATTTAAAACCAACGCACTAAACTTTTTGAAAAAATAGTGAAGTTATGGACCGAGGAACGTCTGGTAAGGAATTGATTGATTTTCGCTTGGCAAAAATGCATCCTCTGGCCAAGTGAAGGATGCTCTGTCGATTGACAAGAAAAGGGATTGTGTCTACAGAGCAAAAGGTAGGCAAGTAAATAAATAGTATAGAACTTGAAGGCTTTCATGGGACAAACAACCAGGAAATTGCTCACGAAGAAAAAATTGTAGATAAATACCCCGAAATGATAAGGCATGCAGTAGATAGAGTTGGAAAATATGAGTGTTTAGAAGTGATAATTCAGATGTGTCCAGTGTGTGCTGGTGGAGTAGTGGTGACAGTTTTGCCTAGCACATCAGATGTCCGGAGTTTAATCCCCGAAGGGGCAAAGGATAGGCACTGCTGATTAGCTCTAATAAGAGCGAAACGCGAGTTTAGTGCTCCTCCAATCGGTATGGACTCACCGGAATAATGGATCAGGATAGAAAGAGGAATGTTCGGACAAAAGTGACTTGAACCTGAATCCTACAAATTTCACAATCACGCACAATTACTCCTTGATCGGCCGAGTTGGAATTTGGAACGTTCGGTTGTTAATGAGAAGCTGTATTAACAAATAAAAAGCCGACAGAAATCCACTCAATTATCCACACTACCTAGGGCAGCCTTTCCAGGACTTACCAAGCCACACATACAAACAGAATTCGTGAAAACGTCCAAAGTAATGTTCAACTGAATAACATTGAACCTGTTCCAGACCCGACCCAAATTGAGCTCCATTGCTGTGTGACCATTTGTGTTAAATTACTTCAACTTACAATGACAAGCATGGACATGTAACAGAAATATAACGTAGTTATGGTATCCGGCTAAAATAATTCTTGCTTTCTGTTGAAGTAGAACTCTCTGAACGAAGGGATCCGTTCATTTGGTCTGACAGAGCCTTTGTGCCATAAGCGAAGCATTGCTCATCAATAATTTCATCAAGGGTTTATCAGAATTTTCCAGAACCACCCACGTTGTAGTTAGCTAGAGGGAGAAGCGAATTAAAAAGCGCTTGTACAGCTACGGGGTGCAGATTATTTTTGCCCAGTATTGCCAGCAAAAAGTGCTATATTTTGCCAAGAGGTCGACGATATACTCTAACTGATAGGATTCCCTAGCCAAGCATGTCACGGCAATTTAATTTATGCATCTAACAGGTCAAATAAAGCTTAAAGATCAACCCATAATGAGCGGACGTAGCAAAACTTCCAAAATGATTATACTTACCGACGCGTTGCATTAAAATTATGGAAGTTAAGAAGTGGTGATGACCCGATTGAATAGGTGTATTCACGTGTGCCCAACTTCTACCCGACACCTGGGTAATCAACACTAGCAAGCCCAATACTCATTCTCAAAAACGACCCGACCTAAAGCTGCCACCTTGACGTGGTGGTCGGGCTTGAGTGCTGCAATGATCGTGGGCTACACTGGCTGGAACGTCGTTCCACAAGGTGCAACAATGCCAGGAAGACCAAAGGGAAGCAGTCAGACCAAGAGCAGCGAGACCCCGTACTACTAGTAATCGTGCTACGAGGCGGTCTGGGGGTAAGTTCGTACTGTCCTCTGAGAAAGGACTGTGAAGGCAGTAAGGTGTCTCCCCCAGGCGACCAGCATGTCCATATTTATGGAAGCAGCGATGCTGCCTTCCGAGGAAGGACGGGTTAGAAAACGTCGGCCCTAAAAACCGCAAACTCCGATAACCCAACGGTTGACCGTGAACGCCGGCGCATTATTCAATACGGTCGAAATACTTTTAAAACCAAAGAGTCCGGTGCTGCTCAAAAGGCACCTGCTGTGCGCAGCCGCATCAGGAATGAGACAGTAATGCCTTATTCCCTGCGCCCTCGGGTTAGGTCAACCCCTGCAACCAAGCAGGTCAGACTATTGAGTCATCGGCTCTGGGCAGGATCCCCGAAGAAAACCCTACTCTCCGCTGCCTCGTGGGTCAGACTTTTGAGTCAGAGGCTAGGGACAGGGTCCCCGAAAAAAACCCTACATCCTCCCACTGCCTTGTGGGTCAGACTTTTGAGTCAAAGGCTCAAAGTGGGATACCTCAACCAAACCCCCTTCCTCCGCCTGGACAACCGGGAAGTATCATTTGCCCCACAGTTCTGTGTCCACCGATGTCCCTCCCCAACCCCTTCCCACCACACAAACAAACGTCACTGGGCCACTTGACTGCCAGTTATCTGACCGAAGGGCCTTATGCTCCTGGCTGCCTATTAACAGTAAACAAAATAACACCCTTCTAAATCCACGAGGTCCTTTCAATATAGAAGCTTTTAACGTCCGTACTTTATGTCAAATTGGCAAACAGGCAATGCTTGCTGAAACCTTATACTTCCTTAGAATTGATGTATGCTGTGTCTCCGAAAGACTCGAGCGTGGCTATGCACCTCAGACCGCCAAGGATGAACTCAGCTCTTTCATATTTCTCCCTCCGTGTGTCCGATGACCCAGAAGCGATGACTCGTGGAATTTATGACGTGGGAGTTTTACTCAGCCCCAGAGCTGAACGCGCTTTGCTGGATTGGATCCCAGTAAACAGTCGTCTCTGCGCCGTCCGGTTATCCAGCTCAATCAAGCTCAATGCCTCTCGGCATAAAAAGCGGTGCCTGTTTGTAGTGCCCCAACAGGCTGCAGTTCTGATGCTGAGAAGGACACTTTTTACCGAGAGCTATCCAGGCTCATTCGTAAAGAAAGAAGCACTGACATTGTGATCCTTGCAGGCGATATGAATGCTCAACTAGATCGTCTGAGCTCCTCGGAATCACATTTGGGCGGTCGATTCGGAGTCAATGCTCGCCGCATAGATAACGGAGAGCGACTCCTTCAGTTGTGTGCTGATCATGAACTGTTTCTGGCAAGTACGAACTTTCAACATAAACGTTCGCATCTCTTAACCTGGTGGCCACCAACTGCAAGTCGACCGTGGATCCAGTTGGACCACATGGCCATCAGCCACCGGTCGAGAGCCACAATTCAAGACTGTCGTTCCTTCTGGGGCACACCACTTGATTCCGTCTGACAGTTCGCTTCCCTTCAGGCCCCCCGCAAGTCAGCAAGAAGCATGCCAATCCACTATCTTCGAAGAACGACCATAGCTCAACAGTACCGATCTGAGCTGGCCCAACAACTCTCCACAGTAAACCAATACTGTGATTTTAATGAGCATGTGGATGAAGCGTGGCAAAATGTGAAAGGAGGTATGTTAGCGGCGTTCAGTGCTGTCTGTCCGACTTCTCCAATTCGACCAAAAGATCACTGGATATCGGCGAGATCGCTATCCATGATTGATGTCAGGAAATCCATACCAGCAGGCAACGAGTACGACGGTGCACGCAAATCCCTCAAACGCCAAATAGTTAAGAGTCTAAGGAAAGACCGAGAGCTATGGTGGACATCGAAAGCTCGGGAGATGGAGAAGGATTTTGCTACGGGAAACAGCCGTGCCCTATATCAAGTGATGCGATCGACTGGCCCTAGGAAAGCAACGGTCAGTGAAATGATAAGTGAGAAAGATGGCTGATTAATTCACTCGCAGAAACATCGACTGGAAAGATGGGTCGAATACTTCGAATAACAGTTCAGCTGGCCTCCTGCAACATAGCCGGTGGAGATAGTGCATACAGGCGAATGGAATGTAAACCTTGATCGCCCGTCGGAAGAAGAAATAAGGTACGAAATATCCGTGCTAAAACGTGAGAAGGCACCAGGACCGGACGATCTGTATCCAGCCCTCTTCAAAGAAGGTGGAGAATCCCTGGTGACCCATCTGACAAAGCTTATTGGTGCTATATGGAACGAAGAGGTGCTTGCAGAATGGGGCGCGTCGACAGTTATCCCTATCCTCTAAAAGGGTACGCGAACGCTTTGTGAAAACCATCGTGGCATCAGCCTAGTAGCTGTGGCATCGAAAGTCCTCTCTGGTCTTACCCTTCGAAGGTTGACTGAACACAGGGAGAGAGATCCGTGAAAACCAAGCTGGGTTCCGTCCGTCGATCACATCTTCACCCTCCGACAAATTCTGGAACAGTGACACTGCTTCCAGCAGACAACAATGGCTGTGTTTCTCGATATGAAAGCTGCGTTTGACTCTGTGGACCGTCAGGCACTATGGCAGTGTCTGTGGAGCAAAGATGTCCCCTCCCCCAAATTTTGACCCTCCTTGTGGCGCTGTACGCCAACTCCCGAGGCCGTGTGAAGGTCTACGGGAAGCTCTAGCCTGAGTTCACCACATCAAGTGGTGTCAGACAGGGCTGTCCTCTTTCACCTTTCCTCTTCAACTTCGTCATTGATACGATCATGGAAGACGCACTATCAGCCTCTAATGCCTGTGGGGTCGAAGTGCTCCTTGGGAGTCCCCTCACAGATATCGAGTACGCAGACGACATAGCTCTTCTTGGATCTGACGCCGTAATAATTCAAACAATATTAAATAATATGAATGATTCCGCCTCACGGTTGGGCATGCGCTTCACATCTGCAAAGTGTAAAGCGCTACTGCAAGACTTGGTGGGCTCGAACCCTAGCCTCATGCTTGCGGATGAACCGATTGAGGCAGTAGACAAATTTGTTTACCTGGGCAGATGTATCAGTCCCGGTGTTCTCGCGAAAGATGATATTTCCATCCGGATTGGGAAGGCCAAAGCAGCTCTTGTGAACCTGCGTCACCTGTGGCGTAGGCGTGACATCAGCTTACTTATCAAGGGTCGAGTTTAAAATGCTGCGGTGCGCTCCATACTACTATATGGACCAGAAACCTGGCCGTTGCGCGCCGAAGACGTCGAAAGACTTTCAGTGTTTGACCATCGATTTCTTCGGAGCGTTGCCCGAGTCTGGTGGGAACACCGGATATGCAATACTGAAGTACGTCGAATGGTATTCGGAAGAAATAACTCACCCTCGATAGATGAACTGATCACACTGCATAGGTTGCGCTGGCATGGCCACGTGCTGCGTATGCCGGTCGACCGACTTCCTCGAAGGGTTCTTCTCGTACAACCACGTGAATGGTGGAAACGAGCCAGGGGAGGTCAAACAATAACTTGGAAGCGAAGTATAAAAGCCAGTACCAGCAAACTCAGCTGCGCTGGTCAATGTCGTCTCCCTAGATGGGGACCCAGAGACGGGCCACATCAATGGTTAAAGACATTGTCAGACTTGGCCCAGTCGTGACCTCAATGGCGCTCGTGCATCCAAGCTATTGCCTTCAATGCATAGCTCCCTTCCCAATTCCCCCACTTGACAGTACACTGACTGCTGTATTTACGCACCAATTTGTTAGCTCCCACCTCCAATGCGCAGATACCTATCCCACCTTCCCAAATCATCGGTGAATGAAACTGTGGCAGCTACAACCACTATACGACAAGTACGCGGTTCTTACAGCTGACAGTGATGATGACGATGATTCTCAAAAACGAACTATCCATTTCCATCAACGGAAAACTTTGCGTAAGATAGTTCAAAGGGGTCTTGCCTCGTGTCATACGCTGCGAGCAAGAACATCCGAAGGAAGAAGACTCAGGTCTTGGCAATGACTTTGAAGGGATCCAGAACTTTACATTTCTGAAAAGTATGATCAACAATTGATCATCATGCTTCTCCGAAGCAAAGCCTCAACAATCACCGCGAAAGTTTCGGTTTACGTCCAACCATCATTGAGTTATTGTTTGAACGACCTCTGGTTCGACGTTAAATTAGCCTTACGTCTTTATCTAGAATTGAAGTGAATTCCCGTCGTTTTTTAAAATCGGGACATGAGTGAAATTTACCTCACCCGTTAGGCTGTCTGGTTGTCATCAGTATTATCCAAGCAACATGTTGGATATTCGTTTTCTGGTCGCGATGGCTTGTGAACTGTACTTTAAAAGACTTGAAATCGACAATTTCATTATACATTTTTATCGTTTCAAACCTGCCGTCCACAAACCTTACTCTTTCCGTAGCTACCATCAGTGGTGCACCTAGCGTTTTACACGACTTGTTTGGTATATGAGGGTGGTGACAGGGTGGTAATTCATCGATGTTTACTGCTAAAATTTTTTGCACGGATGATGGCCGGCTTCAGAAGTAAACTAACTATAGGCGAAGTGAAATTGACACATAACGTCACAAAAAAGTCTTTTGTTAGTCTGAGGTTGAGGACTTGTTGACTGAATTGCTGATTATCCTTGACCGGGCAGTTGAAATTGTCGTTTCGGTTGATGCACGCGCGCTGGGTGTAATTTTCTACAGATTTCAACCATCATCGTCCTACATCTGTCGAAAGTTTCGTTTGAATTGTTCGGGTCTGGAAAACAAATGTATGTGATTCTGTGCTTGCGTAGCTAAATCTTTTCTTAGCTGTCGATTCGCAGACCTTCCTAGAGGCAATAATTGCCTTCCCATTTCGGTCGACATCGCGTACTGTCAGCTGCTTGACTGCATTGAAAACTCGACAAAAAATCTTGCAAACAAGGTCAGTATGATGGGCCCGTTAGAGTGGACCCGATGGTTTTTTATGGTGCTTTCTATTCAGGTAAAACTGCGTGAACTGGTTTGGACGTTCGCCGATGATAGGACATTTAGCTACTGAAGTGTTTTTAGCGTATAATCTCTTTCACAATGCTAATTTCATCAGCTTTTGGATTTTTATTAGAGTACGCCTTTCTTGTTTAGTACGAGCTACCATACTATTTACTTCGCATTCACTGGATGCTGATAAAAGTGATCCACACACCATCCTAAATGATACACTGACACAATTAGACCACAATATATAGTTGTGACACAACAATCTAGGAATTACAGTGAAAGATCAAAGTATTCATTGTTGTAGCTGATACTCACACAGCTACGTAGGAAATGAAGGAATCTAAGTGCGTGGCTGGAAACCTCTTTGCGTGACCGCTTAAGCACCATTGGCGTAATTTCAACAAGTGCGCGGTTTGTGACAAAATGTCAACAAAATTATCTACCCTGGATGCAGTTAGGAATCTCAAGGTAACTTTGGTTGCTAGGTTGTACACGGTGGATAACGTAGGCCGCAGAAAGTACTCGATTTCTAGCACTACCTCAGTGAGTGCTCACCGTTATTTTGTTTTGTAACAGATGGTGTAATAGGTTAGGGCTCTCGACCAAGGAAACATGTGTGCATGGTGAATGCCAAATGCGATAAGTATTCGGGGTGTTTCCTTTGACTGATGCGGAAAACCTAGAGACCGATGTCGTCGAAAATCGGGTTTTGCCTGGCACGTGCGGTTACACCGATAAAACGTTGAATACATGAACCTCTCCTTCAAGAACGCCCCAAAGCATGTTGGTATATAAATTCGAAATTCAAGTAATCAGCTAAGGTAGCAAATTATGGTGAGCAGAGCTTAAAGGTCGTCATAGAACTGTCAACACGGCACTGCTTTGCATATAATAGTGTGATTACTGAACTGCCAAGAGCATATATAGAATTCTGTGTACGATTTATGCGTACTTGTGTCTCTTAGTACAACTTCTGCTTAACATTACTTATTGGTGAATTTCATACTTGCGCCATTAACCCATATATAACGCGGAACACCGCATATAGATGTTGCCTTCTACATACTGAACAGACAGTCCTATGACCTTGAAAATCAGGATCCTCGTGGATCTGTTTGGAAGACCATATAGAAACTTTGGAAATGTGTTTCTTATGAGATTCGTTTCCATATGAGATGAAACTTGCCGTCTTCTTCAGTGTCGTCGAGGGTTCTACGTAGCCGGTGAAAATTTCGACCAGACCCACGAAGTGAATATGTGATCACATCAAACAGTTGGTGTGAATCAAGTGGATTTCGACGTAACAAAATGAGCGAAATTTTTTCAACTCCAACGGAAAGCGAAGCAGGGCACTCGAGAGTTTATTCTACGCCTTCAAACTTAAGCCATCGGGTGTAATTTCCGAGATCAACCTCACATTGCACAGACCGGTTTTTAACTGCTATAGAACGCATTTCTTCGCCAAAAAGGTTTGCAAGCATCGTTTGCGTGAAAAACGTCGTTGTTTGTCACCTTGTTAATTTAAGTTGCAACCGAATTTTGGATAACACATCAAATCGTTATGTAGTTACAGTTGCAAGACTCCTGGGTCTCTTTTTTCATCTGTTGGTTGAAATATACCGCGTGTTATAACTGTTAGTTTGTCATATTTGGGTTCTGATCGTAGTTGATCAACGTGTCTCCATAATACGACGCGCAAGAAAAGGTAGAACGAATGCAAGAATTTGGCCGTGACGGCTGGCTGCCTGGTTAAGGGGTGGTTTTCTGTCTTTGTCATTGGAGAAGGTCAACTATCTCAATTCTAGATACCGGGAATGTAGAGTTGTTTATTCCTACTAAAGCGTCTCACAAAGCCAGTAGAAATGTTGGACTTTGCACAGCTGAATAAGGATCAGGTCAACTAACCTGCTGGTTAACCGAATTCACTGGAAGACAGCAGGAACTTTTACGTGGGTAATCGTTTACGGCGATATGCTGCTGTAATGGAGAAATTGTAGTGGTGTCGTAGATGCGAGCGCCGCAATCGAGGACCATCACCACACCACCCAGGCTGGGACCCATATTTCATCAACAAAAACGCATGGCACCTATGCTCCCTACCTACCGACACTTGCAGATTGTGCTGTCATAAGAACAAGGTTTGGCTTCTCGGAACCTCTTCTGAAGCTGTTGTCTGTATCAGTTGCTATGAAGGCTTGTTATAATGTTTGAAACTTAGGTCATTCACTTAATTCTTTGGTATTGGGCACAGTAAGCCTGCAAAGGTTCAAAGACCCGTCCTTTTCAAGCGAAATCATCCAAAAATGCATGGTTTCACGTTGAATAAGATGAAGTTTATGATAAGCGCTTGAATAGACAAAGAAAATTTGCATCCATGAAAATATTATCCGCCACAAATGAGCCTACCATCAACACTATGATGAACATTTCTGGCTAAAATCAGAAACATAGATGCCCACTCAATAGTTTTAAAGATGGCTGATGCTCAAATTATTCTTCTCAACAAAATCACTTGTTGCAACCTCGGCGCGGTTGTTGGACTTGAGCCACTTCTACGATCTATCAGGCTAAACTATCCAAAACATCGTTTGCAGGGTATCACATTGCCAGAAAGGAGAGCAATCAAACTAATGACAGCATTCTTACCTTGAATGATTTCTCACTCATTCATGAAATTTGGTACATAGTTACTGGGAGGTTGAAGTTCCCTTAAATTTGACAACAGCCACCTTTATGTCGTGTTATTCTTACATATATATGTGCCACGGATGTATGTACAACTGGTTAAGGCGTGCCTAAGCGTACCCACCAACCCGTCAGCTTGACCATTCAGCTACATGTGAAATGCTTGGGAATTGTATACAAGACTTCAGGCCTTCCGATGATGACACTTGATTGACCGGGTCTGACACAATGATTTCTGGTAGGCTAAATGTCGAAACCCGACGCCGGCATTGTGATCATAGTCCTTGACTCAGAAGCTGCCTAAATCTTCGGCCTACACTGAAGACAACAAAGATTAGGAAGTTTTATGCGTGCGCACCGATGATTATTCTGGTTGCTACCAAAGCGATAGTGGTTGTCTGGTGAATGATCTTTGGGCTACTGTACGCCAAAAACCCTCCAAAGGAACTGCTGAACACGACGATCGTTCTCGGGTTAATAAACGTGACACTGAGAAGCTGGCTATGTTTAGACTTCCTCCAGATTTCCTTTAGGGAACTGATGGTAAAGCTTCGTGGAAACCACAAGCTGGTCAATAAGGTGGAGGGTTTACTTAAGCCGTACCCAATCAGAAGATGAGAGTTTTGGCAGCCCATCATCTCCAAAAAAAGCTTGAGCTCAGGGAGTCCTGCCGGTTAGGGAATTTACACGACTGCGGCAACAGTAAATGGGCTAGGCAGTGAAATTTACATTTTTACTTCGTCAGATAGAAACCATCGCCATTTTTCCGTTGAAGGACAGTTTTTTAGAGAATAGACAGTTCTTGCTTATTTCTCATCATAGATATAATCTTATCAAGGTTTGTAACAAAGTCGTCCACAACAAGTAACGTGGTATGTTGGTGAAGGCTCGTGGATACAGCTTCGCAACACAAACGTAATCCGCGCGCACTCAAATTGGACTCGAACGCGTTAACCATTCGAAGCCTGGATTATTATTCAACTTCAATTCGCGAGGAGGTCTCAGAGGGATCCACCTTTTGAAAATAGGCATCAGCGTTTACTTTCGCGAACATATCATCACAGAGCGGAAGCAGATACTTATAAGCATCCAAGATCTTATCCAAACTTTGGAATAATCGGCGCACATCTCCAGTTGAGTAGTTGAGGTGAGGTGTTCTTTGTTACATTAAGAAACCCTTGTCGACAACAAAAGAACATGAGGCCTGGGCAGAACCTTTGCACTCGTTTTTGTAAAACTACAGCGAAATTCTGAATACAGGGCATCTTGGCCGGTGAGTCTCAGCGGAATTTATGATAGACAGATTGTGAAGAGCCATGCACGATACCAATCTACCAACACCTACTTGTTCTCAATCAACGGCAGAAAAGGAACCGAAGTTTCAATGCAGAAGCCGTGTATTCGTAGGAGGCTCTTTTCCTGGTCATGGGAGCTTGAATGACAAGGTGTTTCCATAATAATCGCTTAGGTTGTTTGTAGCGTCCGGGTTGTTGATATATAAATGGCATCTTAACTGCCTATGACCAGCTGAGTGCCCCATCCCAGAAGTGGAATCCCAAAACAATATGTCACGGCTTACTACTTCAATTCCTGACCATTTAAGTTCAGCCATAACAGCCACTTCTTTATCTGTACTACCTGCGGCAGATTAACTGATGCAATAGAGACGCTAGATAAACCAAGCCGTGGAACGGTTGGTGTCCCTTTAATTTAAACGTGGCAAATACCTCCTTTTGAAAAGTCAAGAAGTGGTAGCGGTAGGAGCGTCATGTTATTGAGAATAACCATCAGAATATACTGGAGACCGCCATTGGCTGTCTAAGCTAGAATAGTTAGCACATGTTTGTATTTATTTGGAGCCTTAAAATCCCCTTGTGCAGCCGCAGTTCTTCTCGAGTTTGTTTGAGTGCTCTCAAGGTCTACTTTAGGCGCGGACGTCAGATTTTTAATGCCTGAGTTTGCTCACCACTATCTGTCTGTAAAGATGGCGAAAATCTATGTGGATAATCTGGTATTGAATATCCCGCAGCTGGTGAGTTCTATGGAATTTCATGACATTCAGCACACGATGTATCCGGTGCACTGGTGAGGTTCTAAATTCACTGGCATACTGACTCCTTGATAGTGATATGAAAAGAACTAATGAGTATCTGTTAAGAAAGCGCAGACAGTACAATACAGTGACAAGGACGTTGGAGTTTTGGCACAAATTCAGCAGACGTTGGTGGTCTTAGGGGCTCCAGCGACATGCTAAGTCGGAAAAAATAGAGTTATGTTGAACTATGGACAATCCATAAGACTGGCTCTAGCAGTCGGGGTACCGTCATTGCGACGTCGTACTTGGGTTCGTGGACAGCCGCGTACATGAGAAACTTGGGTGAGCAAGGCTTTTAGAATAGTTAGTATCAAAGAGGGAACCGTGACAAAGTAAGACCAATATGGGTCAGTAATTTTCTCAGGTCCAATGAAAGCACAGCTTGATTCATTGCTGCCATCCGGAAGAGCCAACAGGACAGCCGTAACTAGATTGCGGGACCAAAATAAAATAAAAACGTCTACTAGAGAGAGCTAGGTTATAAGTTGGACTGCTGCCGGAAATAGCATTCAACTAAGACGGTTCACGATTTCTTACCACTGCAGTGAGGCGACACTACCCGATTCCAAAAACGACAGTCGGCATTCAGGTGGAGATAGTGAGGAGTGGCGATATGTGGTCGGAGCGAACGGGTGCGGCGGAAATGAGGGACTTGTATCAACTGAATGATGCGCCGCTAGGTTCACAGCTGTATGGAGTGGTCCATGAAGCTGCGCATGAATAGCAATGGTGTGATTGGACGGTTTCCAAAATTGTTGTTGAAACGTACGTGCCTTCGTAGCTAGCTCGTGTGACGGGGCGGTTAGCCGGAATGTATTTGGGGAGGTGAGATTGTCATGTATTGGGGCGTGCTAGGACAGAAAGAGGTTTGGGAAATCATCACAGAGTTTTTGGAACGGCGCAGTAACGCTCATTCAGAAGATGGATGAGGTTTCTGCAGTGGAAAACAATAGCATGCCGACTGGCGATATGGATGGCTTTCTGCTATTAGATTTTGTTCAGGAATAGGTGCTGACTAGTCCTGGAAGTTGTGTGAGTCTAGAGAAATAAGTAGATCAAAGAGTGAAGGGAGAAAAGCTTGGGGTGCATGCTCCTGTCGCATGTTTGGACCACAATGTGACCTAAGAATTGTGCAGTTACAGCCTAAGGAATATGAATTCCGTCAGAGGCGTCATTGCATGCACTTAGTGAGTCTTTCTTAACTTTGTTATGAGGCAACATTTTTTAAAAATTTGCTGCAACAAACATTTCGTATTCAGAGGAGGATTTCCCGGGACATATGCCACAACCTGATGAAGCGTAAACCAGCGGCGCAAGCGTTCTACAAAAGCTGCTTTTTAATTTTATGAGTATATTGTTAATATTATTGGTGAGTTCAATGAAGAGACAATCGTTATGACTGGGAGGTTGTCAGCACGGCATACGGTGGTGATAGCCACAAAGGGAATCTATTACAGAGCAATGGTTGTTTGTGAAATACGTACTTCTCCAAATGCGCATTTATAATTTGAGGTATGGGCATGGCAGGTCGACAACGAGTACCGTTAGTATAGTTGAGCGTCGCCGCTGGCGGTTGGGTTAGGCTCTCATGTATGGTTGAGGCCTCAATCCGCATCGTGCGTAGTCACGGGCTCGGCAATTCCTAGAAGTAGCCGAGGTGTGAGACAAAACTCACGGTTATCATGACGAAGGGCAATGTTTGACATTATTTTCAGGCTATATCTTTGCCCTCCATGACATAATCCAGCTAACTGACATCATGCATTCCAATGGAAAAAATAAACACTAAACACATGGTGGCCGGTGGCCAAGGGTAGCCAAAGGTGACTAAGTTTACAACGCCATTACCACTGATTCCTTTTATGAATACAAGTCAAATATATTATTTGCTGCATAAAGGACTTCTGAAAGCGAGTTAAATAGGATACGTTGGATGTTGTAGCGTTATTTAAAAGCCATCTTTGAAACTGATTTGCATGAATGCGCCACCGACTCAATAAATCGTGTAATTTTTGGGTTGCTACCTTTGGCCGACCGTAGGCACCGGTGGTGTGCTTACTGGAAGGACATTGGTAATTTACGAATATCACTATTACCACAACCTTTTGGATTCTCATTTTTGTCACATATTCCAAATGTGCTTCTTCTCTTTTAATTTGCACTACTAAACAAGCTTTCAGTAGTGATATTTTATCCAACATATGGGTTGATTCACCATTTCCATTGGTAAACCTGACCTATAAATTTGTCCGCGCACACCTGTGAGGCACCCTCGTTATGGCTTCATCAACCACACAGTCAGTCGTTGCAGTTCCCCCTGCCTCCACTGAAGGGTGCGCAGTGAACGTTGCCACCCTGTTCGGTGAAAACCTGGGTAGCCGCTCTTCCGCAACGTCCACGAATTTGCGCACTGCATCAAGCAGTTCGAGTGCATTTCCGGTTCGTACTATAGCGTGCGAACCTCGAAATCCACTCCTTCCGGTGACAAAAGGTTCACCAAGTACCAATGCCACCGGAAAGGTTTTGCACTTCGACCCAGCGACGGGAAACGACGCCGACTGCATGATCGCAGGCACTGCGGGGCATATTTCAACGTTGGCAAGCTGGGTTATTCGTTAAGAATAATAATGTAATAATTATGTTTAATTTTATTTCAGGATGGATGCTGTTTGTCGAAGAAGAAACAGGAATGAAAATATAACCAAGTGTTTCGTGGATGTGCAGTGGCCGCTGAAGAGAACACCAGTGAAAAGAGTTTTTAATGTTACCTATCATACGAGTTGTACAAGCTCAATAAATACCTCTCTCACGACTGCATTGTTATACATAGTAGCTGGTTGCCGAATTAGCTATCACGGAATGATGTAGTCAACATTGTCATCGCGCTCATTTGAAAACCGTAAAATAAGTTACACATGAAGCAAATTTGGCATGTAAATGTCAGCGAATCATGCGGAAGCAAAATGACGGGAAATCAAGTGTGCATCCGCGAGGTAACAGGCTAATGAATGTGTCACGCTTTCGCTTACCATGCGGACAAATAATACACTAATACTTTCAGACGTGCGTATATTGCGGCGATAGTGGCTTCGTACTTTTAACCGTTTGCTAATCGGAAAAGTAATGTTGCATTTTACGGTTGATGTTCACTGTGGGCCATGTTCTCCTCCGGAAACCCTGGTTTACATATGCCAATGTAGACAGTTTAATGCCTGGTCAGCATTCTCCCCTCGTTATCGCAAGCTTCGGTGGTAGCTATTTGCAGCTCATGGAGTGTCACGTTTTGGACCCCTGTACTGGACACCGTTTGAAGATTGGCGGTGAGCATACTTCGTTTAGTTCCTTTGTTTTTACGGGGGGGAGGAGGGATTCCCATGTGAAATTATAACAAAGATTGGTTGATGAATGCAACAGAACATGTTTTCGGCAAATTTTTTGCAAGTCGTACGTTTGCGGATGATCACACGGAAACACTGGATACAAATGAATGAGCGCGACGTACATGAAACAACTGGTTCTAGTCATGAGTAGGAAGACTTGAGTTTGGCAAGAGCATGCAGGATGGATAATGGGGGGAGTTTAGCTGGACCATGACAAGTCCAACATGCGATCAATGCTTTTTGGTAGTGTGCGGTGTTGTACTGATCCAGGTTGATCGGCAGGCTCCTTGTAAACAATAGGGAAACTTGAGATGGACATAACACTGCCCAATGGAAGCACTCAGTAAGCAACAGTAATTCGTTCATTGCTGTCACAGACGACGATGGATAATTAAATGACCGAAGAAGGAATAGAAATTGTCCTGCTCACAGATTATCCAGTACCCTCAGGATGCTATAATGTGTCTGCAGTAGTATACTGTAGTACTTCATTTGAAACCGAAAAATAAGGGATGTTGGTAATATTGCAGTTAACTTGTTATTGTTTCACACCGCATACACCTCAATAAATGAAACATTTTTCATCCGGAGCATGGAACGAACGCAAAATATAAGCTATAACGCGTGTTCGACCGAATTCATACGAAGATTTTCTCCTACTATGCAATCCCATGGATATCAAAACATACGCTGACAATAGTGCTGTTAATTTGTAGGACTGGATGATACAGTTTATAGGCTGCGCTTATTGGGGCCTCGGCAAACATTGAAAGTGAATAGACTCGGTTTCAGTTTATCCTACTGCTCACTACTGGGGAAGTGTTTTTTCTAACTCGTCGTGACCAAGGAGGTTTCTATCCGTCATATGTGAAAAAACTAAACTCGAACCATCTAGGTGCATCTTATCACCGGTGGATGCACGGCAAACAGAAATAAGCTTGTTTGGACACTATTAAATCATGGATGAATTTGGGAAATAATCAAGGCTGTTTACCAAGCACCACATTCACCTACGGTTGCAATCAACAAGCTCCTAATTACTCTTACTGACGGTTTAGCTCGCTGTCAACCATACAAAGGTCATCCGAAAGACCGTCTGCACAGTGAACATTGTTCACCTGCGACGGTTTTTGTCAACATCGGTAAAAGTAAGTAGGAGCTTGTGGACTGCTAGCGTAGGTGAACGTGGTGCTCGGTAAACAGCCCTGATGGGGAAATGATATGACCTCCATACTGAAATCATTTTTTTCCAAAATCATCCGTGCTCTAATAATGTACCAACAAGGTCATTTCTGTTTGCGGTGTTTTGCTTATTAACATATGGCGGATGGAAGATCTCTATTGTCGCGATGAGTTAGAAAAAACCGTTCCCCAGTAGTGAACAGTAGGTAACGGTTGTATGAGACACGTTTTACCGTTTTACCGATCCAGCCAGTAGGCGTAAAGTGATCGAGCGAAGCAGGTCTAGATGCCACCTCCAAACTAACGAAAGCGCACCACGTTAAGTGGATTTCTTAATTTGGTCAACTGTGAGAGCAATGGAACACCATTACATATCCACCACTGCCATTAACCGCGAACAACATAGGTGTAGATGTGATTGGGAATTATGGGTTGAGATCGACGTTTGTGTAAGAGCATCGGATTGCATTTGCGGAACAAACTCATCATCAATCTATCTTTGTTACACGTTTACATGAGATCATCTCGTTACTGTTTGCCCAAACCACAACCCCACCCGATAACAAAAGAAGTCAACTTTGCCGGTTGACAACTTTGCTCATGTGTTGCCACAGATGCTTGTAAGCTTCCACTTCTCCATTCAAAACTCCTCATTAGGGGTCCTTTTACAACGATTCCGTCGTTCGCTTTGAACGTTGTGCTACTTATTCATGAAAAATACCTTTGCATTGCGACAGCCATTTATCCCGCATAAACGTGATTGCACACAAAATTATTACCTAAACATTGGGTACCTCAGCATAGGTAGGATAAATTAAAACGGGTCTATCTACTGTCAACTGTCGCCTAAGCCCCAAATAGCGCAGCCTATAAACTGTATCATCTAGTCCTACAATTGAGCAGTATTTTAGTCAGCGCATGTGTTGGTATCCATGCAAATGCATGAGAGGACAAAATCCTCGCATGATTTCGGTCGAACAAGCGGTAAAGGTGATAGTGACAAACTGCAATGGAAGAGAAGGACGACCTAAGATGATGGTCGAGTTCTAAAAGTTGATGATGACATCATCATCATTAGCCTCTTGATTATCTGCAGCACTGCACTAGTAATAATTGATGATGCGTACTTCGCATGTAACATTGGTTCCTTTTATTTCGCATTTTGTTTGCGTGAGTTCTGCATACCATTAAATTTGGCAAACAGCCGGTATGAAATATTCACGCCACTATCAATGTTGCACTGTAAAGTGTAGTTCCTTTGTCCCTAGCTACGACGGTTGTCATTTCCAGATTCGCACTCACGTTGATGTAGGCCGCACTCACTGTGGTATCATTATATTTTGGGTTCACTCCATGGTCCGGATGCAAAATGTTTCATTTATTGAGGTGTATGCGGTGTGAAACAATAACAAGTTAACTGCAATATTACCAACGTCCCTTATTTTTTGGGTTTCAAATGAAGTACTATAGTATACTACTGCAGATACATTATAGCATCCTGAGAGTACTGGATAGTCTGTGACCAGGACAATTTGTATTCCTTCTTCGGTCATTTAATTATTCATCGTCGTCTGTGACAGCAATGAACGAATTACTGTTGCTTACTGAGTGCTTCCATTGGGCAGAGTTATGTCCGTCTCATACGGATGCACACTTGATTTCCCGTCATTTTGTTTCCGCATGATTTGTATTGTATACATATATGTATGTATGTATATTTGTATATTTGTATATTATATGTGACCTAACGGTGCCAGCACACTACAAGCACATACCGCAACAATGAACGCCATTTGTGGAATGCATTGGCGTATTACTTATTCCCCTGGTTCGCCAAAAACTGCCGCATCACTAAGCCTATTATCTTGCATTAACTAGCATTGCACATTGCAACTTTCGGGGAACGAGAGGAGTTCACTAATGGCTCCGTAGAATTTTGTAAACAATGTAACGTTCGTTTGTGTACGGGCAGCGCTTTCGTTTTCTTCTTGCTGGTCACAGTTAAACTCACTATTTGCCATAGTCTTACATTTCGTGCCCCGTGACTAGTCCCTGAAAGGTTCCGTAGGATTTTTACTCAATGCAACCTTCGTCGGTCTATGTGCAGCGCCATAGATTTCTTTTTGTTTGTTACAGTTACATTCTGTATTTGCCAATGATTTAACATATATTACTACGTACTCCCCGGCCACTTGCACGGTTGACACATTCCCAGTGTATTCACAAAACGTACAATAATTGCACCTGCAACTCAAGGCGGGACCATACTGCACCAGCACAATCCACGTATATACTGCAATAAGGCCGACGATTCCTGCACACATTACTGGCTTGCACTTAGATGGTCATCTCGTTCGGTGGGCGTAACACGAATTCGCTGACAGTTACATGCCAAATTTGCTTCATGTATAACTTATTTCAGGGCTTCCAAATGAACGCGGTGACAATGTTGACAACATTATCCAGTGATAACTAAATCGCAACCCAGCTACTATGTATAGCCGTGCAGTCGTAAGACAGGTATTTATTGTGAGCGTACAATTCGTGTGAGAGATAACAGTAAAAAATTCTTTTCACTGGTGTTTTCTTCATCGGCCACTGTACATCCGCGAAACAGTTGGTTATATTTTCATTCCCGTTTCTTCTCCGGAAAGCAGCATCCGTCCTGAAATAAAATTAAACATAATTATTACATGAGGCAATTTTCCAGATACATTATGTACCAGAGCCCCGTTAGCCTAGTTGTACACTGGAAACACCACCGTGCCCCGTTGAGGAGGGGTTGGCTTTATGCGGTGGACCTAGTAAATATTGGGAAGAATGGCACTTCCTTCTTTGTGGTATATTAATGTGGTTGTTTTTAAGCGGTACGTCTGAAAGACAATCGATTCGGCAGATTACATCTTCTTCCATTTTATTGTATTTTCATCTACATTTGAGTCGCACATCCTGTAGTATGGTGAGGTTCACACCTCTTTGCTGACCAACTACAATTCATTGAACGCAAAATCCCTTATTGCCATCACGTTAGTAGGAGGTTGACATTTGCTTAATCCAATATTTTTCGTAACCACCTATCAACGGGTGGTGTAGTAACAAATTTCTCACATTCCCTAGGCATCCGCACTTGAACGGTGCTCTTCAATGATTTCGACCAAATTTTCTACACTGTCCCTGCCACCACGAACTTCATTCGTCACACTGTCGTTAGCCACCCCTACCAGCACCTCCGAGGGGGGTTTCCTTGTCGGCGCTTACATCTGATTGGTCAGCTAAATTGACGTGAGTGTGGGGAATACAGTTAACGTCAATTTGCGTCATTCGTCACGCTGCCATTATCTACCCCTATCGGCACGTCCCAGGGGTTTCCCTAGCGGCTGGTACAGCTGATTGGTCAGCTGCATTGACGTCAGTGTGCAGATTACAATTAACGTACTACTCATAACGTTACTAGTAGTATATTAGTATTTCTATTCTGATTTTTACACTTTTTGGAGGTTGTGGTAATAGCATCAGCCGTAATTTACATGCAGTTATCAGAAATGCTGCAATATTTCCTGTTATCTACGCATTTCTGAAGGCGCGGCCATCCACAAAGATGCATACTAGAATCATCACAGTACAATCCATCAAGCTGTATTCGATCATTATTCTGAACAATAGGCGAAATACCCGAAAACCATGTTGCTCCGTAACAAGCGCATCAAATTTGCCACATTTTACAAGTATGCCCCATACATTCCTCACTCAGCCATACACCAGGGTGACACTAGTATTTACCATCCTTCAGATGTCATCTTCTACTCGAAAAACACCGAGAAACTTTAACTTGAGTTGAAATTCGTTTAGAGGCTTTATCTCGTAAACTGATAATCACATACGAGTCGGTGGTAGTATTTAACCTTGAAGTCTTATTCATTTAAACAGAATACACGGATTTTCGGACTGATACCCAGAATTAGGGCTTTCGCCCTAGTTTCCCGTGTCGGTTTTGCTCTTGTCGTTCAGCGGCTGTTGTTCACCTGAGAGGCGCAAGCGAAAATAGAGTGTAGCACTGCTCTTCAAGTTCTCAGTGCAGGAAAGTAAGCTTGCCAGCGCGAGGATTCCCCCCAAAAAGCGTCTAATAATGCTTTGAACTGGGTGCCATATGTAGCGTAGACAAACATTCGGAGGAAGGTTATTCCACGCAGCAACTACCCGAAATGCGAAAAAAATTTTGCCTAATAAAATTGTGCGCTCTGAGCTTGAAAATCTTACTATGTCGCCGCCGTGTGTTTGCTGAGTCAACGGTGAAAAACCTGTTGACCAAATCTTGTTCAAACAGGGCATAGGGAAGTATTAGGTCTCCCCGGAGTCAACGATACTCCAGGGGAAAGAGGTCAAGCATCGCCAGACGCGTTTCATAGTCCACGGATTTAAGGCCGCTAACCATTTTCGTAACAGCTCGTTGGACACGCTCAATCAGGATTACGTCCTTCTTGCGTCCTGATTAGATAACTTGGTTGGCATATTTAAGGAGCAGTCTGACGTAGGCCTCATAGAGTATTTAGAAGTCCATGAGAGTAATACGAGAGAAGGAGCGCCGAATCATCCGTAGAACGACGAATATCTTTTGAGCCGATTCCTCTCAAACATGCCCTTCTCACCTTTTCAAGAAGGCCACTTGGACGCAGGGGAGTTGGAGACCGCCAGTTTCACATTTTTAGTCGCTGTAGGGTTCTCGCAGCATTCCCCGATTTCGAGGTCAGCGCCTGCGGTTGATTTGTTGGTGGGTTTCGCCGCTTATCTACTCACATCTGACCCAATCCAGTTCAGAATCTGTGACTTGGGTGTGGAGTTTGCAGCTTCAGAGAGAAACGCTGAAAGTTCTACGTACTTTGGACGCCGCGTCCACGCGAGGCTTGCTTCCTTCCGAGCATCGCTGTCTTTGGTAGTCGAGGGGTCTGCAGTAGTTGAGTACAAGCTGCGATCCGGAATCGCGGCTGGTTACGTGGTCGTGCTTTCAAGAGCACAAGGGGCCGCAACTACCATAACTACCACGTCCATATGTTTGGGGTCGGCTGAACTAGGGCCAAGCAGAAGCCTGTTTCGCGCCTCTCCTCTAGGACTTCTGTGGCCCAGCTTTCGCGCCTCCAGAGGTCGATCCTGAATTATACGCTTGATTGTTGGGTAAGCCTTCTGAATGCTAACGGCCCCCTCCAGGATCTTCTCCACGGCAGATGGGGAGGAAAGGGTGACTAGAAGCCAAAAGGTTTGCTTGCTTCTCTTTCTGCTTAACCTCTCTGCGTGAAGCAATCCGTGTTCAGGCTTTGTGAGGATGCCGCCAAGAAGCTTCCGTGCCAGCTTCGTTGGGGTATTTTTTCTGGAGGACGCCGCCCAGATGATTAGCTTGCTCTCTGTCATGCGCCTGTCCACTAAGGACGCCGTGGCGGTCTTAATTGCCGCATCGGAGAGTTGGATGACCTTTTTGAAGCAAGCGGACCCGGGGTGGGTATTGCTAAGTACTCATTCAAGCAAAAAATTCACCATCGACTTTCGTCCAGGCCGCTTGTTTGCTTTGGAAGGAAGCGTCAGTTGTGCGTCGAGTATCCCAAATAAAACGGATCATTCGCACTGGTCTTTCCGATTCAGCATTGGGGACTTGGTTTTGTTTTTTAGCTCCTTTTTTAGTTACAGTATTCATAGCACACTTAAGATAGAGGCTGCTGGCGCAGACAAACGAGTCAGGAGGGTTAGATAACTGGCTTATCTGGTTGTCGTGAAAACCCGTACATTTAAAGCGTCACCAGGTATTGAAGCTGCGGCATTGCTTACTACGTCGTGCGTTCTATGGACGCCCGTTTCGCAAAAAAGTTTTGTGGTCCATTGATAGTTGTAGAGTGGACGCCGTGTCAGTCTGGCTCACGATTGAGACAGGGTGTTAACCCTGTAAATAGATTAAGCAACAAGAGAATGCTTTTAAAAATTTGCACGAGCAAGCAGCACATCACTGGAGCGTGTAACCGTATCATGCTAACTTCCCGTAAAATTCTCAACTTTAAAACCCCCGTAGTGTCAGCGAAATTAATTCGCGTTTGCTTCTAGTGAGCGACACCATAGTAGTAGCACAAATTACCGTCAGGCCAAAATCGTCGCAACTATATAAGCTCCATGTGGCAGATTCACATCTTCCGCCGGAGGTTGGTTTTTTCGACACAAAGCAACTGAGTGAGAATGGTGGCGGTCAACGATAGCTTCAACCTCCGTGTCCCTTCAGCTGATGCTTATCCCACATATGCAGTGATGTCCAAAACCGTTGTGTGTCGAAGAAAAATGTTTGCATCGCAGTGTTGCAGGAAGCAGTAGGTATGCACAAACCAAAAACCATTAGAATCAGCCAACTTTTTCTTGAAATTTGTCTTAATTAATCATCCCGCTACTCAGAGCCGCACCTTAGATGCAAAATGTTTTTGTCTGCGAAACCTTTGCCAGCGGAATAGAACGTTTTACGCCAAAATTTTGCATTTTGTCATATGCGCTTAAGCCAAAAATCATTCAACACAACTTCGTTTTTTTGGAGTTTGCCCTAATTAATCTCCCTTCGAAATTTTAGACGCGCATCCGTCTTCGAACTTGCTGTGCTATGGCTTCAGACGTGGCTTCACACACGTTTGTTGAGAAAATGGGGGCTGTATCATTTTCATTCTCCACGGCGTTTTAGAAGGCGTTAAATGAATACACGAAAGATAACTACGTAGTATTCGTGCGTCCATCTGGTAATCGAAGCATCAGCACTGTTTTGTGTTACGAATGGGTGTACTACAAATGCAGAGGGCACCCTGCAAGACAAACAGAAAGTCGAGGAATCCGTACAAGCTAGTAAGCTCAGCATGTTTTCCAATAAAAACAGTACGCGAAGCACCGGCTGTCCAGTGTTTCTTAAAGGGGGAAGTCCCCTCTTTTCACCTTGAACGCGACCATAAGGTTTCTTAGATTTTGTACCGGCTTCCGGTAAATCGACGGCTAACGGAAGAAAAATTGAGCACTTGCTGGGCCCTGCTGAATTGTGAAACACCGTCGTGTGAAGTGCGTAGCTTGCGGCCGATGAATTCTGCAAGATCTTTACCACTCAGAACGTCTACAACTACCGCCGAAATCGTCGACCAGGTCTGTTGAGTAAATGCCGCATAGTAGCGTTTTATTTGGCAGATGATATGCCTTCTGTCCTGGCAAAACTTCGGGAGACGGGACGCGTTCTTGTGCGGCAGTCAGAAGAAGGTCACTATAACCACATATGCTTCTCCATATGGCAGCAGATAGCGTTGTTTCGACGCTTTCCAGGTGTAGTAAATGTAGACGGAAAGCACGCGACAAACCATTTTGGGTAATTTTTTAAAGCACCCATTATTCGGTCTGTAGATACACGGATGAGGTGGCACCAGGCGTCCGGTTATGTATGCCTTCTTGGAGAGCGATCAATTTGTCCCTATGCGTAAACTGTTCAACGTATTCAAGGAAATGATGGAGGAAAAGTATTTAGTTAAGACTTTCGCCATGGACAAGTTGGCGGCGCAAATGTGGGCTGCAAGAGTCGTGTTCGGCTGCGACGTCATGTTGTGCTACGTCCACGTTAGAAAAGCTATCAGGAAGCACGTGTGTATCATATAATATCCATGGTCACAGGCACTGCGAACGGCCGGCACATATTTCACCACATGGCTTACTTGGACAATGCAGTACAGTAGGTTTTTGTTTATCATAATACGAGCACAGAGATTCCGGCAAGATCTGCAAATAGTGCGCCGTACGGGCCCACGATTTGTCTCTTTTCTTAAAGCCCACTGGTTGTACATCACCCGCAAATGGGCTGCACACGCACGATTCGGGATGGTCAACTTTGATAATGTGGCCAACAACCGTCTGGAGAATGCAAACAACCGCCTGAAAAACAGGTGCACCACTCAGACACACTGAAGCGTGCCATAGAGAAGGTGCCTCGGCACGCCGAGTGGCTCATGCGGGAATTTGAGATGCATACGTCATATCACTGTCACTGACGGAAAAATCCTGGAGGGCGACGGCTACGTTCTGAACGTCGTCTGTTGAATGAATACGTACGCATGTTCTCTCGTTTTAAGGCACTTCTGTCCATGACCGCCAAGACTGCACTATCATGGTGTTAGAACAAACAAGGTGAGGTCAACCTACGTTAGCCGTTTTATATTTGGGCATGCAAACACCCGGGTACTCCCGGACCGCTGACACCTGTGCTGGAAAATGCGCATTCCTCTGTAACCAGGCGGTGTGGCTTTCCTGCATTCATTTGTTCTTTATATTCAGAGGTTAGCTAGTTTCAAGCAATAAGAAACATTCTTCATAGATTTTCCTTAGGGTGCTTCTCAATCCACGAACGGTGGCTGTCGGGTTACATCATACCGGAACAAGGTGCACCCCTAAACTGCGTAAACAACTGAACCGAGTGATGGATAAACTTCAGAGGCTGAAACCCAGGAGGGCCATAGCCACCATTAAGCAGTTGATTGTTCAGGGGCAAATCTTGCTGTGCCAAGGCTCAACATCTGCAACTGAGGGTTTGCCGTCGGTGGTCGGGGATACTTCACCTCAACCCAGATGGTGGTGTAGGGACACAGACGTGGGCTTTTGTGTGCTTTGTGACCGACCTACTAGTAGCGGTAACCGCTGGTGTGCAACGGATGCTATATCATATTGCGTCAACTGTTGTGATTGTGAGCCTTGCCCACTGTGCGGTGATGCTCATCAGACTTGTCCCAAGGGTTAGTCTACAGACATAATTTATTTTTGCTTCCTAGCCCCCGGCCCGTCCAGAAAACGCAAAGGTGTGCTTGCTAACAGGTCAGCAAGGAAAATGTCTTACGATGTTGACGTGGACCAAAGCGCAGAATCCCAGCGAAGCGTGTCCCGGAAGTCTCTGTCCGTCCATATTTTTGGCTCCAAGAAAGGGCTAATCGACAGCCGTGAGTAAACGTCTGACTACTACGACTAGCACTGTACAGCGCCAGCTAGAGGAAAGAGACAAAGATGATTTCATTTGACTCATACATAACCCATCAGCCACAGAATGTTCGTCTGTTTATGAGACCTCATGCATTTCATGTGAGTCTCGTATTTTCTGAGGGCTATAGTCGGTAGGTAATCAACATCCGCATGCCTTATATTCTTCCAACCTGGCAACAGTTATCAGGCGATAGTGAATGCGGCTTCCGCAATTATAGAGGTCTACAAGCACATACTTCGGTATTCGACCAGTCAAGCAGATATAAATAACGAAAATTATTTACGGGACTGGCAGGTCCGCACATTTTGCATCCTCAGGGGCCATGTAGTTTCTAGAAAGTTTACTGAATTATTTCAGCTGAAGAACTCTTTCTCAGTTCCATCCATTGTAATCGGTTCACTTTTTATCGCAATTGGCGATATCTTAATGCATTAGGCAACCTACTCCTAAGCATGGGTGATTGATGGCCTTGAAGATTCGTTCATTTAAACAAATCACCCATGTAGATAATCCGTACGATAATTCATTATACATAGACATTCTAGACAGTGAAGTGGTAAACTCGAAACATCGTAGCTCTCGAGGAATCAATTCCATTGTTCGACTACTAAGAGGCCTGTACAGATGAGGCGATAAGACAGCCTTATCTAGAATGTGGAACCAAAATAAGAAAAGGTTTTAAAAACGTCTACTAGAGCGAGCTAGGTTATAAGTTGGACTGCTGCCGGAAATAGCATTCAACTAAGACGGTTCACGATTTCTTACCACTGCAGTGAGGCGACACTACCCGATTCCAAAAACGACAGTCGGCATTCAGGTGGAGATAGTGAGGAGTGGCGATATGTGGTCGGAGCGAACGGGTGCGGCGGAAATGAGGGACTTGTATCAACTGAATGATGCGCCGCTAGGTTCACAGCTGTATGGAGTGGTCCATGAAGCTGCGCATGAATAGCAATGGTGTGATTGGACGGTTTCCAAAATTGTTGTTGAAGCGTACGTGCCTTCGTAGCTAGCTCGTGTGACGGGGCGGTTAGCCGGAATGTATTTGGGGAGGTGAGATTGTCATGTATTGGGGCGTGCTAGGACAGAAAGAGGTTTGGGAAATCATCACAGAGTTTTTGGAACGGCACAGTAACGCTCATTCAGAAGATGGATGAGGGTTCTGCAGAGAAAGACAAAACACCATTTGGGGGCTACGGTGAACAATAGCGTGCCGACTGGCGATATGGATGGCTCTCTTCTATTAGGTGTTGTACAAAGTAGATCCCAATAATTTATGGCAGTTGGCTGATCCTGGAGCACTTAGCGGTTCACAATATCCGGGGAGAATATTTTTGAAAATATGTGGGATAGATAGTCTTATCGGATAAATGGACGACGATGTGACCTCAGGATAGCCCATTTACAGCCGAAAAGTAAGGGTACTTTCTTCGCACAGTGAGATGCTTCGCGAGTGTTATATCACCTGCATTTAATGGCTCAGTTAGCTTATACGTGGGAGGGTAATTCACTGCGGCATGATCGATGTTTTGGATTCTTATGAGGATCCCCTTGATACATGTTTAAGTTTAAGCATGGGGCACTGGATTTTGTCAAATGCTTTTTTCATCTTTCTGTGCATGTTGTGCATATTTTCGATAGTTTCAATGGCAAACCAGTTGTGCTATTTCAGGAATTTTTAACTTCGCTTTTGTTGTGGTTCGTCACCAAGGGATGGTGGGAATCAGCAGTGGTGGTACACGACGTAGGGTTAACTGACCGCGTGTTCCGGGCTGAACTATACGAAATTAACAGTGTAGGTAGCCAGGTCATTTGAAGGGAAATTTTTTTCTAATCCCGCAGAGAAGTTGGGGTCTGAAGCTCCGCATAGAGTTGGAAATGTGGTTGGGAAGAGGGCATGCGGTTAACGGGCGGGCAGTCAACTGCGCAGTCTTCCGAATTTTCGGGATCAGTGAGTCCAAAAGGGGAAATTTGGTGTCTGTTCGGGGATGGAGATCGACCAAAACGTTTCATGAGTGAGGACAAATGCGGACAGACATGAACAGCGATAGAGCAAGGGATGGTTGCAAGTTGTTTTTGGGAAGACCCAGCTTGTGTCTTGATTAAGCTACAAGGTATCAGTGTCGGGAAGAAGTGGAGTGAAGTTAGAATTTTGTGTTTTAAAGGAGCGGATATGGCACCAAGCATGCACCCACCCACTAGGTCGTCGCTGAGGCTTTATCCATGAAGACGCATGATGTCTTTTAAACATAGGGATAAAGTGTATGCCGCTTGACCTTCCGACTGCCTTATATGCACCATTTAGCTTTAACATCGGTGCTCCCAAAATGAGTACGATCACTGAATCTCGGCCTCGCAACATCAGTGTATACACAGCTTCTCAAGTATCGAAACTGTGACTAATTGAGCGAGTAATACATGTGCTCTTGTAAGATGTCTGAATATAAACGAGGGTAAATCAAAAATACATTTTTCATTTTGGACTTATCTTCGAGTGAAGCGGTTTAGGGACAACGAAACGGAGTGTCCACCCATTACATTTACCGGTGCAGTGAGTAAAAAGAAAAGTACTCCGCCAATGCTGGTTTTATAATTTAAGGCGCGCTCACGGCAAAGTGACAACGCGCATGGATGTGATGGTGAAGGGCCATCGTTGGCCGTTGGGTTAGGCTATCACGTACTGTGGATGCCCCACAACCATTGACGTGCATAGGTACGGGCCTGGCAGTTTCAGTGAGCGGACAAGATAAGTGACAAAGCAGACAGTTAGGGTGGGTATCCGTCGCTGAACAATAAGTTGGTTGATGCCTACTACCAGCGTAGTTCCTTCGGCAGGTTTGCTGCAACTTCCATTCGAAGCACTGAAGAACGCCGAAATACCTTCTGAATATCTGCATATGCACAATAGCAGAAACAATTCGCAGTGATGCATACTGGCAAGTATTTTGTGCAGTACATCAAGTTTATCCGAAACACTATGCTCGACGCGAGTCGGTACTGACAAACAACATTGTCCCACCGAACTCCTGCAAAACAACTCCTCAAATTTATTAAATTGGACGAGCGGGACGGATGGGAACGTCGATTATGTATACACGTTAATATGAGTTACGTTATAAATTATGCGTAAGGTATCCCCGACCTTAAGAAGACCATGGACCGTTATTGTTTGCATAATTTTGGATTGGTGGTTTAGTGAAAAAGTAGCTGGTACGTAGTAGGCGGTGATATTAGGCGACCTCAAAAGTTTCATCGCCCATGCAATCAGCCACGAGCAACTTGCCACTGGAAAGTGCGGTCGCACTGGAAAATCTTCCGGTAGAATTGTTAACTTCGGCGAAATTGATTAAGAATTGTTTCTAGTGATCCCCACCAGTTCAAGAGCGATTCAGACGCATAATATTAATAAATGGGGAAACGTGGGTTAGTATACTGTGCGGAAAAAACGACTACAATAAATTTCACAATATATTCTCGGATATGCACAAAGTGGGATACATGCTGCTTGCGCGCGTAGCAACTGCTGGAGTTTAGGTAACACGCTACTTAGTATCTCACCCCGCATTCAGCTTCCTAAGTCGGTATAATTATGTCACATCCTTTAGTAGGGAAGCCAAAAGAAATCAGAGTTTTTGGTTTCGGTCTCGGATGGAACCTGGGAGGCGGCACTACGGCGGTTGATGGTCCTGAGAGGTACAGCTATGTCACAAAGCCAGAGACCGGCCACCACTTGGCCGTGCCAAACAAAAGCGAATGCAGAAGAGCGACTCATACAGCTTTTCGGTTTTTTTCGTTCGAAATGGTTCGGTTCACGTCGCACATCTTTGAAAGAACATGGGTCATAAAGATTAAACAAATTTGCAGTGAGTAGACACCTTCATCGAACTACAGTTCTGCTGAAGGAAATTTTTGGATCTCCATTACACACTCAGTCCCAGGGATATGAATACACGGGGCATACCATAAACACAGACTTCTGTTTTGAGGGGTGGATCGGTTGACAAAATCATCTCAGCTTGCGGATGTCTTTGACGAATTTATGGCGATGCAACTACTGAGCTCCAAGATGAATGAACTGGAAGAAGTCTGTGACCGTCTGTGCATCTCCACAACCTACTGAGCTGCATCAGTGAGTCAACATGTGACAGGTTAAATTTATTCGTGCACACGATGCAGTTTTTCGTGACCAGAAGAAACGCTTAATTACCTCATACAAAACTTGCTTTGATCAATCCATGCCTGTATTGCTGAAAGCATCAGCTGCGAGGCTAGCTTATATCAATCCAGCTCGGGTATATCTGAATGTTCAGTTGTCTATCAGACTCAAATTAAAAACAATAGTGCCTTCTGGGTCGTAACCACAGGGGTCACTGTGTTCCAAGCGCTGGGTTACGACTAGACAGAAACGGTTTTGAAGGGGGTGTCGTTGGATGCTGGTGATCTAAAAATGCGCGTAAACTGGGGATTGGAGGACAAAGTCTCCGAACATTGTGGGACTCACGTATACGTAGCTGAATGAGTGTGCCGACCAAGTGTTACGCTCCTGTTGTTTCTTGGAACATGAGAATCGTAGAAGCCCTGGCAGAATAAGGTGGGAATCTGACTGTGTGCCAAGCACTCCAAGCAGCAACCTGAAGTCACAAAGATTTTACATAAATTCCGAATGCCGGAGTGCTTTGACGTTAATTTCTTGTTCGTGGTTCCCATGATCTGTGCTCAAAATAACCTTAATTCTGCTGCAGCCTACCACCGTAGCAAAGCGGGCCAGGAGGCATTCTGAAAGCTGAGAGCCGGGCGGTTTATAGTTACGTTAACGGACTTCGCTTGCATTGTAATATTTTTTCCAGGAAGCTTCCGAAATTCTGTATCCGGCCCTATATTCTCTATCACCGGAATGATAGTAACGTGTGAACAATGCTTCCAAGACCTGAACTTTATAATTTTTGTGTGACAAATTTTGAACCATCAAATCTGTATCCGCAGAACAGCATTTGTTTTGTACCTTCAACTTATTCAATGAAAACTGGAAAATAAAAATGGAAGATCGAAAGGTCGAAAGATTCTCTGCAATTAACAATATTGCAGCCCAGGTTCCAGTTATATTTCCTTGGATCATGAATGCAACACGAGTGCCGGGGAGGAGTTGGCTCATTGGAAGCAAAAGATCAAACGGAAGCAGCTGCAAGGCTTGATTCTGCACACAAACAAAGCGCGATTAGAAGGCGTGCTTAGAATATTTTAATAGGAGGCGGAAAAGGTGCGCAGAAAATTTGTATTAACAGCCCCAGGATAACGGAATGATACACAAGATTTCAGTGAGTTTAAAAGCACATGACGTACTGCTGACTGCATGGTTTCTCCAGCGAGGCCTATGTGAGGCGACAATCCAATAAAGAACTAGAAGGCAGAAAGAAGTCTGCGACGGCAAAGACGTCAAGAATTTGGCGGAAACGAAAAAAAGACGTTAAAGCGCAATGTCGGCGGAGGACGGTAGAAGCAAAGGAACTACTGGTGACGGCACTGCTGGGATTTGAAGCGCGATCATAGCCTCCCAGATACCGTGAGGCGCAGCCACTCGTGTATTATGCGCGGCTGCGTTACGTTTTGTAAGGCGACGAAATAATGATGCTTCCGCAAGGCCGCAAGCAAACCGGGCCACGGCTTACGGTTGAATCTGCTGCACGAAAAATTGAAATACATCGCATTATTACATAAAAGTTACAGTTAAAAGATTATAGGCCTACGGTGGTGGATCCTAGAAAAATTATTTTTCAGGGCGGGAGATTTATAGTGAATTAGGGAAAGGTCTGGTTAGTCATTCGTCTGCACCGGACTACCGTGGCCAGCCAATTTTAAATAAGGGCGTCAAATTAAAAACGAGAATCTGACGTCTGAAGTTAAAACGGCAGTGTGGATGATTCGACGGTCGGCGAAGCAGACAGAATTCTAGCTAGTAGGGTGCACGGAAGCTTCAGTGCATTACGTGAACTGGAGAACAAACGGTTTTGTATGCACCCAAGTAAACAAGCATTCTACCGATTGCGCGGGTGAGGGTTAAATTAGCGCTTTAAACTGGGGTGCAGTTGGTTGAGAGAGGAATCGAAGACGAATTTCGTAGATCAGCTTCAACACGCCATTCAGACAAAGCTGAAGACCCGCAGAATATTCCATGTTCTACGAAGGAAGCCGAGTAATGCACCTCAGAAATTTTTACAGGTGTGTTTGTTACGGAGAACGGACACTTCGGTGCTGGGTTGACGTAGTGGCTGGTACAGTAAGAACAACTAAAAAGGTTGGAACCAGGTAAAAGTGTTTGTGGTTGTGCCAACCGGACAGTCGCTAGGCTCAACTACGCTCCCCAACAACGAACCGGTGATGTCGCCGCGATCACTGAATCAAATCAATCAAATCGTCCATCTAGGAGAACACGGCAACGATCAGAGTTTGGAATACCGGAGACTGGTACCTCATTTTTAGGTTACCACCCAAAGACGCCGTGCATTGAAACTCAAAATTGGATTCGGGAAGGCAGAACGGTTTATGGGGAACCAACGACCAAACCCAAGCGGAATACAGCTCGCTGAGTAAAGTTCTAAAGTATATGAGTCACGCCTGGGTGAGCCAATTGCCCTTCTGAGTTACCCCAATAAGCCAAGCCTAACTGACCTGTGTTGGCATATCAAGCAGACCATCACGTCTAATTTATTACTGTCTGCGGCAGCATCTAGGTCAAGGTTACTGACCCCTTTGTTTCCAAAATTCACTTCAAGACTTGATCTTGGAAATCGAAAAGAAGCCTAACAGCTAGATATTTAAGAGGTAAAAAGACACGAAAACCGGAGCAGGAAGACTGAAGTAACGAATCCAACGGCAGAAAAAGGCATAGAAAGAACCATCCGCCGCATGACATCACCTGGAGGGTACCAGTTGAAAACTGCGTCCACGCATTGTGTGGTCTCTGCCCAAATTCAATGATAGATGTAACAGCCATTTGAATTTCATATTAGTGTTTAAGGGTATGATCGCGCTTGCGAGTTGGGTTGATCTTCGCGCGCACCGCCGTGGCTTTTTAACTAATGTTCTTCCGACATATTAACGGATCAGAAGGCGGGATAATTTTAGAATGTGCCATAATTTCTCACTCCGGGCTCTGCTCGGTTTTACTTGACCAAGGCTTCACGCGACCCACAGCGTGCAATGTTCCGTTGCCGAGGATGCTAAGCGGTTCGACCGCGTGCCAGGTTTTGATCCTAGCCTGCAGCCAGGTCACTTTCTTGGCTCAACGTTTAGCGGTCCTGTGTTCGTCTCCGCGTGTTCCGTTTTTCAGCTCTTCGACGCTGATGGATTATGTGAATAAGGGCACCAAGTTGCACTGCGGCTGAAGTGTGAAAACACAAACATAAGGGTCTACCCAGCACTATCAAGCGGCTTACCATGTTCTGGTTGCAAATTTAAGCAAAGATAAGTGCAGAGTATCACCAAAAGTGCAGTAGCACTGCCTGCCTTCCTAACCTTGGCTTGGCAAAGTCGGACCTGCAAATTGCTTTATTTGTTTACAATTTTTCTCCGTATGCCTGTTTATTCGAAAATTCCTCCTATACAGGAAATGCAAAAATATATACTACATCTGGCGTACATCGACCTAGCTGAGGATCCTGGAGGCCGGAGCACAAGACAATGTCGAATGGCCAACTCTATATTTTACGCTCAGATCCGTCGGGATTTCTCTCATCAGATTACGGGCTTGTCAGAAGAAATGGGCTGAACGGGCTTGCAAATGACGAATTTCAGTTTTCTCAAATGTTCTTTTGGGCTGAAAGAGCACTTAGAGTCACCTGCAAACACCATCTGAGTACCAAGGAACCAATCAGAATACCGCTTTAGGCGGAAGCCTGCCACCACGAGCTCGCTGCGTTCCAAGGTCATACACCGCAATTCGCGGGTGTGCTTTAATCCATTAAAACAACGTACTCTGGTCCTATGCCTTTATGTGTGTTTCATAGAATCATAGATAAAAATCAGAAATTAACGCACTGTTACATTCAGTTATCATTCAGTTACGCGGATGGGTCAAACAGGACGACTTGTCAGCAGGGTTTACTAATTATAGAGGTGTTTTGAGAGAGGACGCGCAATCGTAGCATTTTGTCTGTGGATAAACAATGGTTTTTTTGGCTGAAAAGCAAAGCACCTCGAGGCAAACGTTAGTTTCTCCAATAATCAATGCTGAGATCAATTCTTCTGTGGAGACGTAAGTAACTGTTTTCTGTAATTTGGGTGTGCTCTACTAATAGTACTCAGAAACAGCCAACCGATTTTGGTGTTTACGTATTACGGTTGCCATGCGCAATAGACCTTGTGTTCTAAAGGTGGGTAAATTGGTTTGATGAATGCCAACTGGCAGAGTTTACACCGTGATACATTTTCGAATTGCACTTTTGGATTTCCTGGTTGCGAATGTCCTGATTCCCAACCATCTCCGAACACACTGATACTCCGCGCTTGGAGCTGTAGTAGTAGCTTACTGTTACGATTGTGATGAATCATCTAGCCTTATGGCACTTATGGGTAGTAGGAAAACACGAGACAAGTGTAGACTCTCGTGTTTCTTTATTCATAGGCTACGCCGACCGGCGTGTAAGTCAGCACCAATGGGACAACTGTGGGCTGCGAACAGGATACTCAGACTCAACTCACAATCAGCAAAAGTCAACATCTCAGTCTGATTGACGAAGTCCGCAGAAGAGGAGGCACTTATTTCCTCTACCAGAAGTGTCTTATAAAGTTATCCTTCGCTGAGAACCCAGTCAGTTTGTAATATGTAATCGTGAAACACCATCTCATCAAAGTCATTTGAGCGTCTGCCGTTTACGGGGCAAAATCGTCAACACAGTGCGCTGGTAACATTTTAAAGTACATGCCAATACATGCATCTTTTGCATCGCATTTTTTGCTCCGGGGTGCTAGTTAGCGCTTGTAAAATAGTCGCCTCCAGTTGCTAAATCCAAAATGAAGAAATTTAATGGTCGTTTGAAAAAGACGGAGCTGCACATTGCAGCATGCATGCACCGAATAAATCTTTGCACCCGAAATGTACCGGGCGAATAAGTTTTACCGGAATGTTTCCGGTTGATTCTTTTATGGCATTTTACCAGCAGCTGCCTAGGCTTTTCGCTGAGGGCAATATTCAGACCTATTACTTCTTTGTGAGTAGAGATCTTGACAATAATCAAGGCTAATAAAAAACTGCTTGCGTTTCACCACAAGCTGCTTATTTTGAAGTGATAGATTTGTTGCGCCCTCACATTTTGTAACCCAGATTCATGTTAGCATCTTCTCCTCTTGAGCTGATATTTTCTCACTTGCCTGAGGAAGCGTGTATATCACATCTGATACTGAGCCTACCGTATGGACAAGAACAAAGCAGTAAGTTTATTTTGGAAAAATCCCTATAAAATTCTAGTGCACCTTGGGTGATGTTGTCTACAAGGTTCAAACCTCTGGTTAATAGCGTATCAGAAATATACCATTACGCCTTGTATATTAATTTGAGCGATATATAAGGCCCCACACGTTTTGCCCTGATGCATGTGAGTCCGCGGGAACGCCATCTCGTTTCATAAACTCAAAATTGCTCATTTTTTAGACTAGCTCTTTGCGGTAGAAAGCTTTGCTCTGCAAAGCGATAAACATTTTGGCTCCTCAAAAGCAGTTTTGTCCTCAGGTGTTATTGAGTCGTGGTGTACAGTCATATTAAAGTTGAATCAAATTAGTTTTAATTCACTCATATGTCACAACACTAATTAGAACCACTGCTTTGGATCGCTTTTAGTGCTGAGTAACTTTAAAACGAGCGATAGTTATGGGGCTATCGATGTTTGTACGCCTTGTTTAGACTGGATTTAAAATGAGCCCTCGGTTAACAGACGTTTGAGTAACGGATATATATTTATTTTTGTTGTTTTTACTAGTGGAAACAGTTTCATTTTTTGCCCAAAGAGATGTCCACTGTCCACAAATTTTAAATCTTGAATTTTTCAACCATGTTCCGCAATAAAACAACATAGAAGGGAGAACACGTCAGCTCAGTGTTGTGGGGCTTCGTTTTAGTGTGTGCAATACACCGAACAAGGTAAGTAAAAATGGCTGTACGCATCCTTAGAAGCCGATTCTCAGGAAAAAGCCTGTGATGAAAGGGATTGAATAATTTTATAAAACATCCCACTACAGTTCCTACTCTATTTAAATTCAAGCAGGTAGTTTTGTTTCCTCGAACTTGAATCAGTATTTGCCATATTTAAGAGATAGTTTTCAAGCAAGATGAAAGCGGTTGCCTTTTATCCTTCCAGGAAAAAATATTGCAACATATTGCAAATTATTTCAACACTGCAATATTTTAACAAGAAACATTGCCGTGTGTATGTTCAGGTTTACTCGGGTTGCACGAGGTAGATTTTTTTTTAGCAAATTTCAACATTCCCGATTTGTTTTATATATAAGAAAAAAGGGCGTTTCTTCATTTAAGATATTCTTACGCATGGAATTAATTCATTCTATCGTTTATTTTGCGTTTTTGACCGAAGATGCATGACAGTGATTATTACAAATGACTTGTCCATCGTGAGTAGCAAAACGATCAGCAGTAAAATAACGAATTCAGCTGGGCACCATCCAACCTAGCAGCAAAGCTAATATAAAAGAATAATACGTTAAAATTCAACTGGGAAAGAGTTAAAAGTACTGGCGAAATTACCACTTTAGAAAGGATAAACTAGAATCAAACACTATACAGAACCACCTGACCACATTAAAGAAGTTGCCTAATGGAAAACTCACAAAGGTATTTCTAGTAGACGTTTGCTGGTGCGGATACCGTGGCCTTAGCAGATCAGGGTGATTTTCGGCGGGTTACCAATCGGTCCGTATCATTTCTCTAAAATGCAGGCAAATAAAGGTTTTCATGAAAACAGAATAATACTATGCAATGGTGAAAACACATGAGCAATTGTGTTAGGCCCTGGGGCATGGAAGCAATTACCAGTTTGACGACTCCAACCTATATGCAATCTTCATGACGTAACACCATACATGTTCAGTCCACAGAGAAGCGTGATCTACGTGTCTACCCATCTCCATGAAGCAAAAATCACATGGCCAAACAGCAAGTAATTTGCCGGATACGACTAGCAACACCTACTGCATCTCAGTCCAATAATATGTCGATTCACGTATGGGGAAACTAACAGCGTTTTGGTAAAAGTGCTCCGCTGAGTACCATCGCTCATATCAACTTGTAGTGGTTAAAGGGCCGTAAGGAATCTTTAGTGAACAGAACAAACTATCAATGTAAGTCAGTTATACTGTCACAAGGCGAACAATCCAAGGAAATGTTGATTCACAGTTCACAAGAGGAAATTCCGAAGGTTCGTATTCCATTGAACCAACACACCAAGAAGAGAAGGTTCTATTTTCCTAGTATTCCAAACCTCCGGTAATTGCATTATTAATCCACTGATGTGAATGGATAAGTCCAGTGTTTGCAGCTAAAATTTTTTGTTCACGTTGGAAATAAGTGTCAGCCAATGTTATTCGACAGCCAGTCACAACAACAGTCGCTCAGCAAAACGCGTAAAGTCCCGTTAAGCCCATGAAGCAGGGGCTTGTTCTGTTTTTCATTAAAACAAATTATTGTACAGTAACGTGACCAACTGTGACAGGGAGACAGAAGATGATACTGCTCAAGGAAAATAGCAGTTTGCAAGTGCTACAAACTGACCATCTGATGTTGTTATATTCTAAGTATTCTATACGTCCGTATTGTCAATTTCCTATGGAGCATTTTGATCATTCGATGGGACTGTTCTCTCATTTTTCCGCCTATTCAGCTTGAATATACTTTGAAATTCAAGGCCCATGGGATTGACATCAGTATAAATTTAAGTTGCCGCCAAATTGTCGAAAGCGTGGTGGGGGAAACGGACATGTGTATTATAACTCCACTTTGACCGTAAGGTAAAATTAGCAATCCCTGTTGAAACAAGCTGGCGCCGCTGTGACGAGACGAATGCAGAGCTGACGAAGGCTAATTCATAATCATAGGCTGAATTATAATCAACAAAATTTTAGCCTTTGTTGAACATCAGGTTCCAGTTCAAGACTCGAACTATTGTCATACAAAGTTATAGTTACCAAATACACGTCGCTAAATATTAACTTAAAATATTTTGTACTGGATAATAGCAAAAAATGAAGCATATAAATTAGTAAAATTTCCGTAGTGTGACGCGTGTGGGATCGATTGGAATTAGGAGTACAGGTAAGTAAAATAAGAGGTTTTTGTTTGGGCTTGTAATGAACGCTTCCTAAAAAGGCGTCGAGTCGGTTTTTACACACGGTCAACGAATGGACAGAATCAGCGTGTGGTAGAAGTGAATTTTAGTCTCGAAGCACGTAAAGAAACTGAGAAATAGCGACTGTCATGTCGACATGATCTATGTGACTGCTGCAGGTGGTGCCATGTTAGATGGATTGTGTCTGAGTGTTTTCAAGAATCTGCATGGATGATCGGGTTGCATCAATACTTGGTGCATAAGAGTGAGATCTGCACGCCTTCGGAAATATTGTACAGAATACACAATGAGGTCTATCGGACGTTTGCTAACTTCGCATATCAGCAGTTCCCAAACCTCTTCCATGCTTCTTCTAGTAGTCACTCGTCCTTTCGATATCACGGGCTCCAACCTTGTATGGTATGCCGGTGGTCGAACTTAAGGTATAGGAATCGCTAGTAAGATCGATTTATAAAAAAGCCAAAGGTGCTGTCTAGTAATTATGGGTGTTGTTCTGCAATCGACAAAGCGTAAGTGCAGTTCATAGGTACAGTGGGTCATTCTGAACGACAGTATCTAGGTCGTTCTTCGTTGTTGACCTATGCAGTACAGCGTCACCAGGAGGGTGTGTCAGATGGATTGTACTGGGCACTTATGTTGGTCAAATGGGGGGACATTTTCAACACTCCATTTATGTGCTTTATCAAACTGACACCGTAGCAGTGCAAACTGTTCTCGTGTTTGTACTGGCCGTCACATCTTTTTGTCATCTGCTAAAGCGTGTGATTGGATGATGGTGGGAGATCAGTGATAAAAAACTAAAGGAGACAGGGTCTTCTCCCTGCTCCCTGTGATAAGCCAGATGACATTCTAATCATCTTCTACAGCGTCCAACTTGCCGAAAGGCAATTTTGGAGCCGATCGTTTAATTTCCAATATCATAAGATGCCAAGTTTTGTAAGATAATGCCGAGATGAACGCTGTCAAAATTTTTGGAGGAATCCGGGCTGATGACATCCAAATGTCAGCAATAACTCCATCCTATTTTAAACGGAAAGCTAATTTAGAGCCTTGGTTAAAATTTTAGTGGAACTGCACCCTCGGTTTTCATGGGACTATTTGATGAGCCTTTGGAACAGTTGTATTTCAAATGAGGTAGTGACCAAATTGAAGGAAACTCTTGGAACCAACCAAGAAGTCGTCATTTTAGTGGTCACAAAAATCTTTTTGCTCTTGAAAAAGTCTACTAAATGTTTTTTAAACTAATCTCAGAAAAGACGGCGACCAAACTGCTTAGTTTTATGTTGCGGCTTGGAAATGGATGAAGCGACTAAATTCATTGTAATTCTACGAAAGAAATTTTTCAAAATGGCCATGTTCAGATATATACTAGTAAGGAACTAGGTGCTGCCACATAGCCCCTGCAACTTTTCAAAATAAAAAAGTCGGACCTCAACAAACCTGTGACTACCAAAATCTGCAGTGAACATTCAACTCAATCCACGGAACAAGTGATTTTCCACATGATTCAAAATTCTGAAATCAACTTCCTGTGTAGATATGGAAAACCAACAACAACGACGTTCTTGAACCCTCCCTCAAATAGTCCACTGCGTAGCCATGTCATTGAGTCGTGCTTCACGAATAATAACCCAGTGTGCGGTAGTCACTATACTGCCAACAAAGTACTTCCCATTATAGATACTCCGTAAAAATCTTTTATGCTGCCTTTTTTGAAGTTCACTTTTTCTGTAGGCCTCGCGTACCAACTGGCTTTGAATGATCTGAACTCTACCCAAAGTGGCTTCTCTTCACAGGTTTCTTCCATCCAAATCTAACTGGGCTGGTGCACAACCACCGCAAGAAATGTTTTTGCGGAAATTTCAGAAAGTTCTTCAAAATCTGTTATCACTTCGGCGAATACGAATTCGACAAACTTGCTAAAAATGCGCTAGCACCTAAGAAATCTTTTTACTCTGTTTGATGGCCATCAGATAAATCAGTAGGACAGTCCAGTGGTTAAGGCATGAACTAACCAATCAGAGGGTCAGTGGTTCAAATCCACCCTCAGCGTCTCGACTACTTGGGTATTCTCTCAGTGTTTTCTTTGGGTGGTGTGTTGGTCTGGCTGGAGAATTTTTTTATTTTCTAATAAATAAATCAATAATGCGTAAATTAGCCCGTCGCGAACTACATCTTTTTCTAGCATGGATGTCATAGTTCTCACACAGGATGCCCGGACAAGGTTCCTGAGGTGACACGGCAATGCTCCAATATTTTGATAGGCTAGGTCAGTTTGTCTCAAAATGTGCCCACACTCAGAAGTGAAACCTCTCAGGACGATTCACGTTGATATTGCATCTTTGGAGGCGCACTAAGACATTTATGGACTTCGGTCGAATCTCCTCAGGAGGTTTATTGCTTACTTAGAAGTCTTGGACATTATTTGCATGAAATCGTTGTTAATACACGAAAGCCTTTGTCGTATGTGTCATCCATGCATGCCACAGTGTTGTTTCTTCGACAAATCACCTAACATACGGGGACGTTTGCTCTTGAGAAAGGTTAATAGTAAGAACGAAATGTATGACTTCTTTGCTAGGATTATGAACCTGCAGCTTTGGCTGTGTGGCTCACATCACCTTTATGAGCTAGCGACAGAATTTGCCTCTTGTATGGAGCTAAATCCCTGAGGAATTGTTGGTACTACGTACCGGCCACTGAGATACCCTACTGCATCACCATCGATGGTCACCCTCCCGTAGCAATACCATTTTCACCTTACTTAGGTCATATGGGAAGTCCAACATGAGATAAAGTATACTAGTCTACCCTGGTACAGCCAGGGGTGCTTTGTGGTATTTTATCAAGGGACCAACTACATTAGCACATTGATGGTGTTGAAGTTTATCTTTAAAACTTCGGCGTTGTAAACTAGAGTTTGACTATCTTCCACATAAGAATCTGGAGGCCACAGCGAGATGGCTCTTAATTATCTCACTCCATAGACTTGGGTCATTTGTTTTTTGTTGAAGCCATGTGCACGAATATTGCACTTAAAGTGAGATGAATGGCAATATATCTAGAAGACTATCTGGCTTTTCATTTGTACAGCCTGTTATGGGGTTGATCTACCATTTAAGCATGATAGCGGAACCCAAACTGTCGTGATCGAGTCACAACTGGTGACTTTGTTGATCATAAGTTAGTCAAGGGGGCCAGAATGAACTAGATGAAGCTGTAAAAATAGTGGGATATCAGGGACATTCAGTTGATCTGACGAACCTTGTGGGCGTAAACCGATGATTTGTACTGAACCGAATGAACTACGTATTTTTGGTACGTAGGTGTTTGATATATGGGTATTTTTGGGGGTTGCCTCACCACCTACGTGCCCGAATGTGGTTTCGAGTTATGCCCACATATCATACGATCCAAGTTGGAAACACAAGAGCAGAATCAGGTGGATGACTGATGATGGTGGTCTCATGCTTACCAGGAACTAGGACTTAAAGACCAAGCTAAAGTCAATGGCAATCAGCACCCATTACGGATCAGCCTGTCTTTTGTACTCCATGCAGCCATTTACTAGTATTGCTGGAATTTCAAAAACCTTTGCTCTTTTGTGTACTGATCACTGGACAGACACCTCAGAAAGCTGACACAAAAACTAAACTTGCAAAAACAGCGTGGGCTTTGGGGAGTAATGAACAAAAGTGCGTATTCCTTGCGGATCATGTGAATTAATTTCAGTTCAGAATTGGCGAAGAATGCCTTTCCCCTGAGGCAAGAGAATATGTCAAACGGCCTCACAACCCAAGAACTAATATAAATTGAAACCATATTTGGCTACGTTTAAGCACAAACACCTATCCGTTACTCTTGAAAGCACATTCTCAATCTACAGGTGAGTTCATCTGGGATGCAACACCAGTCATGCCAACTTAAGGACTATCAGTGGGCTATCAGCCGTTGATGCTGACCCACAGCACTACGCCAAAGCTTGCCGAAATCATGAATTAGCTGACTCGGATGTGAGATTCTAAAGTGAAGCTGGAAGTGAGGCTGGCAACCAGAGGGATCCGAGTAAGCTAAATTACCCAATAGAATTTGAGCGAAAGAATCACAGATTCCTTAAACCGCTACTAAGTCCGAAGTACTAGACTGAATGTTGTTGTGGGGTTTAAGAACAGATATCCCTAAACGATTCCACCGAAACTTCCTGCAAGCACAGCATTCCAGGTATTTAAGTAAGCAAGGAATGATCGTAGTTGTAGGGCATGGTGTTTGGTAGTGTAGAATCGCTGAGGAGGAGACTTTAAATAGCAGTCTCAAGAAGACAATGCAGATATAAATCATCTTCAGAAGTCATACCCTTGGAACCCTATTGCTGATTTCTGAATTTCTATCGGTGAATTAGTGTTAGTTATTATTGTCAATGGATATTCAGAATAAACTGACATACGGGGATAAGGAAAACAAGCAATTATCGTACTGAGGAGTAGATGATCCTTTTCAACGGATTTCGAACTGTATCTGTCTCCTGAACAGGTGTAACATTCACCAATTAGGAATTCGGAAAATCTGTAGAGCAAAACGGTATCCAGAAAACATACCCTCAAATAACGTCCCCTGAACAGTGAACCTCCCTCCCTACTTTAATCCAGTTTCGTCAAATTTAATTTAAAAGTATAATTTCCTATGCATAAAGCACGAATTATTCTAGGTATATCAGAAGATGCATTTTCCCTTCCCAGAAAAATTAGACTAAACGATTGTTTTGCACTATTCTTCATTAGAGGCTTAAGTGGACATATGATGTACAACTGTAAAAAAATCATATACTCATGCAAATTGTTGCCCTAAACAAAAACCTGTCCGATCAGAGACTACTCCATCAAAAAGGCGAAACATTATGCCTCAAAAAACAGTTTAGCATCCGCAAAAGGGCTGAATTCTCGGAATATTTATTACTTTTTTTCTAAAGTCACATACGCTGGCTAATAATGACCGTCCGGAATGAATATATATTCTCCAATAGGATATCCTATGGACTTTTGATGACGATTTGTTCTGTACGTGATTTCGGAATAAGGACTTGGAATTTGAGGGCGAATATCAGAGCATATACCAGGCACACCTCGCAGGTTAACGTGGGACGGTTTCACAGCTGGGTGAACCTACGAACGTAAGACATGGATAGGAAAGCTCCTACAGAAGCAATCGACCGTATCAATGGATGGTTTGATTACGCAACCATCTGGCAACACAAGAACCGACCGTACGCCGTTCATTATCAGCACAGCGAATAAAGTGTTGTCAACTCACTACGGATATGGTCAGCTATTGTCCACCAGAAGAAATGAACCAGTACAAACCACACAGAGCATGGCCATATGCGCTAAGACGTTTATCGACCAATGAGGCTGTTTTGATAGCTGCACAAGTCTGTTAGTATTAAGCAGTTTGTATTCGTGTACTAAAGATTTACGACACGCAGATTCATTGAAGGAACCGAAGGTGCATGCGAGCAGCGTCACGTGTTACAATGCAGAAACGTTCATATTGAGCCTGTGGGTATGACAAGTCCAGCCGGCATAGTGATAAGGAAAGCTGGCCGATAGTTAGTTACAAATATTTCCAAGAAAGATTAACTCACCACCGTCAATAATGACACATTTTAACAAAAATCGGACGACACCGCTTGCCAAGCATTAGAAATGCCACAGGGTTCGGCAAAGAATTTTAAGCTACTAGGCAGTATACCAAAGATATTCTTTGAAAAGTATGTTTTGTAGCAATCTTTTTCCAACTCAAAGGGTGTGCAAAATGGTTTTCTGAAAGTTTCACGTTTTCAGATGCGTTTACATAGAGTCCTCCGACAAAAAGGACTGAAGTACACCCAGTTATATGTAGAACAATACAGAGCAGTTTAAAAACACGAGGCGTGTGCCACAGATCCAGGCAGTTAGCTGGCTGCTCGATTTCTGAAACACTAGCAGGCTCTGAAAATGGGCTTGTATTTGTTCTTATCCATGAATTTCTATGTGCATCTTTCTGTAAAGGTTGTACATAAAATTCAAAACCTCTTTAATGCCAGAGAAATTCCTGCCAAGGCGGTAAGGATTGGACTACCGTAAACGGTGAAAACATCTAGGTGTGAAAAAAGAAATCGGAACCCATGCCTGTCGGAAATTATACGGAAAACGGGATACAAAAGATAACTAAGCGCTATTCGGGTTAGTGGTTAGCAGTAATCTGTTTGCAGGAACGTATGACACTCGTTGTACATATTCACATTTACATGTTTTGCGTTCTTTTCTTTGGCATGCTCTACTCCTTCTGCAGTAAGTGAACTGAAACCGAATAACATTCACATGATTGTATGCTACAAACTGCATGCAGTATGCCGCAATGTTTTGTTCCGTAAATATGCGACGACAGTAGTCAGAAGAACGTACTTCCAGTTATGTAACAGAGATGTGCCTTGCCTACCATGTGCAAGTGTGTTGTAAGACAGTTCGAATCAGAATAAAGTATAGCTAATAGGGCTTGTTTGCATAAAAAACCACCCAAATGTGCTGGTGCTTCGGAAGTGAAATGAGTACTAATGCAGTTTGATTTACTGAAAATTTGGCTCACCTGTTGACTGGCTCTAGATGAAAAACTTGGCAGCTTGAATTACTAGCACCTCTTTTAATTCTATATTATCACTACAATAATGAATAGAATCTAATATCCGTCAAAATTTTGTAGAAAAATCTGAGTATTGAATTCTGTCAACCGAGACTGCCATTTGGTCCTCAAAGTTAGCCAACTATGATGACTGTGTTTCGAAGAAGTTTGAAATTCTGCCCAACAGTGAGTAAACGCTATACGCCCTACACTGTATTCGCAACTGCTATGCTAGTGTTTATCAGTCACAATTGACCGCGGTCAATCAATCCAGTATTTGATACGATCTTTCACACGTAAACCGCAACTGGCAGGGATAAAACTTTGTACAATTGTTTTAGACAATTTAAAGTTTGAAGTCATAGGGTATTTTGCATCCCATTTAAACGGTTTTAAGGACTGCAGTACCGAAATACAGGATACAGTCAAAAATGGCCGCAAGTTTGCCTACGTCTCAGAGCATCTGGGATTTGATAGTTTTCCACCGGCGCACTTGTATCCGTCAGTCTTATGCTTGTTCAGAGGACATGGATCGTCCTGCCTTAATTTTTGCTCAAAAGTTTGTCAAACACAACAGTCAGGCGGAATCAGCACAATGCACAAGCACCGCAGAGTATACACACCGTCACAAGTATTTGTTGTAATCCTGACAATCTGTTCCGTTCAAGGAAGAGGGATAAACACACGCAAGCAACCAAGACCTGGCTCGCCCAGTTCTGACCTCGTCAAGCAGATACGATTCTTAGACGTACAACAATCTATATCGAATTTAAAACTCCGTTAGAATAAGAATTAACGTTAGTCGAAAACAAACCAGGAGCAAAACATGAGAAAATGTACGTTCCAGTTGAACTGAAAACTCTTCGGGTGGAAATTACTGGGCGCTTTATGGCCTGCTAAGAGCAAAGATAATTACGCATGAGAAGGCTGAGTTTGTGGCAATCAGGTTTAGGCAGAACAGAATTACACATGACATCGGAATCCTTCCGACTAGTCACTCTTGAAAATGTCTGCATTCCAATCCAGTCCTTATTGATTTTACATCAGAATACATGGCAGTAACTGGCGTGTTCTACAGTTGTTTGTGATTCTGAGGCAACTATACGAAATATGTATTTCGGATATGTGATAGTATAGGAAGTGCCAATTTTACGCTTTTTAGCTACTAAAGCAATGAAAAAAACGGCCAACTAAACCAGGTACCATTGGATGGACCTTCTTAACACCGATGCAAACAATGATCTGAAGGCTATGAATAAAAAAAAGACACTCAGGATAGCGATTTATAGTGGCATGGATGAAAAGTCAAGTATCTATTATAAGATTTTACGAGAACTTGGAAAATCGACAAGTTATCTCAAACGCTATCTGTTGAGTTCCATTGCACCAAGCCTTCATTGAACCAGTACGCTGTTCATTCAGTGAAATAGCTAGAGGGCTTTCTGGTTTAGAAGTGTGTGTTTGTGTACTTGTTGTCATTCAAAAGTATTACACTGCCGATGCTGAAAAAGCCCGCTAAATTGCCTCATGTCTGAAGTATACTTCCTCAAAATAAGCAAACTTCCCGTCTCTCCACCAGGTTCAGTATGAACAAAATTAGCAGTATTTTCCCTGGTGATCAATTAGCGGCCATGGATCGACAGGACCAACCATTTTAAGGAAGAAGTACTTTGGTTGTGAAGCAGGATTGACCTTAAGTTTTGTAGGAATGCTCAACGTACCAAGTAACTTTGCGCAGTAGATGAGATATGCAAGGAGTTGAACCTACCATTGATGATTTACTAGTCTAAAGAGTGATCACGAAGATTATTCCGTTATCAGTGCCACCATTGCTAATCGGATATACAACTTTAGCACGAAACCTATTTCAAAGCTAGCGGTCTTTACATTACACTTTTTGCTTATCAGTCCAAGGGTGTAGTCCGCGTAAGAGAAAATGTGAGGTTAAGAAGGAAAGTACGTGAGGCATTATGTAACATTCCCATTCATTCAATTGGAAACGCGAAACCGGAGAGTAAGACTTTGATCAGAGTGTGCATTTCAGCATACACAGCGGAAACAGTTAAGGGAGCTTTTTTACAGTAACAACAAAGTCCGCCTGTAATTGAACTTTGAGTCAACAGTCGTTTTCATTTTTTCCTTCCTGATGAGGAATCCTGTTAGATTGTCACTCATGGAATGATCCAAGATCGAGACCATGGAACACTAAGGAGTTAAACCATCCAAATAGTATACCACTTCCGATGTCGGAAGTTACGAAATCATCGTGCAGCTCACGTGAATTTACATATAATCCTTCTGGATATCCGCACGATATAAGTGTTTGACCTGTTGTGAATTTCACGCAACAACCTTATTACTGGTTTATAGTATGGCGGATTAATGAAGAAAAATTTATTAAGTTTAAAGGTAGTGTGGATGGGTGTTTTCCGCTGCTCCCTACAAGAGGACTGTCTAGAACACACAAGGTCAACGATCTGTCTCCACTTTCACTGTGTTTTGCTCACATAGTATCTGTCTGGAATCCTCATTTCTATTTTTTTGGTAGAAGTCATTCTACTTCGTTTCATTACACGTATAAATAGTCTAAATATTTTGTACAGAATTTGAACGCCCCGAAAGACGGAGCTCTTGTTAGCTAGTGCACAATCAGCCTCAATTTAAAGGCAGACTTGCAGATGTATGGTACTATCTGAAGCGTTGGGTGGACGGGTGAACAGTTGCAATCCAAAAGTAGGAAATAGATTCATTTCTTCAACAGAACTAGAATAACCCGGGGTTTGGATCGAAAGAGGCAAATGATACACTGATAAAAAATTGCCCCATCAGAAGAAATTCGCCCATAACTCCTAGGTCATCATTTCACTGAAGGATACTGAATATCATAACGAAAGATCAGATACTAAGGAATCTGTTGCACAAAGCCTCAATAATATGATTAATGCTGCTAAGTGAAGTTAATTCCAAATACTGTAACTCCTAATTTCCACAAAAGACCACTTTACCGTAGAGCGACCGGCATTTTGCCGAATTTCGTCTACTAAAAAATTTTCGATGCATCAATCTTCAGTTCTTCGTTTCATTCCTGTCCTTGGAATTTTCAGCTAGATTGGGACGACATTTACGATTCGCATGTGATTTGGACACCATTACAATAGCCTATGTAAGCGCACAGATTACCATCAATCTGCAATTGCCTGAAAAGTACTGATGTACATCATTCACCGAAAGCTTTACTGAATTAGTGCCAATCACTTTCTGGATATTTATTGCAATTTCCGAACTATTCACAAAGCATCGGTGACAAACTTAGTGACATTAGGTTCCCTGCAGCTCAATTTAATGGGTAGTAAAAGCTTAATGTGTCTTGCCTCGTGGTCAGCTTGCGCACAAAAATGCATAGGACACTCATAATTGTCAATTGCTTTTACCACAAATGCTATCAAACTTTGAAGGTTGAAATGTGTGTATACTCGTTTATTGATTTTTATTTCAGTGGTGCTGAGCTAAGATCTCACAACGTAAATCACTTGACTGTAGGGTGAGAGATGTTAATCACCGCCCTTTACGTGTACCATCTTGAATGTAAACACCAGACAGCTACACTCCTACTCACTTTCCCAGAAGTCAATGAATAATGTAGTTTAAAAACTCAACAACTTTGTGCAGCTCTGTGGAATGAGCAAAAAAATGCAATATGCAACGACCCGAATAATATCTGAATAAATCCTTAGGAAATAAGTAGGATCACGTCGCAATTTGTAGTAATCTTAACAGTCTGTTTGTCTGATATCGTTCTACAGTAATAATTTGTGCAGGATGCTTTCAGAGAAAAACCCTTATGGAAAATGGTTCAAATAGGTTTATTTGCAGATGGCATTCTTTAGAGAAGGTCCCATCCGTTTGGACAAAAATGGGTCTCAGCCTTCAGATCGTAAGAAACCTATTAAGCACCAAAATGGTATAATAGTTGCGGAATATAGGTAGCTCAATGGCACTGCTTTGTTGTTCGTTTGTTTGCCAGGCTTGTCAGTTGGGTTGCAAATGAACTCCTTACTGTGCTAATATATTTTATAGGTCGTAGCTAACATCTCTAAAGTGACTGGTTGGTCCGCGGGTGGTTTATGCATAATATAGTTGATCAGCTGGGCTTTCAAGTTGCGTTGTAACCTCATTTCTTTGTATCTAGTTGCTTCGTTAGGAGCCGTCAATTCAACAATTCTGTCCCTCTTTTTGATTGACCTGTTTCCTTCTTGCTTTTTGTCATCCGATCACGTTCCACTCGATTGGTAGGTTAAATAGCATTCAATTTTAGTGGCTTCCTTTGATTCACTTGGTCCATTGGCATATGATTTTCCACGTGGTTCAGGGTTCCATAACTGTGTAATCCTTTTGTTCGTAGCGGCTGGTACAGTGGGTCGATATCAATGTGTTTATTGATCGAGTTTTGTGTGGAATACCACATCCCTGCAGAATTACGCTCCCGCTTTGTTCTTGCGTGAGCAAATACTTGAAAATCATCCCAACTGAACTGATGTTAGAATGGTAGAACAATATTATGCCTATCCCTAGGTAACCTTTGTATGAAGATCGAACGTACTTTAACATAAACCTACAAAGACGAAATTCAAGTTTCACCTTTTGAGAAAATCGTAGCCCGGTAGGAAGATCACCACTCTACAAACACGGCAAGCCCATGCTTGAGTTAAAGCCTGTTTGCTCGAGAAGTTAATAGCTTTTACTTTTCCAAATATCATCTCTGAGTTAAATAATTTCTGTAATGTATCCACATCAATAATCCAACGGCCTTCCCGCAGTTCCTTAGAGGCTCACGCACCTCTATTCACATTTGCAGCCACAAGGGATATGTCCACGCATATTGTTTTCTCATTCATTGGTGGGGACCACCCAATAAAAGAATATTTTCTGTTCAAAATGGTGGAATTCGTAGAGTGGAAGATCACTGTATTAAAAAAACGTAGAACAATTCTAATACTTTCGAAACGACGGTCACTTCCGGATTGGATGTGCTCGGATATGGGCTTAGTCAAAGTATAGATCTTTAAATAGACCTGCTGCAGTCACTTGTCTATTCAACATCACGAGCTATATCATCCTGATTCCATTGATATCAGAATCCACAAATCAGTGGTCTAGTAGATCAGCCCGAAGGTTCCTGACCTAAATAAACGAGCCACTCTTAGGGGAAGCGCAGTAAAAACAGGGCAGATGAACAGATTTGGCTTGTGGTAGTCCAGTTCAACAAGAAAAAGGGGGTTGCTCTATTCGCAGGTTAATCACCAATATCAACGTTGCATGATATCTACAAGGACCCCTTAAATTCCAAAAAATGCTGGTAACAAAGCCTGTACGATGGGGTTTTTGGTGCTAAACGGCACTGGTCCGTCTTATAGGGTCTTAAATTCCACGAAAATTCTGCACCCAAAGCCTTTTTACCGGTAGGTGTGATCATGTGACTACTCTTTAGGGGGTCGAATTTTGCTGATTTCTTCGCTAACGTAAACACACTCCAGCCAGACACAGCAAGGGGAAAGAAATTCGTACAATACGCCAAAATATTTCAAAATAAACATGTTATGTACGAACGATAAATAAGACGGCTGCCTGATTACCAGTTACAAATGCTATCAGATATCAACCACATTGGTAGCATCTGATAACTAAGTCGTCAAGAACTTTTTGCTATCTGAGGTAATGTAGACGCTGAACCTTTCAGCTACCTACAACTGATTCAACGAATATCTTGAAGTCTAAACAAAGTCAACCTCAAGAATTCACTATCTGACAGGGCTTCGGTCATCCTGATTTCCTTCGAAAGCTAGATAACAGTCCATATACTCCGTGTGAGAGGTTTGCTGGTTTGCAAACTAGGTCATTGGGTAACCATTGATCAAGCGACGAATTTTTGAGTATTTCCCCGGGTTGTCACATTGTCGAGTGACTGAGGGTGTAAGACTGCATACCTATGTTATTGCGCACCTGAATAGTGTGTGGATAAACGTACCCGTTCACAATTTAATACACCGATACCGTGTGTTCCTAAATTCTTGCATCTGAAAGTTGAAGATGCAGTGAAGAGTTAAGGCAAGCTGTGTCATATCACGGCAAAAACAATTTGGAATTGTAAATGCTGTCACAAACAAAATAATCATTAGACTGATGTGACACTTTCGACCGCAGCATATCACAAGCGAGAGATTCAGATGACTCTCCTGATAACCTCGTTTTGACTTACAGATACTGACAAAAAAACCTCCTATGCACACGTCACGTGTAAACTATGCAATAACCTTAACGAAAAGTCAGAGACCTAATCTACCTGACGAAGCTCAGAAAGAAGAAAACCTTCAGTGTGCTGTTGAGGAGTTTCTGTTATACCTTCAAGTCAGGTCAAATAAAATACTCTAGTATCATGGATCTCGTTGCAAACGAGTCATGGGGCGGTGATGCTGCAAACTATTTAACTGGTAAATAGCACGACAGCGAGCCTCCTGTGAACCTCACCCTAAGCTGCAAATGTGTGTACAACTCTATAAAAGTAAAATCTATCTGTGAAAGTGATTGGCATTCAAATGCGTTGATTTCTGTCATGTCACAGTTCACATATACCTGTAACACATTACCCGAATATACAGACCAAATGAGTATGGGTAGTTCCGTCATTCATCTGGAGCCATCGATCCGTCAGCAATGAGAATGAAAGACTGTTACAGGTAGCAATTGCAACAATTCATCAACTATGCACAGCAGAAAGAATGTGGTGATGCTGAAACTGCTTATGTGAAATTTCTGTCATTTTTTAATTGTTAGGGGGCCTCTCAGTCGCAATTTTGATTCGGTTGTATGCTAAATACAACATAAATGTTGCGCCAACATCCTTCTAGTTCCTAGGTGTGAATGCTTTTACACACTGTGTTCTAGTGATGGCTAACCAGCTGACTACGTTTTTTGGTTGTGCAGTGCTTAGCCGACCAACCCGTGACCAACCCGTCACTTTTCAAGCTGTTACATTAATCCATAATAAAATTAGGGCTTCCTGAGAAATTGCCTGACTGTTAGCCTGAGAGGGCATACTGCAAATGAGGATGGGGTTCAAAATGTACCATCATGTTTTTAGCTCGGGTGCATCTGTGGTGCCGCCTAAATTAGAGACCAAACGTTTATAAGTCAATCGCCAAGCTCGGTGATCTGATCAACGATCCCCTGATCAACCACCAAGGGGGATTTTTTGAACTCATACTCGACTGTACTTTTATGACCAATTATTCATTCTCCAACTAACACAGTTGAATGCCACTGCAAACGACATATCACAGCTGTTCACCGTATATCCATGAACAGCATCCGAGGGTGTTTATCCTATAAAATCCAGTTCTGTGCAATGTACCCCCATTGAGCAAACCCCAAACTTACGTATAATGTTGATTTTGACGGAAACTACTCCTTTAACCTAAACAAGCTCCAATAAATTCTGTGAGAGCCTTTGCGCGGCACATTCAGCTTGAGAGCACTCGCGTCTTGACTGAATTCTTCGTTTGCATCAAACGGCATACAGACGTCAGTTATTATTCGGGACTAGGCAATGAATGCACGTTATTCCAATTAGAGCAACATCCAAGGCGCACTCTGTCCGCGCACCCAACTAGTATGCACTATGACAGCTGAATAACGTTCACCCACGAGTATATTTAGTACACTCAGCAGTTCACGAATGTCTTTCACCTACGGAGTCAGTTATAAACTCACACTGATCTCCCGTGCGCCGTCGATCTGTTGTTTGAGCATTATACGTCCCATTTGAGCACACGCGTTGCAAGTATCGGGTGATGATAAAATATTTTTCATCAGTTTCACGCCAACAAATTTGCTGCTGAGTATTATATTCAACGAATGGACAACCAGCGAAGCGCAGCTTAAATTAGCAACCGGTTATGTTAGAAGATCCTGCTCGGCGCACCTCGAGGTGTGAGAATTGGCGGCACCAACTGGCAGTGGTAATGAATTTAAACGCTTCTAGCTTCTTTGTGGAATGCAGCGAAATTTGGTGACTTTCATTCTTCACCGTTACCTTTTAACTCAATAAATCACTTTAGCGCACAGCGAGATCCCCATTAGTAAAAATAGGCTGATAGCGTGCGTCCGTTTACTTAAACTGTGCAGGTATTACAATTTACCGCGAATACTCAGTGTAACCTGTGTTCATTCATTATTTCAATTTTGCACCCTGATACAGACACTAAGTGAAATTAGATGTAAGCTTGACGTTCTTAGTCTTGTATATCATCCACACCGATTTATAGTTTTAGGGATTTTGGACACCTTTCTCCAAACCAAGGCTTTGGAGGATTCGCTAAGACCCCGTGAATGCCACAAAATAGGTGCAAGAGAGATCTGTCTATTTGACTTGACGGGAATTCGTAAAGAACTCTGATGAGGTTGGGTTATCTACCGAAAGCCCGATAACCCAATAGAAATATGTTTACTCGTATTTCGTGGTTTAGACAAACTGTACACATGCTAAGTTCATTCAGATGGATAATCTGTCAACTTTAGGAGGAAAGTCGCTTATAACTAACTATTATAATGCAATGATTCATCGTTAGATTTTCAAAACAACGGCGCTGCAAAGGATCAGAGACTCATCAACTGCAAACTATCAAAAGTATTGAAAACTCTTTTGGTCTCCTGGTCGGTGGTCGGGTAGAAACAAGTTTCGGCAGACCGCTTCCGAGATAACTCCTGAGGTCTTTGAACCAGAGTTAGAAGTTCTTGTCAAAAGTCTCCAGTTATTGCAATTTTTGTTCGATCTGGTGTGAAACAAGACGTTCGACTCTGCTGACTACTGTTGACTTGTAATTCACTTAATCAAAGATATTAAATCGTTGGTCACGAAAGGAGACGCGAACCCTTGTGATTGTATCAGAGTTATATTCGATAGTGACCTTGATGGTTCTTTCGCTCAAAACCGCTGTTTTATCGGATTTACTGTTGAGGAGACAGACGGCCAATATGCTATGTGAGCCTACAACACGTAGCAAGCTTTCAGCGTACCATACTGTACGTTTTACTAAGAATTTGTGGACACTAAGGCGTCGCCTTTAGGCAACCAACGTTTCCAATTTACTCAAAACAGTGATTCTGCATTTCCTTGGTGGACAAAAGGCTAACAAACGTCGTCCCTAGAACCCGCAAATTGGACCCTCCAATGATCAACTGCGAACTTCCAAAGACTTGTAAAATGTCAAAGCTCAGTATGGCTCAGAATATGCGCACAGCAGTAATTACGTCGAACTAGACCAAAGTGACCCCTCCATAAGTACTTTTGTCAGCTCCGCTGTATGTGAGTCAGGTTGTTAAGTCAAACCTAAAATAAACCAATTAAAACAATCTATTTTTGCAGTCTGGGCGCTCAAAACAGGTCACTCCTTAAAACCGCTAATGAACATGGATTTAACACGTGCATGAAAACTATATCCGCATGCATTGTGTACAACGATGTCCCCAGTGGATCAGAAGAATAGGGACGGATCTGACGGGCGAAAGCTTGTTCATGGTTTCACTGTTGCAAAATGGACCAAGAAAAAACAGAAGAAAGGAGACCTGGGTGCAGCCGAACAGTAATGTTAAATGGTAACCAAAGAAGCGTGTGTTTTGGTCTCAGGAAACGCACAGGTGAGAACCGCCGATGAAGAATGCTGAACGCATAGTGCTGATAAGTCATTTGTGCGGGTCAAGGTGACTACCACCTTGCAAAAAAACACCATCACCGGAGAGAAAACAAGCAATCAAGTTGAACACTGGAAAATGGAAATCTCAGCAGATACGGCAAAATTTCCGTAACTAACGGACAACTGCCTGAGATGACGCAAATATTGTGAAAAATTTTGAACCGCGAGAATCTATCTAATAAGATGCTTATGTGAGCTGAAGAATGAGTGTTGGACGGAAGCATGTTGAGAATGTTGATCGTTCTCAGATTGCCGCCAGAAGAGTGTTCTCCGGAACAAAGAAGTACGCTATCTTTCCACCGAAATCAGTTGCATTCAGTTAATCTGACGTACCCGGAATTCACAAAATCTGGAGGCACTATATGGAAGACCCATTTTTCCAAGCTGCCCTACTGCCATTGAAAATTCATTTGGGATCTTCTCAGCAAAATATTTTCAAATAATGATGAGCATTTTTGTTTCGGGGCGGACAAAGCACCATAACTTCATTTTTATAGTGAGACAAAGACAGATTAGGTGAAGAAAACGACCCCAGACGTTCTATTTCCCATTGGTTGATTTCACAGAAGCCTTTTATGTCGGTGAAAACAGATTACTATTGTAGGCCATTATGAGGAATCTGGCTGTCTGAACAAAATTTGTCAGCCTTGATAAAGCATTCTATTCTGACAGGGACGCCAACGTTTGGGCACATGTATTTAATCAGACTTCAATGTAGACACGCCAGTGAGTTATGGTGCCCACTTCATTCAACCTGCATCTAACTGTGTATCGAAATCGAGCGGGTGATGTGTTCACTCAGTAGACTCCCACGTGGTGACCCGTACGATTCAAAATGCTTATTAAGCAAAACAATGCTTCGTAATTCGAAGTTCTGTGAAGTAAATGTGCCTCTAAAATTGGAACAACAGCGTCCAACGTGTCAACCGCAACCCATTTGTGCTGAAGCAACAGAACGCCTAAATCTTTGTGTCCCCCTTCTTCTGGGGCAGCGAAAATCCACCGAAAATTTAGGTGGATGGTAGTAAGGTAGTGCAGTGCTAAGATTCCTACCATATTGATAACGCTTTTGCCATCGGCCAAATTTTCGACCAGGAGTGAAACTCATGAAGATAAAAGGCAAGGATATTTTTTCGACTATTCAAAATCTTTTGAATAACGGTCACCCTCTGGGTACGGACATGAAAATGGCGATGCGGTCTGTGATCTGTTACCAACACTTTTAAACGACAGTGAAACCTGCACTGTATACCAAATCCATCTACAATGTTTGAAGAAGACTGTGCGCATTTATCGGACTTCACTCCCAAAAACGCATCCTTTAGAATCAAAAACATCTTCATTCACAACTAATCGCGATGGCAATGCTTGGTGTAGCACATGCCGTTTTAGAAATCGCGAACAACCGATAAAAGGATCGCTGAAGAACATTCTTGGAAACGGAGGAAGACTACATTGCACGGTCAGTTTTAAGGTGAGCCTAACGTGAAAAGCGTTACATAAGACCATGGGAAAACCTTGCTCTGAAAAGACATTCTTGGACTTAGTGAATTCTGGCACAGCGGTTCCTGGCACCACAACATAAATGATCCACTCATGAGTGACCTGCGGCAGACCTACGGGCGAAATTGAACTTAAAGTATTGCTTGACCTGTGTACAAACCTATGTGGCGGAAGCCGGCTTGCGAAACCAAAGCGCTTCTTTGGCATATCGTTTCCGATCTGTTGACAGGTAATTTGATATACAAACAATACAAGTATGCTACCTGTTCATTCGTTGTACCCCGATGCGTGAGTCCGTATGGCTTCATGCAGGAGTTTCGTACTGCATTGGAGCGTGACTAACCTAGTGTATACTTTTTTCATTGCGATGCTAGTTAACATCACCATGCTACCGTACTTAAGTTAACAGATGGTTCTCAGCAGGCGTTTGTGGCTATTCACTGATTTTATTCCTTCAAGTAGTGCTATGATTTACACTAGCACATCCAGGAGGCGCCAGTCTTTCATCCTGTCACCTGTATGCGCAGCAGTCATTCAGCCGTCAAACGACTGCTCACAGTTCAATCCGTATCGGATGCCAATACGCTAGTCTTCTACGCACTGACGATATCACAATGACTGGCGACCAAACGTTTGCAACATAATAGCCAAGGCATATATATATATATATATATATATATATATATATATATTCACAAGGATTGTATGTATCATATCAGTAGGCGCTTCATCGCTCACTAACGCCCGTCTTGGAAAAGCTATCCGTTACCCTCAATTTTGCATAAAACAATAAAGGCTAGTGCACCCGAACCAATGACCTGGAACAAGTGTCCATCTTGACAAACTACTGGATTAAAAGCAAGTAATGATCATAGGCAATTAGGTGGCAATTACCACTGGAAATCAAAGCGATAATTTAAAAAGCACCGTTCAAATCGACTGGTATGACAACCTCGAAAAGTGAAAAACCTGTGCCGCAAGTTTATACTAACAGCCGTCTTGTGTATGGAGATTCTGATACTAATATTCTGGTCACTCTGCCTCCAGCTCACTATAAATTAATTTGACATGCTTTTATGACGTGTAGATGATGATTTGAAAGCTGAATCTTCGGTCTGTTTCACAGCATTCGCCATTGAAACACTCGGGCTACAAGAGTTTGAATCTTTGTAAACATTAGCACTAGTATGCCCAATGAGTTGTTTATCAGTATGAGATCATGTATCCAGCACTATAATTTCATGATAGTGTGAGCCATTGCGTATCACTTTTCAAACACCCATTATAGTTGTCAACTTATCATGAGTGGCGGGAGCTAAGCATCAGTCTGACTTAGTGCTCAATACTGTTAATTCGCGCATTTTGTGGGCTGTCAAGGCATCAATCAGCCACGTGCAAAATTGATGCTTCTAACTTGTCAGTTCAATATTGTTTAAAGTTCTTCTGATCGGTCATGGAACTACATCTTTGTTGCTGACCGGAGTTCAGTTCAAGATAAGAAATGTGATGTGTAAGGTCATCTACCTAGAATAAACTTGTGTGCCTTATTTAGGTCCAGAAAGTTTACCTTTTCTTTCCCATGCAGAGGCTTTTGACATCCTGTTTTGAGAAAATTAGAGAATTTGCAGAAGCGAGCGGTTGAGGATATACTGGTGAATTTATCCAGGCATTAAGATGCCTGATGTTTTTGCTCCTTATACGGACTAGAGAGGACAAGGAACAGTCGAACAATACATTGCAGGGGTTCATGAATCTCATATTATCAACAAAAGGCTCCGGTCCTCCATGAAAAGGAGGCAGGCAAAATGCTGCCGTGACACATTCGACACATATCGAAACAATCCATAAACGACCAGAAAATGTAATCCCTAACAACATGGCGGAAACAAGGATAGTCCTCTATTAGCACCACGTCAATACTTCATCATTAGGCGCTTTTACACCAGCAGATAAGATTAAAATTCTCGAAAATTGGTTGACTGATTTTTCATAGCTTTCATCATCTGTTGATCAACCCTCGCTCACCCTCATGTAAAGATAGCGGAGTGCAAAGTATTCAAACCCGGAATAGTCATGCGGTTTTTACACAGCTTGCAGATTGACTGAATATCACGAGAACACTAAATGACTGGACGGTTTGATGAATAAAACTTGCGGGGTAATGTCAACTCCTGACGTTTTTGCCTTCGGCTGACTTTTTAACTGGATTAATAAGTTGGGTGTGTTCTTTTAATTTTGTTCTGGAGGAGAATGGTTTAATCGAATGGCTTCCGCCAAGTCTACTCTGAGTTTTTGCGATCAGATCACAAGTTGGCCGTGTGCACAAGCTGTTGGTTCAGTTTCCGTCAGATTAACTTAGCCTGGAAAAGCCTGTCAATACGAGAACAGAATTTTGAAAGAGCTCGATGAACTGAAGAATGAATAGGGGATTGAAAGTAGTCAGGCAGTCCGTTTTCACACACCAAAACGTTAGCAATCAACGTAGAAAGAAGAGACCCAGAAAAACAATGAGTGAACTGCAGAATGAAAATTTGGCTGAAAGTGCCGATGTGTTCAGACTAGGTGGGACTATACCAAAAAATGAAGCTTTCCGTTTAGTTTACAGAATTTGTGAAACTGAAGTTAAATCACAGTAGTTCAGAAACGAGAATCACACCAGTGTTCCAGGAAAAAAACAACCGAAATGATGTAGACAACTAAAGAGGAAAAACTTTCCCCTGAAATGTGATCAAAATCGTCAGCAATTACCACTCAAGTAAGGAAGGTGGCTTACCTCTCCCCCACCTTTATATGATCATCACTTCAACAAAAAGTGTTACCGAAATACAGCTGCACGAGTCAGAAACTGCGTAGATGACTGTGCTTCCGATGCGTATTTTAAGGCAAAATTTTAGCGAATGATCACGGAGTTTGCCTTGGCAGCACGTCGCTTTGATCGAAATATAGATGTCACTAACGTGCTCGCGTTTCATCAAAAACCGACATCTTGCACTGAAATTAATGGCCGAGGCGTAGCTTGCTGTGTAGCCTTTTGGTCTGCCAGTAGTTTTCGGTCCGCAGACTTGACAATCAACGCTGAACAAAAAGCTCGGATTATGAATGCAAGCACTGTACTTGGTCATCCATAAAAAAAGCGCCTAAAGCACCTGCCTTCTAAACGCGGACACCAGTGTTTCAGCAAACCGGCCTGTTCCACTGTCCTCACTACCGCATAGAAGCGAAAAGTAGGAGCGTTAACAGCCACATATAAGAATGCTTAGCATGTGCCACTAGCAGTGACTCGCAAGATTCTTTGGACTCGCTGTTACACCAAATCCTGAATAATGCAGTTATTAAACGACTTAAAACCAGCGGAAGTGATGATGTACAACCGGCTGGGCTGGCCAGAATATGTGAAGTGGATTGCAAGTAACTGCATTCCTGAGCAACGATTAAAAGACGAGTGGAGCTCGGACTTGAGGATGGCCAAAATTCCACAACCGTGATAACTTATAGGTGACTTGTAAAGTTGTGATTTCGGTTTCTGATCGCGGAAAATTTTCAAATGATAGGATAGTTGGAAAAGTTGTGAGACACACTACGGATAATTCAAAATGACTTTATTTTGTCGGGTAAGATCACAGACACACGAGGATGTGTCTTGTTTGAGTGCATGTGTTTTAGTAGAATCGGCTTCACCAGCCATCAGCATACACAGTTCGATCAACCAAGGGAACACCAGGGAATTTCGCCCAACGCAAGGATGTTCTCATGACTAAACAAAACACCTGTTCTGCAACGATGTCTTACTAAGAAACAACAGCGTCAGTAAACATCCGACAATTTATTTCCTGCCCCGCCACCCATTCTTAGAATACAAATTTGCAATGGGTGCGAAATAGATAACACCATGTGTACTTTATTTGGGTCAAAGCGGTGTTGTGTTGTACTTTGAGACAACCGATTGCTAACGTCCGGATCCTGGCATGAAATAACTGGTATCGATGTTCACTGAGATGGTATCATACTCAGGCTGGTTGATGTCTCAAAGTTGAGCATTGGGCTTTTGTTCGCCGTATCAAATTCGTGTACTTGGCGCCAACCTCCGTTGGTTTATTGGCCATGCGCTGGCAAGAAACCGATTTTGGTGACTATGTGGACATCCGATTCTCCCGTAGTCACAGGTCTTCACATCTGCACCAGATTCCCAGGCATTTCAAAGCGGTACATCCGACGAGTAAATTTACTTTCAAAGAAGCAACGAACGGATCTCTCTTACCAGTGTGACACCAAATATTTGATGTAAAAGTGCACTCCGAACCGAACATGTGTCACCGGAAATCATATGTAATGAAAACGGTTATCCAAACAGGCTCATTTTAAGACATATGAGGACCACAGCCAAGATAAGTGAACCTACACATCAAATACGTAAGCGGATAAAGAGGCTCAAGTCGTTTTGTCAGACATCCGGGTCAAAGAACGATAGTACGAGCGCGGTGATCACACATTTGTGGAATAACTATAACAATGCTTCTATAATGCTCTATCGAATTCCAACCTGGTTACTCAACTTTATTCAATATGAGGGCGGAGTTACGTTTCTCCCGAATAACCTGAGTATATTTGCTCGGAAATTAGTTGACGTGCAGTCTGCCGGGCTTGCATTTCTGTTCATGTTACCACTGGCCACATGGGCCAACATACTTACACGCAGACTCCCTTTTATATTTGTGTTGCTTGCATTTGTTGTTCAGTTTTACTTATGCATAGTCTCAATTTGTATCGCACATGTGAAGAGATTGCGGCAACGGACACATCCATCAAATTGATTACAGAGAAGGGACAGCTTCTATAAATAATCAGCGTCGTCCGTCATTTGGCTTGCAAGTTACTGACACTGTGGCGGATTTAAAACTAATTGGTTTCTAACAGAAACTCAACTATTAAGGCACACCATCGCAAAAGTTGGTCAGCTCTCCCTCAGATGTTACAATTAATGAGACAGTGATTAGCCTAACCTCGATGAACTAGAATCAGAAGTTTAGTTGTTGGTTTGTTCACCGAGCTTGGCAGTTGGATCGCAACCAAGCAACGCATTCAAGCTATCTATATTCCGCAACATTGCCAGAATCGGAAGTGTCAGGTTTCAAAGCTCAGACTCACTCCACCGCTTCCGATTTTCAAAACATCTCATACTAATTTACTTAAAACAGAGACCTAGATATTATGAAATTTTAAGCCCGCATACCAGCTTCACGCACTTCCGCTGATCGAAATAAGAATAAATTGAGCCATTCACAGTTATGCTCGAAGACTTCTGTAAAAACTCTTGTTATAATGATTTACTGTGGATGCCGGGTAGTTCATCCAGGCTAGAGACCATCGGAAGTATTGAATCAGGGGTGTCACAAAATAGTAACTTGACGGTGGCAGCTATGTTTAAGAAAACAGCGTGGCACCTTCGTAGCCTTAGGGCATGCATACTTTGTACAATTCATGCTTAGGAAGCGCTTGTTAACACCAATCTATATATCTAAGCACAGTCACCACATTCCATTTAGCTAGCTAGTTACCGCCTTACATTTTTGGTGGCAACAAAAACCGGTGGAGATCCTGCACGTTTTACTCATCGTGACTCAGTTTACTTCATTTAGGAGTCGCACTTTCAGACGATCCATTCGGATGGGCAGCTAAATGAAAAATGCTAACTACGTCAACCAAAGACAAGCTGACAAGAGTGGCTGTGGTTCGGCATCACCTATGCAAGATCTGTCACACAATGGTTCATAAAATCATCGACATCATTGACAGAATTAAATCAGTTATACATACTGGTGCCTGACTGTTGCACAGCCATGAGGAAAGAAAGCCTTAGTAAAGAGTGGAAAGAAAAGGGAAGGTAGGGATTTATTGAGAATAAGACCTGTGCACGTAGGGAAAACGATCAAGGATGAGGTGCATACACTTTTGGACAGCTTTAAAATAAACACATCTGAGCATCACGAGTAAAGCGCCATCAGTGGGTTCAATCCAGCGTCCTCTGCGAACCTCTTGTGACCCAAGTCCAGAGTAAAACGACAGCAGAACTTTAGTTCGAAAGTCTATGTAGGAAATGGCAACATACGCGCCACTGGAACCGGTTGCGTGTCATGTTCCACAAATTTTCTAACCCCCTTCCATCAGGATCACGTATGCTCCGGCCATGAAGGCGCGAAGATTCCACAGCACTCAGTTTGACAGTGGTCGCTTTCAGTTCACGTAGACATGTCATGGCCTGTCCCCTGAAAAAAGATGACAAAAAATCATCACACCCGTCTCACTAGTAAGAACAACCCAAAGGCTCTACCAGAAATCCTTGTAGATGACGGCTGCAGAATGTACGTTATTTAATTATGCTGCCTGCGAAACATGTGGTACACTGTCAGAGAACTTTCATCAGCCTCACATACGTGGTGGTAAGTGACGTAAATATTGTTTAAAGTGAAAAGGCTAATGTGCTAATATGCATATATAGTTGAGCAGTATTATGAGCGAGGAGTTTAGCGACTATTCAGCTGAATCTTCCGTGAACACCAACTTACCCAAAAGATTGAAGGAATCCAAATATATGCCACTTGATGCTTTAGTAAGAAACACCATCGATGAAATTTTTGGAAATAAACCTCCATGACGAGCCCACAAATGGCGGTGGCTCGCTGTCAAACTTTTTCACAGGCTTATATAATTAGTGTTATGTCAACATGTACTCGAATATTTTGCGCATACTGCTCATTGGTAGGTGATACACAGGATACACATGGAAGTGAACAAATTTGGACATCCAAAGTAGGTTTCACCTAGCTATATTCCTTCCTTTCAGTCTACTGAAGGTAATTTTCCGATGGAATATTTTGGTTGTTACAGAGTTTGCTAAACTATGAGACTGAACCCACTAGCAGGTTCCAATGTGAACGGAGAATCTTCTGAGATCCTCGACAGATTAACCATTTTATCGAGCGCCGGCGGATGCCGCCGATGTTATCTATTGAAGCTAGAAAACGAGGCTCTTAAGAGCGTGTATCTTTCTTTGCGTAACCGTACTTGATGGAGGGCTCATGTTTTGAAGAAATAGCTTCTTCAGGCTACCATTCGGTACTTTTTTTTAGACTGGAACTTTAAATCGTGTGACCCTGTTTAAAATTTTTTGTTTCTGATGTAACTCAAGGGCCTTATATATACGTATAGATATGTATGGTACAAATAATTTTGTGCCGCGCATCGGCAAATAATTTCTAAGCTTATGGATAGCACTGAATGACAAATATGCTGAGTCACACAAAAGCTTCCTTTAGGAAGGAACGCAGTGCTGCAGTAAATGTGCCGGTTCAAAACCGATGAAGAGGATTTTAAAAAACAAGGCATTGCAGATTGCGGAATGCTTCCGCTAGACAAGAACCACAAAATTTTACGTCCGTTAAAACCTTCCAAAAATAAATAAAAATTGTTAGCTGAGCTAATATACCCTGGGGTGAAATGTGTTGCCAGTTTTCGATGTTTCGAAACATGTTCGTTAGACTATTTCCCGCTCAAAGATAACTTACTCTCAAGTTAACATTATCAAACAATCTTATGGGTATCTGGTTCCAGATACTCATAAGCTGGTGCTTCGGTGGTGGAAAGTTTGGGCTCATATCCAGGTCCACTTGAAGGGACTAAAGCTAAGTGGGACTTGTGACACTTTGTTGGCAGGACCTGATCAACTATCTCATTCGACCAACCTAAGTATTGCAATCTTTTCCGTCTGCTTCCTTTTTAACATTGAACAGCATTCTAAAGAAACATAAAAATGAAAGACCCATTTATGCCCTTGGATAACAGCAGCTCAGCTTGCAACTATGGGTTTATCGGGTGAATAGGCAATTGAGAATTTTAAGAGCCAGCTTAAATAATCAACTCAAGAGAATGCGAAACAGGTTTTGACCTGAAGTTGAATGTTGATCAGATTCCGATGTTACCTAGATTGAAAAGCTCATTCACCTAGCTTTCCCGGAAGTTCACCATCCGAAAACGGCCAAATCTTTCCAGGCTCTTGTAAGTATATTCTCAGGTATACCACTTGAGTATTGACTAATAATGCTCGCTGATTTTGACTAGCTAGGACAATCTAACTAACTTCTTCAGAGCAGTCCGGTTTGTTAGGAAAATGTACCGCTTTAATTTTGCTACTCATGAGTACGTAGAGACGTGCATATTATTTTAGCTCGAGCGTTAGCGTCACCAACATACTAACAGTACAGCGAGTAACAGCCTGGTATATTTAGTGGGGTACAGGTTCACTCACCTTTTAACAACCACATTAAAAACTCGATTCGCTTGGCATGCGAGTTAGGTCAGAAGAGGGTTTGGGTCTGGAGAGAGCGAGTCAGTTGGTTGGTTAGTTCGGGTGTCTTTCGGGTTCCGTCTGCTGCATCGGGCAAGTCACACAGCAGACAGGGTGTAATTGCACGTCTAGAGGAATATGTCACACAATGCTCAGGTTTATATCACATTATCTTAATGAACGAGTGGATGTTGCGACGAATGCGTTGTTGCTTGCTGGTCAAGCCGCCAGTTACCTACGTGTGGTTGTTGAACAGAGGAGAACGTGCTAATTTTTGGTTACACTGTTAGCCCAAAGGAATGAGATGAGCGGTCGAGTACGCGGAGACAGTCTGTTATTGATCGGTTGGCCTAAACATGGTTTTTTGACAGCAAATGTTGACGGTAACCACTTGTTGGTCATAGAAATATCGCAGTTATTTAAGCTCCATCATTATACCATAATTTTATGAGACAGAATCGTAGTTCTGTTCTCGGGTTGCCATTCATTATGTAATGAACAAAAAAGGCGATACTTCAGTGACCGTGTGTTGCCGATAATCTTACCATTAGGGTAACAACTGTCGAGCGATCTTTGATTATAAGTGGATGAACTCGTAAAAATTAAGCAGGAAGACTAGTGTGAATGTTTTCATGGCTCACACGGCCTACCCAACCGGGTGTGTGCATCCGAATGCTACGCATATCCGTGGCGATGTTGAGAAGAGTGGATTCGTTCATGGTGGCTCACTCGCTGAGGCATGCTAAGATATGCCATTCTTCAAACCATCTCACGGTTGTCTAGAGAGAGAGTGTTTGGAGGGTCTGGCATGGATCACGTTCTCTTATGTTCTAAAGTACAAGCTTCATGTCCAAATTGAGCATTCCCAAGTTCAGATTCCATTTTTCAACTGAGCGCAAGTTATTTTTCTTAGGTTTTGAACTCAACTTCAGGGCCTGACCACCGAAGTTATTCCTGCCAGTTGTGCGTGTTCTTCAAATAACCTTGGAGCTCGAGGCTCAGCCCGTTCATTCGATCCGTGAGTTGTTTCCAGCTGATCGTAGAAAATGAAATCTGTCGAGATCACGACTTTGTCTTCTGCATAGAGTCTGGGTCTCGTCCATGGGTACAACAGTGGAGGCAGCACTGCGTTGAGATGCAGCGCACATCTGTTTCATTCTTCTTGGGCATCACATTTGGTGCGCACCTGAAGAATCTGTGGGGAGATCAAACCCACCACCTCATACCAAGCAGTGAAATCTATACCGTTCGGCTAAAAATCACTAAGTCGAACTTAGACAACCAGTAACGTCGCTTGTATTTCAGTCACGAAATACGCATCAGGTGCCTACGTGATGACTGGTATCCCTAATGAAGATTTCTCAGATAAACGGTCTTTTAGACTCTGGGGGCACATTACACTTTTGTGATTCATATTAGCATTTCATATAAATGAAACCGAAAACTGTTGCATCTGGATTATCTAGGAGTCCAGCATACTTAGCGGCTTCGGTGAGTCGGTTTTTCAGACTACTTGTTGGAATCGATGAAGGGCACATCAGTGTCTTAATCCGGTTTCTTAGCTGCGGCTATGCCTTTTTTAGGTGACCAAATCTTTGGTCAAGCAAAGGTGATTTTGACTCACTCCTTGATAATTTGAATATGGCGAACTTCTACTTTCCGTGTGACGTTTTTTTGCGGCTGAAGATAGTCATTTTACCAACCTACAAGCCACGCCGTTGGGATGCTTAGTTGCCAGTCCACTAGAAGTTTTTCACTATCAGATTTAGAAAATGGACTGACTAAACAGCTTTCTGGTCATCTGTCAGCTTGCTTTATTTACGAGATGTGGCAAAAACTCACAAAGGGGATTAGAAAGAAAGTTTGGCAGTCCCTTGAGGAACACGGTGTGAAAACTATTAGGTATATTAAAACGTACGCTGATTAATTAACTTTAGAGAATCTCTCTCTAAAGCAACGACAACTACTGAGTCTTCTTTCTTGTGCGATGATGTATGTATGTAGTAAAGCTTCTTGGTGTCTTTTTGGACTCAGCTATTACGCTGTCTTCAGAGCGCCGGTACTTTCCTGAGGTGTTTACCAAAGCAAAACGATCCTCCAGAATGAGACCACGGCTTCTCTGTAGGAACAAAGACTTCGAAAATCCCCTAAAGTTCCACGTGAAATCACCTACCCAGTTGACTAGGCTGACGACAACTCTCAACCTATCAAAGAGGACCATCCAGAGGTTACTTTTTGAGTTGTTAAGTTTCAAGGGTAGCGATCCTCGATTTCAACGGAATTTCATTGTAGTTCGATGGCCCTTGCTCGAATGTAGAATCACCTTTAGGTAGCAAACACCTGGTGTTCTTGGTGAAAGCTACAACCCGAGAATATTGAGTGGTACTGACACTGATCTCGTGACCTACTGAGCATGCAGATGTGGGAAACGGCCACAGTCGGTCAATTAAAATACTCGTGTGAATGGACCTGCATGACATTCCAGATGCTTGTGAGTACGATCAAAGTGCCACTTAGGGTTGAGTATTTCCTTGGAAATCTGTTTACATGGTCGGTGGTTTGATGGACAGGATTATCTAGGATAATTTTGATCTCCGACAACATAACTGAAAACCCAGAACCAAAACGTTAGTTTCATTCTTGAAAGTTGGATCCTCAGGATATATCAAGACGTCTCTGAGTCTGTCCCTGTTTTTCCCTGAAAAAAACATAAACGAATCGAGCAGAACTACTTCTCAGGAAACGCATGCATCAAGGGTTATTAGCATCTCTGCTGCAATGTAAAATGCAACTTTTAGATGTTCAGTGTCACTATCTTGTTGGATTAAGGCAGCTTTGACACTCCACAGATTTATCTCCATTCAGCATTATAGTATCAAGCAACGTCAAAAAATTCAAATATTTTTGGCCAGTATTTTTTGTGGATTATTAGGCAGCCTGTGACCCTACAAACTACCATAAAGTATCCCCTTGATGTATTTCTTTCCCTGCGTGTTGTGTTCTGCAGCCGGCATTGCAACTCCTATGCTGGTCTTCGGTCTGCTGTTTCACCAACTATAGCATAGCAGAAGGCACCGTAGCTTCAGACGGACCTTTAAGGAGACGAAAGAAAATCATTACAACCGTATTTATTGGATATCACTGAATGTTCCACAAGGTCCCGCTAGAATCTTTGCATGAGAGCAAGAAGTGTCGAGGTATGAACTCTGGATCTCGATTGACTAAAACTCCGGCCAATCAGGGCATATCTTCGTTTGGTCCGTAGCCCGCAGGTGACACATTCATCTAACCGACGTGATGTTCACTCATTTGGAGCGGACGCTGGGTCATTCCAACATTGCCAGTCAATCATTTCTCTCACAGTTTCCTGCGGTTTCCGAATCCGAACCAATTATATCTATGTTATTTGGATATGGGTTATGGTACCGCGCTCTGCTGTGATGAATATCGATTCGGACTATGCATCTTTGGTCGCATAAGGCCTGGCAGGATACGGATGCTGGCTTTAAGTTTGTTGTTGAAATCCGCATAGGAGTATAAAGTCCACCCACCCTTATCGAATGCTCCACCAGGGTTACCACCTTGTAGAGACTCGCCTGCACTATCGAAGGATAGCATTTGTGCTTGTCGAGTGGACGAAATCCTCGACCAGCAGGCGTTGCAAGTATCGTCCACGTTTGCCTAATGATCGGACCGAATGGCGGACCGAACGCACACCTACTTGTTGCAGATCCAGTATCAGAAAACCCGGTGTGCCTTTTCTTCTTCGTATGAGTTATACTGGGAGACGGCGCCCGTCCTCGAACAGCAGTCGATTTCGGGGAAATACCTAATGGGAAAATAGTAAATCGCAGTTTATCATGTATTTTGAGGCACCACGTTTTCACGGATTTTCCAGTAAATCTTGTTAGCTTTGGACAAAATCGTTAACGAACACATACAGAATACTTCGTAACTCTCAACTTCAGTATTTCTTACTTTTGCCTCAGGAAAACGCTTCTCAAAATCTTAGAGCCATGGACTTTATTGTGATGTTCCATAATTCAAGCAATGCATAGTTTTACTATAAAGAGGGTTGAATGACATTAACTCTACTTGTTGCAGAAGTCCCAACTTATTTTCTGAGGCACGGTGATCAGGTAAACCTGTGCAACTTTTTCTTTCAACGGAATGGGGACTTTTGTATTATGAACTTAGGAAATCTAGCCCTGCAAATAGACTCCAAGTTTCATGTCCATTGAAAGCGCGGCGTGTGCATTAATACTATTTATAGTGTAATTCATAACTTGACCCTGAGAGCGGGTTATGAAAACCATTAAACCAATGGCTGATTTTGGCTCGCGCACCAAATCCTGACCTTCTGATGACCGGTCTCATTTTACATCGGTCATTTTAGGGCCAGCGTATAGACCGGTCGACACGTTGGGTCGCTCAAGTGTTCCAGTGGGTTTGTGAGATGAGGTGCGATGCAGTTATATACACCTACGCCTGTCCTGTAGCGACATGTCTAGAAATCGGATCAGCTGTTTGGGTTTATCGGTGTGCCTCAGGCCTCAGCTGATGGATGCGTGTGCCGACGTATCATCAGGAAGTCTGTAACTCAGCACACTCATCTAACTTACCTGAGCGATGTACTGGCGCACATAACCGGAGAAGATTCAAGCACAACGGTTGATCGGATACTGGAGGCGAGTCCTTTCCGAGTTCTTCCTGAAATTAAACAACATATGTCAATGGAAACATTTTCGATTGAAAAAAAATACAAAATCACCCGCGGCATGTTGTGATGTTGTACTAGTGATATCCATAAAAACATATTGTTTTGATCGGTCACGGATTCCGTTAAGTCAGTAAACAGGTGTTCGCAAATTTTGTAACATCCACTCTGTAATAGGTAAGTTTTTTTGGGACTGGCTCCGAATAACAAAGCCGCGTGACAACACAGTTTCTTTAGGGCCTTTGGCTGTCCGACGAAAAGGGAGTTTCGAATTTTCCCCACTGGCTTTATCAGACTGCATTTCCCTTAGGAGCCCGCTGTTACGCAACAGGATCACAGCCTTTTATTTTTGTCTGTGCTCATACAGTCCCTCTGTCTGTCTGTCTTAGTGTGCTCTTTTCTTGGATCAATCTGCGAGTGCTTGCTAGCATCTTATTGGTTAATATCACTTCAGTCAAGTCACCTTTTTGTATGATTAGTTCTCGAGGCTCACTGTTGTGTATTCTTCCTATTTATCAAACGACAACGTAAATGCAAGTGCGTGAAATAATTCTGTTGCGCAAAAAGCTCTCTCTGTATTTCTGTCAAGCTAAATCAGGCGGAATTCGCGTTTCAAACCTGGGTTACTATACAATGGGTGTTGAGTATGCTTCGGTTTTTCGGTGTCTATTAGATCTAATGTCTAAGACCTAATATATGCCACAGGATAAGGGCAATTGTTCAACCGATTGCAGGACATCAGGCCAAAGTGAGGTTAAATGCTATTCTAGTTTTCAAGTGCATTGATTCAATTCTGTTAGGAATCCCATCAATTATTCATCACATCCAGTGGGTCAAGTGGTTGAATGCGAAACAGTGTGGCATAAATCAAACTTTATTCTAATATGAAGAGCTCACTGTTGAACCAAGTAGTTTTTATCATATGGAATAGTTTAGTCTGAGACATAGGGACGATCAATTTTCCGATCAATGCGAGTTAATAGGTGTATCGTTTACTCAGCCCCCAGTATGTTACCGATTTATAGGACAAGGGTAAAAATCACCTCGGAAAGAAGTAACAACTAGACGAAACCGCTGAAACCAGGGTTCTCCATTCTCATGCAGGTACTGTACAATGTGCAGATGACAGCATTTTCGGAAGTCTGCATAACGGAATTTCGCACTGTTATTATTGTTTCAACATGTCAGAATCTGACGACTGGGTCAAAAAGTTTTGGAACACATCGAAATAAGCTAGTCATTGCTTTGAAATTGGTACCTGCCTATGAAAAGCAAGTGCAATAGTTCTGGTGGTGGCCTGAGCTTTCGCTCAGAATATGGAATATTTTTATTTTCGCAAAATCGACAGTTTTAGAGGATTCTCAAGCAAGTCGTGGACAGCTTTTGGTGATTCAAAAACCGTTATCACAAACATGGGTATATAACATTCCCCTTGGACTTAACCACTCAAGAGGGATGACCTAACTGGTCCTATTTGTGAAGTACTCATCTTTACCGAGCGTACAAATAAATAACGAGCTCCTCAACTTTTTATGAAAATACAGTAGGGCTGATCAGGTGGCCTTGATGTGTTTCACCGAGGTGACATCATCAGTGTGCGGTTGATCGTGTCACCTACCTTGGTGACGAAAAGTTTGCGAGCTAGTTGCGAAGCTCGGCGAACAGATCAGAGGCCACCTGATCAACCACCAATGAACGCATTCGAGTTACAACAATGACGGTAAGTTTTCAAGATAATATAGTGCGACACTGAAGCTACTGCATTGGTTGCGTGACCGTCCTTTATAACACGTCATAAAAACAGCCTTCATATACAGACCACCTTCATCTTCCACGTAAATTGTTGCCATAATAGAAGCGGAAGACAACTGATTATAAAGCCAGAACTATAAACCACTCATCTGAGATTGCATCACAATCTTTTCAAGGAGGTAAACTTGTATTTCAAGTATTATGGCTCTTCTGTGAACTTCGTATCCAGGAAGGGACATAACTAGTGCTTAGACTATTCAGCTTTGTATTAAGTCCACACAGTTGGAAACAGTGTTATCATCAACATCATCAAAAGATTTTCATGTTTGAGGATCTCTATGCCAGAGATCTCCAGAGGCTGTAGCACAGTTTTGTTTAACTTAAGCTGTCTATCTATCTCCAGCAAAACCACTCTCACGAGGGACCAGCCGCCAATGACCATTTTGTTTGGCCACTCAAACTTATTTCGTCCATAAACTGAGAGAAACCAAATTTAGTTGCTCCTCCGAAATAGTCCCTTGAGGGAAACTGTGCATCCGTGCAAGTCTGAAGGGAGGAACCTTCGAAAGAAAGCTGTGCTGATAAATCCTTTTGAGTGGTGGACCAAGATCAATGAAGTGCAACAAGGTTGTCCTCTATTTTAGAATAAAGTAATGATATTTTTAGTGTGGCACTGCTATGGAGGGATCGTACATTAAATAGTGTCTTCGTGAGGAAGATGTTTGAAGTCCTCCAGAGAAATGGCTTCCATTAGGTAGGATCACTCCTGAGAATATTCCTGTGTAAAAATTCCTGTGTAAAATTTCCTGTGTAAAACCTTCTAGAACCGATGGCCTAAACAGGGATCCAGAAATTTTACTTTGCACGGGACGAATATGTTGCACAGCTTATCATTGCGTTTTTGTCTCGCATTTTGGAATCTAATTTTTGTTGATATGTACACTGTCAGGTTTCCATATCCCTATGAACTACCAAAAGTGGAATTCACTCTCTCATAAACAGTAATGACGAAGTCTAACCTGACCATTTTCCTCTCTGAAGGGTTCTGTCTTTGAGAAACTGTCATGAGAAACTAGTTATGTGCCTAAAACACAGGCTTAGCATTTGGTCCTTAAAAAGGAAGAATTGTCTTTCAGCAACACTCAGATGACGTTTGTTGGAAGTTTGGTATGGTCCCTACAGAAGTATCCATTTCAGGTTAAGTAGCACGGGACCGGAATTAGGTTGTCTTAATCAAAGCTGGCTCTCTTGGGTAGGTTTACTGATGGGGGCTGGTGTATTTGCATATATGTAAATACTGTCTTTTTGAATAGCAAGCGTAGATTTATCGGTTGTCCACCGTCTACCGGTAAGGCTTCAGACACAGGGTCTGCAAATGAAGGTAAATAACTTGGCCTGAAACACACCGGGTCCGTAATCTCCGTCAGCAGTTATTCCATATTCACTGGATAAGTGGATTCATATTACGATGATTACGAAACTTCAAACGTCTTGAGATTATGCAAGTGTAGGGAATCAGTCGGCAAGACGTGGTGTCCGTGTAAAGCGTTTTGTGTCAAGCTCATTTGTTTTTTATTGCCAATTTCCATACTTCGAGTGAAATTTTGCTAAGCAGTCATGCAGTCATGTTGTCCTAGAAACGGGTCAGATTTAGCGGCTTAGGGCGTCAACGAATGGCTTGCACATCAAAAAAATGCATCAGATAGAAGCAAATAAGATAGAGCGATTTAACAAAGGATATGGCATTTTTGCCTCACAATAGGAGCGTTTCAACCAACATGTCGGTGACTCTGAGAAAGCCAGATTATTGATTGTAACGCACAATGAATGGAGTTCTAGGTAATTCAAGGTTTCAAATTCAACCAATTTGAACAAACAGAATTGTGAATGGTTGAATGGAAAGCTTGATCATAACAGCGCGTAACACGTGTCATGGCTTGTTTAGCAATGACATACGATCTCTTCAGGTTGTCGGTGGTGTGTTGGAGGTGAGGAATAGGCCACGCGGTAGGCCAAGTCATCTTGAGCAGCAAGCTTAATTATTTTATTTATCCGTTGTATCTCCATAGTGAACTTTTCGCGTGAATCGAATGGGTCGAATGAAGCAGGTGGTCCCGGCTAATGGTTTTGGCGGAGTATTATACATCATGTTGTGTGGCGGATTCAGCCGCACTGTATGAACAATCGCGGTGATATTTTTGGTTTATGCCGTATAAAATCGTCTCATTATTGTATTTCGGTTAGCTACATTTTAACTGAGCCACATAAATAGCCATATTACAGTTTATGTTACCTTGCGTACGAAGCTAGGTCCTCACCGCTAGAGACCGGCTACTTGACAAAAGGCAGCATTTGAACTTAAAACCAATATTCTCTTCAATTGCACCTTGTCTGAACGAGTTGTTCTGTAACTCAACTTTTGCATGACTATTTTTGCTTGAGCCTTTTTCCTAGCATAATTTACTGACTCAGAACGTTCATCTCAGTATACTAATTACTTTGACACTTGCCTACTCTTTTCACATAATCATGCTAATTCACTCGAGACAGTTTTAGCAGAGGTAATTTATAGCTGTAGGACATTAGACTAAACCGTTTTTGCAGAACCGTCAGGTTATAAAACAGGAGTCGTTTGTGAAGCATGCGGACGCCTTAGCCAATTAAGGTGCTACGACGGGATAACGCTTTCTTCGGAACTGCGAAATGATTAGTAAAGCGATAAAAGTTACACGACGACATTGCGCGCTTTAATCACAGAATAAGACACCCACAATCGATCTTGCGGGAATTCTAGCCCGCAGTCCTTTGCTGACCAATGTGCTTCAGAAAACTGAAATATTTTAGGAAATAATTTGTTGCAGATTGAGAATCACTGACCTAAAATGTACCTTTGAGCAAGTCTGGAACCTGATTTAATTGCCTTCAGTATTGAGAAATGCAGTAGCGTTAGCTATGGAGAGCCTTGCATGTGAAAACGATGTCTCGATGTCCGTAAGATTTCACAGGTGTTCATCCAGAAACACTGTTGTTAAGCGAACTACTACTCAGACAGTGGTATGCGGAAAACTATAGAAGCCAGACTTTATAAAGTTCTGAATTATTCACAAACGATTGACTGATACTCTAGCGTGCAGAGGGAGATTATGCAGCACCATTTTGTGACCTTAATGACGGGCACCCTTCGACCCGGTTTCGGGCCATAATGGAAGCGAATAGGCGTTGAAAGGCTTGAAATCTGTGCTAACCAAACCCGTCACCTTCAAAATGCTAAAGTTTCATCCATGGAAGCAAGGATTAAGTCACAGATGAAACATGGAATTTGCAACAAGCAAGATAACTTTAACTAACTTTGCTCGTGAACGCTCAAACTCAGACCCAACGAACCTCATTTGGCCTAAATTGCTGAGCTTGACACACTCCTAATTTAAACCAATCCTTAAAAATCAGACACACAAAGGCTACTTGTGTAATCCCAGCCAATGTCCACGGAGATCATTTGATGGCTAGCTGACTATGCTTTTCTTCACTAATGTGTAATTCTCCTTTTCATCATTATGATATTACGGACCGCTGGGGAAGGTTGTCCATGTTGCTCAGAGGGTTTTAATTATTATATCTTTTTCACAATTTAGATACTGATTGACTAAAACATTTTCGCATAGCGTGCCTAACCTACCTGGTGGCAATGGGTCCAATTTTGTTCTAGATCAAATGAATGTGGCTTTAAAATGTATACTTACCCAATAGTAACAGCTTCTGGAAATTTCTGTAGGTTAAGTTCTTGAGATATTTATAACATCAATGCTCATTTGATAACAGGTCAGTGTCATTATTTCGTTAAGTAATGTAAACGAACTTCTTGAAGAGGACTCGGTGCTTCATTTTCGATATATGTTAACAAATTTTTCTTGGCCGTTGAATTTTAAAGTTTCTTCCGCTAGTAAACTCTATGTATGGCCTCCAACTTTTACTGTTGCCAGAGGAAAACCCCAAGCACCATAAAGCATCCAGTGTGTTTGAACTCAGGTTGAAGAAAATTCAAATATCTAAGACTCACGTTACCCTATTGGGTAGCATCAGTGATAACCATTCAGCACATCGGCATCGGTTGATTCGGCCTTTTCAACTAAGGTGATCGTTTTGTTCCTGAAAATTTTTGGTTGGTGCTTTCTCACGTGTGACTCCAACTGTAAGGTTACCGTTAGGCTGTGTTTTTTGTATGGGTTGTATTGTTCATTTCTTGTAATTGTACGGCGGAATGTCTGGACGAATCACACAGCCTTTGCAATGAGCCATCCGGCTTGGAAAGTGAGCAATGCAGTGTTAGCATATTTCCAGCATATTTTTGTTATACTGCCACTACGCGTTTTAGTAGCATTCTGTAGCTCGATATACTAATTGGAGTAACTGATACATAATACGTCGCATCAGAAGAGATGCTTGGTAAACTCCAAAGTCTCGCTGAACAAATTCACATATATCAAGCTTTCCATGTGAGACCGAAACCTTGCTTTTCGTAGTCGATACGCGACCCTTTCAATAAGGCATGGCCGAGTCCCATTGAAGGTCTACATTATTATGAGCATTCCCCTACTATTAGTATGTTGAGGTTCGCGATAGGGGACTTTAAGTGATGGGTAGGTTCGACAGTCCCGAATAACAAGAGGAAGAATTTCGAAATTCTACGGTACTATTTACACAAGGGTAAGCAAATGTATACAACAACCTCAGTTGTCCACATTCGTAGCGTCAGAAAGTGCACAAGTCTGTCACTGACCTGCACGGCGCAGTGTCAACGAACGCACAACAAACAACGGCTCAGTAGTGTGGATTACGGTCATCCCTTCCGACGACCGTCTCTTGATTCTCATTGGCGGTGCGATCACACAGAACTCCTGAGAAAAAAGTCAAAGAAGCCTCAGCAAACGGGACACGAACGCGCATGGGCTAGTAGATCAGCTGCGCACATTCACAGACACATGCTAATACCCAAGTGTCGGACGGGACGGTTTTTGACGCAAGATGAGTGGCGGGTACAGATAAGCAAAACAAGCGGAGGTTAAAAGTACATGGGCGGGGTAACCAAATAAATGGGGGAACTATCATGAGGTCAAGTCATATTCAGTATAATATGTATATCTTCAAAGTTTTGGACGTGTAACCGATTGTGTTGGCGGCTGTATAGTAGTTTCGACAGTTTATAAGTTCGTTCGTCGGACTTTTAAATTGTTTTGCTTGTGACATATCTTCACAAATTAAAATAATGTTCAGGTTACGCACAGCTGTACGGGTGGCTTCTGGAGCCATTGAAAGTGCTGTAAGGTAGGTGGACGACTACATCAAAATTCTAGCAGGTTGGTTGGACTTAAGCTTCATGAGGCCAAACAAACTGCTTTCGATAGACGCTGTCATGAGTTATCCTGTTTAGGCCTCATTTCTTGTACAGCAGTCTCCGTTGAACCAATGTGTGTACTTGGTGTGGCTAAGCCACTGACAGTGCGTCGTTTGTCGCTGACAATTCATCTCAATTGTTAATCCAGTCTATTCTGCAAATCCTGAAGGTCTTGCACATTTTTTCATCATCAAAGGGAATCTCACAATCTTATGACGAGGTTTGAACCCGCGTCCTTTTGGGTGGTATGCGTCGTTTGACATCAGCAGCCAATTAGCACTGCGATCAACTCACACACAGTACTACTCATCCGGTCTACATCACGTGAAGCAGACTTGACTGGCTTATTGAGTGACAGATTCTCAGTAATTAAGTCCATATGACTTGATCAACGAGATGAAGACTAACTGTGAGTTGCAAAATGTTCTCCCTCATTAAAAGCATGTAACTTGTTCAGGAAAGAAGCCAGTCACCAGTGAACAAGATCAAAACACAGCAATATCTACACTTGATACACCTGCTTGAGTAGTTTGAGGTCAAAGTTATCAAAAAGAGGATGGCAACTCAGCGATGAAGCTACTTAAAAGGTCGGCCGGTAGGTTATGATGGGAAAGAGTAGTTTTGCCCTTTCAAGGCTCATCAGGAATAATGCTCGTCAGCGAATCCTTACTCAGTTATTGTGGACTAGCTCCAGTTCTGATAGTGGAATATGTCCGTGTAAAATATTACTGTGTTGGGTTATCGTACATCTGTTTAATGAATAATTTAGGCTAACTCTTATAACATTATTCCGAGAGTGGAGAATATGTGGATGTGGGTAACAATGATTCCGTTGTCGCATGCGACCTCTGTGTTCAGATGTGAGCTCACCCCTATCCAGAAGGATAAGAGATCAACACAATTACTGGGGTTTCCGGGCTCATAAATCTCATATCTTTCGGCACATATTTGCTCTCCATGCTACCTTAAACCATATCAAAGATTGCATACTGTCCGCTGCTTCCACTGAGGTTAGAACATAGAGATTTCCAAAATATACGAATAAATGCAGCTGTTTAGTGAATTTTTAATCAGTTTCGATGTGGTCCGCTCAGAAGTTTCATATGATTTTGCCACAATATTGGGGCTATTTCATCATTTCGTGTGGTGCCTGCCACTGGGCTAAAGTAAACATAAGCTACTCATAAGGTTGCAGTCATTCAACTGTCTTTGAAACATTCTTAGATCAACCGATATGTAATAATTTACTTCCTTACCAGTCAGCAACGACTAATCTTAACTGTACATTTTATCATTTGTTGCTGTTGCAACTGGCCGTTTGAATAGCCAAGCTCATTTGGTTAGATAGTTGACTTGTACCAGACACTTCGTACCACGTCAGTTGAACAGGGGAACCATGGCAATGTCCTTGGAGAGCTTTTATTCTCAGTGACTTCCCATTTGTAATAAAATAATAAAAGATCGCTCAGCCTTAACACTATTTCGTCGCCTAGCTACCGTGCCACGCGAAAGAAGTACAAGGAGTATGATACTTCCAGGTTGTTCAGGCCTAGACAAGAGCAGTCGAGATGCCGGAGTTGGGTTCGAACAACGGACCCTCCGGCCAGTCAGTTCACGCCTTGAGCTATCTTGAGCTAACTGTTACAGGCTACCGATTTAGTCGCTGAGATTTGGCACAATTTGCCGTTGAATTAAGGGTTTGATTTTAATAATTATATCTACTGGACATGGTAGGTCTGAAGACAAGTAACTTACACATTTAAACGTTTCACATTGGCCGTATTCTTCGCTCTGAAAAAGATTCGTGAGGTCTTGGTTTCAGCTGTTCTGGGTCTGCAACATATTTCAATGAGGGATATTTTTTCGTACATTGAGTTAAAATTCTGCCAAACCAAACTTTTGATGACGATGTGAGTGCGTTTTGTTTCATATGAATATAAAGGCAAAGAAAACCAGAGATGCCCATATTCAGATTGCAGGATGTACTTTTCCCGAATCCGCTAAAGTGCAAGGTGTAGGAATGTAATATTGCTGGACCCAGCCATGCAGTGTTACCCTGATACCCTCCAGAGTTATACTGTACCAACGGATTCGAATCTTCCCCATAATTTCTAGGGTTAAATACCCATCCGCTGCAGTTTAAAAAAATCGGTCACGCTAGCGTGCATATTCTCTGGCCTTTTACTGCCACACTGCAGGCAACTGGTCAATTACTTTGATCAATGCTTTGCTGCTTCGAAAATCATTTAGTCGCATTATGTGCAGTGAAATTAGTGGATATTCCATTTATAACCGTCTGTATTAAGGAAGGCCTCGAAACTTGGAGCAGTTGTATACCGCGTGGTGCATAAACTGCTTGGTAGTCGGAGTAAGCGTTGTGGCAAGTAGACTAGTGTAAGCATTTTCTTCAGTATTTTGTTTCTGATTGTGAATCCAGTTCCTATTTTCCCCACTCGAGAGACACCGCCGTGCAGAATAGACGAGTTTTGTCGGTCTTCTTGGCGGAATAGTTATTGAATCGGTGGTAACGTTACAATGTACTGTCCTCTCTCTTCCCTCACACATACTCTCTCCAGCACCATAGCACACGAACAGATCGATTGTTGGCATGTGACGTGTCGGTGAACGACCGGATGTTAAACGGTCAGCTCAGGACCGATATATAGGATTATTCGTGTAATCGTCGAAACAGGAAAATTGGCTACAGCATTGGTGAAACACCAGTCACAGTGATTTCTGATTTCTCACCAGCAGGGTAGCAAACAATAAGGTTTCGCTCTAAGACCCTCACACTGGACTGTCCTTTGGCCCACGTGCGAAAGAAGCAAACTGGACGATTTGCTAAAGGATAAACTGCTTGTTTGCCGACTAACCATTGGGTATAAATAGATGAGTTTGAAATTTATATTGGGATCTCGTTTGGGCAAAGATGTGCTTCAAAACATGGGGGAAAATCGTAGTCTGTAGGATACATGTTCAGAAGTTTGCCCAAACAAATTTCCCTGGCTGTATAGTTTCAAAAACCTAATTTTTTCTTGATCAGGTGAACTAGAGTTGAGGTAAACTCACCCTGGATATATATATATATATATATATATATATATATATGGCCTAAAGCCTCCTTCAGGATGGACGACACATCCTTTGATTCCTCATTATGAACACCATTATTGAAGGTTTCAGTAGCTAGTATAACTAGTGAACAGTGCTTATGAGAAAGACTAGTTTAGTTAAAAAACAAATCACTAAAGGAAAGTATTCTAAGTCGGCATGTCAGTGATGTGAACGAAAAGTTTATCTCGCTCACACAAAAAAACCTTGATTGTAGGTTTGGCTTGCAGGAAGTATAGCTAAATGTTTTGGATCATTTAAACGTGGAACTCCATTAGTAGGAAGCAGCTATAAGGATACAGTTTTTGTCACCTAGCTTGCTGTTTGTCAGTCATGTACTAGGACTTGAGCTTGACCGTGAGCGGAATTAATCAGCACACCTTGGTAGCCACGAAAACCGACTAGAACCTAAATGTCCAAACAAACAACTAGTAAGCCTGGCCGTTCGTACAGAAAACTGCCCGAATAGACATGTCCATCCCACTTCTAACTAGTGAGAGTATCGCCCTATTCGAAACACAGCACAAATTTTTGTTCCTCGTAAAAGTTACTCGAATTGAGTCTCATGTGAGTTCGTGATCCAGCTGGCACACAACTGTGGTTGCACTGCACACCACACTGCAATCAATCTTGCGCTTGCGTGCCAGTGCGTGCATGTGTGTCGCACATGTGTAGGTATCTCGTTAACAATTCGTTCGTTCTCTGCATATCTATCCACACGCAGTATCTCACAGGCTACTGGAGACCAAGTTAGATACGTCGAAGGACATAGACGGGCCTCTCTGTATTCCGAAGAGTCAGAAGACCCGGACACTATTCAGCAAAGGCCCTCAGCCCTCTTGCGAATGGCCGAACATAACATTGAACATGACGTGGAGAATCATCATCCAGAACCCGCCATATCGTCAGCAAAAGCCGACGTTCAAGGTGAGTAAAAAGAATGCTTCAATATTTACAATAGTCTTTTCTGCTACATCGGTAACACTATTTATGGTTTCGAAAGTGTATTTAACGACTTAGTGAATATCGATTAAGTGATTTAGTTAAATCCGAAAAGTGAAAGGCATTTTTGTAAGTTCCTGCTTTTGAATACGCATGAGATGTAGAGTAAGTTAGTTTGCTTTACTGTGGCATCTTATGCTTCCAGCTGGAGGTTTTGGTGTTACGTACCGTGAGTTACTAATCGAATAATAACTCTTCGCGAACAGCAATGACAGATGGATTATAATACAGTACTTTCAAAAGCAAAATTTTCCAGGGTTTTCGAAATACTTCCTTGATGGAAGTTGCAAAATGTTAACCGAAACATCTGGAAATGAAGCTTAGTTCGCAGTAGGGTCATTTAACAGTTTTCTTAAAGGATGGACTTCTCTGAAGCAAATGTTTTCTGTGCTCAGTACACTTCCTGCTCCATGGTTCACATAGATGTGTAAAAGCAACATGGTCTATATGGTTCACAGTTATTCACCCTTGCAGTCCAGGTCATAAAACGTGTTGAGTTCCCCACCTAGCTGAAAGAAAATACGAGCTACTAAACACGACACATTATCAGTAGGATTTGACGAAAATAGTGGTGCTTGTCGGGGCCTTCGGAAATGTCTGGCTATCACGCGCTGCTTCCTCCTGTCATTCACTGTTTCAGTGAATACTCGCGGCTGCGAATGTAAGGCTAGATTATTGGCAAATTCGAACCAAATCTTGCCATGAAGAGGTTGGTGCATCGGCTGTGCTTAGGCCAAATATTCTTCGGAAAGACTGTAAACTGAAAATATCTAGGCCAGTACACAGGACCTTCCTACTGCTACCTTGGGGGAAAAAACTATTTATGAACCAGGAAGTGTTTCTTGTCTGTTTCGGCGTGATTTCTTTCCTCGAGGAGGTATAATCATAGAATAGATTTCGTTAGCTTCAGACTCGTCTACCCGAAAGAAGTGGTTCTCCCTGTGGGGTTGTTTTGAAGTAAAGGGTACTGCGTCTTATATCCTGGTCAGACTGCAACTCTAGGTACTGTGGATATGGCTGGACGCTCCGGTAACAGCATACATCTGAGTTGTGAAAAAAGGTGGGTATCAGTTTTTTGCTGTGCTGGTGTTGAACACAATGTGTAATACTCCGTAATATATGCACTGTCGGAAAAACAACTTGAATAGTATGACGCAAGGACTACCCCGTTCACTATATGACTTTGATGTTCTCTTTGAGTGTCATCTGCGGAGTATTCTCAAACACCACTGATCTTAACTAAATGAAAGTCTATGGAATCCACATGTGTCAGGTTTTGAGCGTGTCATATATTAGAGTTTGAATAACAGCTCAATGGTTCGCAACCTGGTATTACGGCTATTTTACTTTTTGTGTGTCACATAACTTCTCAGCGACGGAATCTCTCTATGAGGACAAAAGCTTACCTCACTGGTGGCGAATCAATTTGTGAAGTTGTTTCGTCCTCTTTTTTAGAGCTCTCACGCGTATTCGGTGCTTGTTGGCTGAAATGAAACCAAAATAATTAGACCAAGAGTGAACACAGTGAGAAAGTTGTAAATCTATCGAAGTACTCAGCTTATAGTCAATGGTTTTCAAAGCCACGAGCAATAACCAAAGAGCCAACTCCTAAATTGTTTGCGAAAGATCGATTAGTGGCCTACAGTATCCGTTTGTCACATCCGGGACCGACTGAAATGGGATTCAGTCAATATGTAGTTAATTTGCAACTATAACAATAATAAAATTTGATTTCTAGTGTCACTGAAGACGTGACCCATCTTGAGCCGGATCGTTTTCAGGCCTAAACGGGAAAGCATAGTTTTCTGGACCCAGTGAATTCTACTCTGTAGACTGAAGCATACATGAATTGAACTGATATCACACTCTCGCAATGTATCATGATTGATAATGATTAAGTTCACTTTTGAGTCTTTAAAATGATGTTCATGGTAAGTTACGCCTAGCAACGTCGCTGACAATACAATACAAACAGTGGACAACGAAGAAGTGGACAATCTCCTGTCAAGTGCAAATTGTGAATGAAAATTTCATGTAGTTTTAGGACGGTAACCAATTTATATTCACTTAACTTGCATACTGCTAAGTGACTGTAATTAGAAAAGAAAAATTCTGATTATTGATAAAACCGTGAATTGTGGAACTGATTCTGTAAGCAACAGTGCCCTCAAGGTCTTGCTTAACAGGACAAAAAGGAACTTTAAATAGGATCGATCTAAAAACAAATGACCAACTCGCATTCTTAGAGGCGTTAGAAAAACCAGAGTCCAGGAACATATCTCAGCTGAACCCGAAAATTATTAGGTCACAAAATGGAAAGTTATCTTGCGTGGCTAAAACCATTTGGGACTTGATCAAATCAGCACCTTCATTTCAACCCAGCACTCGCTGGTCTCACAATCCAACAGATGATCTCTATGGAATGGTTCGTGTATCTGAGAATGTACTCATCAATGAAGGTTCAAGCATCCAATGCTCACAGATCCAAGCCCAGAAAGGGAGCAACTAAATTGTGAAAAGTTTCGAGTTCAAAGTTTCAGCTGTACTTTGGCAATGCTTGAAGTGTCAGTAGTTTTGGCAATATGAACAGGATTGTAATATGCCTTGAGATTAAATCGAGTTTGAGGGTGTTTGGTATCCATAAGAACTGGCCATGTAGTACATTAAGATAGTCATTACGATGACACTGCACCTCGGGTTTAAACAGTGACACTGAAAACTTACCTAAGGCACTCTGAAAATTGAACGGGATGACTGTAGGTTGTTGGAGAAAACCATGCATAATAACAGACCTGAATCAATTCCGCAGCTTGCATCTGTTAATTCTGGCGTTTGTTCATGATGCAGTTCATGGTGCAAACACCTTGAGTTGAGTCATCCAATAAACAGCCAGTCAACATAATTGTCCTACTGTGATTGGACAAATTCTTTCCCCTGTTGATTTTCCGGCTAGTGATAGTTGTGTTCTCTTGGCATGATTGGTTGGTCATCCCGGTCAGGTGTGCCGCGTTTCTGTACCCTCACGCTCCAGTCTCGAAGCCTTGAACATTATCGTCTAGGGCGCTTTAATCCCTCTTTATTGGCAGTAAAGTCTTTAGTCGAAGGAGCCAGAGGAACGAGGGTAATGAAATTCTGACTGTCTTTCTTTTAGCACTATTAATAGGGTCGGCGGAAATTCAGTGCTTTGAGGCTAATATCACCTTCGAGTGACCACTCATAGGCGCTCGCATCGAGAAGAGGTTCTTGAACTTCCAGTGACCTTAACCTTACCAGGTACACATCAGCTTCTGAAAATAAGGAATGCAGACATCATAACGAACTACTGTTTATTTCACGAACAAGCACCTGGTTGAGTAATCCTTAAATTGTCCAATTTTTGATCAATTCCAATAGTTACTGCCAGTGATCGCAGTGAAATGGTTTCTTTTACCCTATATTGCATTTTCGAAACGGGTTTTTGGTAAGGAAATCAACCGAAACTGCTAAATTGAACCACGTTTTAAATTTAAGGTTTTATCAGGAAGTTATAGACAAGAAAACATTAATTCTGTAGTTCTGAGGCTATCGGAATAGCATGGGTGTATTTTAGGTAACTGAAAAGAAGCACGAAAATCTGTGTGTGTTGTACGGCGTTAACAAATCCATTTTTAGGGCTTCATTTGCATCGTAGATATGCTCGGGATACTATGGGTTATTTTACGGCAAAAGAGGAGTAAAACGGAGAAGACACAATCGACGACCGCTGGATTAGTTTAAAAGTGATGGGGAGTTGTGATCGACTCACCTGACAGACTAAATACATTTGGCGAAATAATCTGCAGCCAGCCGGATGTAAATGTGCTGAAGTCTACATTAGTAAGATAGCGCAAAGTTGGTCTTCATTCAAAACTGATAAAAGCATTCAAATAAAGGAAGAACAACAAACCCAACAACCCTTTTTTTGTTTCCAGTGCTGACTGAATCATGTACGTGGCACCTTCTCAAATCGGATCAAACTTTTCGGGAAAATTCATATCATTGATAGCACAGAATAATCTGATTTAGTGATCCCAAAAAGGCACAAATAGACCTTAGGTTAACGATGCATTCTAAGATTGTTTGACGGTCTGTACTTCACTTTGTCGAGCGAACGATGCATCAACATTCAGAAGGTTCAGTGTTTTGTGCGGAACACCATTTGGAACACGTAACCTGATTATTATTCACTGCAAACGCGTTCACGTGAATCCCGGGTTGACTAAAAACATTTGTCATTGATCATGATCACAACCCTGTTACAAGACACTCTACGTAACTAACTGGCACTCAAACAAAGGCAGAAAACAAGTCGGTTTTCACAGGTCTAAGTGACGAGCATTTTGGGTGTGAGAGCCGCACGTTCCCATTAAAGCAGACATATTGTGGAAGAATGTTTGCTTTAATTTTTTGCGCGCATCGTTGGGCAGCGCAAAGGAGTGTTTAGGCTGGCGGAATGTCACTTATTTGATGGAGCTGTTTGAAAGTTCAGGTGCCATGCTCCTGACTCTTGTTCCGGTCCACGTTGCAGCATAAATTTGTCAAACTGCAACCCACTTAAGTTGAAACGGTGTATTTTAATTCCGAAAAAGATTACCGACAACCAGTGAGATGAATTCTACTTCGTAGTAAGATATTTCTGTAACTTTGTTGATAGACTTGACGTGACCGAAACGTGAGATTCACACCTTAAAATCGACTATAAAAAATACCGAATATTTCTGTCAAGCTCACTTAAAAGCGCTAGTCCCTGCCTAGCCCCGGAAAGGCGAGAAAGTCTCTTGAGCAGACGTTCGGAGGTTTACTGCCCTGCCAACGTTTTCGTTCACATAGTCATTCTGAGTTTGTTTGTGAAACCGTTCATTCGGCCCCCATCATCAACGATGTTGGTGGCTATGTCTCTCACGATTGCAAATCACCACATCAACATCACCTAGCTATTTAGGATATAAACGGTCACTCTGAGCACATGTGCTTCGTTATCTGTCGAACGCCATTCAGCTTTCACGGCTGTTGATACAAAAATGAAAATGCAGGTTTACGTAAGTGTAGTTATTCTTGGAGGCTTGATTCCGTAAACGGATTCAGAGAAATCTAATCGAATGAGTTTATGAAGGATTAAGGCACAAATGGATTGAAAATGCTTCAGTGAGTAAAAATACTCAAAAGAGACTGAAGACAACGAGACTTACTGCAGGTCAATTTTTTGTAGTCATTTGCACTAATTTCCTCCCTCATAGTTCTTAAAGCTGAGCTTGGACACCGTGTTAGAACCTCCGGATCAAAAACCACTCCGGATTGCAGCGTAAAACAATAATGATTCGAAGCAGCAAAGTACGGTGCATCTGCGTTTTCCAGTCAGAACGTTGACGCACGAGGGTTGTAGGAGTCGAACAATGGTTACCCGATATGGCATAGAAAGGGAAGGCATTACAACAAGGGGTTACAATTGTAATCATTCCAGGAGGATCTCAGTTGTTGCAAGGTGAAGTATAGTTTATAACATATATTAGCGCATACGCTGTATGAGCAACAATAGTGAGATCCACTGACACAGAGCAACGTCTAATGTCTTCATGAATAGCACCGGAACGTGGTATGACATCACTTTTTTCAGGTGAAAAATTATTGTTTATGTGTTCAAAGGATTTTTATTTCCATTTATTCTGAAAACGACTTTTGGCCTTTAGGTATTCTTCGGGAGATATCTATTATGGAATAAACCGTAAGCTGAATCACATGACCGATATCACCCTCAACTTTGGTCACTTGTTTTTTCAGCAACTTTCCACTAGGTTTGCAAAGGGATTAGTAAGAAGTCCAATCAGACTGACCACAGGGCTACGCACTGAAGTGAACCTATTAAAGGTAAAAAAATCCCCCAAGAACAAAATTCCGTAACCCGAGATTTATAATTGTTCAGACCATTGGTAGGAGATAATTTGTCGTGGGGTATTTCTGATAAAAATATGCAATTTGACGTAATATTTTATGTGAAAGATGTTTCATCGTGGGTCGTCCCGATTCGGTGAAATTTTCTGTGCCGGTGATTCCTATTTTGTTAAACCGCATTGTCACACACTCATACGATCGATTCACACATGGAATGAGACTATTCGAAACCCAGACAATAAATCGGTGCTTGACTGAGCCAGGGGGCGGGGCGGCGGAAGCTCAACTTACATGCAAATCATGTTTTCACATTTCGAGAGGTGGTTGCTTTTGGCCAGTGTGGAACATTGGGGACTGTAAACAGTTATTGAAAAGACACATGCGACCACCCCGGGCAGAATAAATCACTAATGCAGTTACCCGGAGTCTTAAATGAATAATTCTTCTCGTTGTGTGTAATCTTTGCAACGTTATTATAAAAGGTGACAGTAATAATTACAAATGCAGTGAGGCGAACCAAAAACCATTTAAAAGGTAGCAAGCAAAACCCAAAATGCTTGCATTGCGCCAATAAAATATCACTTAAATGCCTTTTAAATCCAATTTGAATTTTGGAATGTCCTATCTACATATTTGTTTACCCCATTTTAAGCAGTGCGTTAGAATACCGGTTGAAAGGGTCTCTTAACCAATATTCTATATATGCCTGCTGCTTCTCTACAATTGTAGAGGGGCTCGAAGTCTCAGTGGGTGAAACTTGTGTTGCAGTATGTCCGGGTTAATGTGGGTGTTAGCAAACTGAATATTAAGATTCTCCTGCGCAATCAGAGAAAGCCTAACAGAAAGAAAATTATGTAGTTGTATGTGCACAACATTTGAGCCAGTGGCGTCAGCTTGTTAAAACGAATGAAGAGTAGATAGCAGATGCTGAGCACCGAAAACCTGAAGGTCTACAATCGAGAGAAAAGTGGAAGACAGTTGTCAAAAAATCAAACGTCCGGGTGGTGACTGAAAATAAGCACGTTACTTTAATTAGTAATCAGCCAGGTATGTGTTTTCCCGCAAACGGTTAATTTACTTGTGGATCGGTCTACCTTTAAGTGTTACCTACTGAATAAAATGCCTTGATAAAAAAGGATCAGACGGCCAAATAACCAATGCAAATTTGGGGCAAACAACTCTGTTGGTAATGCAAGAGAGTTAGATTGCCACATTCACACTACGGAAATACATTTTCGAACCATGAACAGAATGGGATACTTTCTTCCGGTGGCTAACTTTTAGAACGTTATGTGATGTTTCACTGTAAAGAATCAAGTACAAGTGAGTTCAGTAAATACTCAAAAAACTCTTTTCTCTAATCAGAATGCGAAGGATCAGAGTCAAGCTTTGGTTATTATTGTCTAAATAGATTTTGATTTCGTAACCGATTTTTGACCCCACGTGATAATTTTACTGCGCCAACCACTGTACCCCCTTGATGTTTGTGCCTGCGATATCCTACACACTTTCAAATCAACCGGAATAAATTGGGCTTTGTATAAAACATTCCATTTAAATGAGCAGTGCTACCTAACACAACATTCTTAGCTGAATTTAATTACTCTACCTGTTGAGCACCATTGGTGAGCTTTGTCAGGAATCACAAAATAGAGACAGTGCTTCATTGATCAGTAGAATGTGGTCACGTGCAGACTATGGCTGAGGCCACTGTTTTATATCTTTAATTGAAATTAGGTGAAGGATATTCAACCATATATCCTTTAGGAGTGGATAACTGAGAAAAGTTCTCCTTAAAAATTTAGGAATATCTAACTGGTGTTTGCGGTCTACAAACGTCTTTTATAAAAGAGGCAATTCGACAGCTTAGGATTGCGGATTGTTTAAAAGTACGCTGATTGGGTAAGACAATTTTCTTTTAAGTTTGAGGCAAGACATTGGTTGCATTAATTTTTTACAATTTCAGGGCAGGCAGAAAGCGAACGCCTTCACGTACAATGTTGGTGGAAGTCCTTGGTGATTCCTACGAATTTGCGACCCCCACACTTAAAACATAGAATATCACAGACTCAAGCGTACAATTTTCTCACCATTCACACCCGGAAAAAGTGGAGTAACAGGCTGAGCACAGCGTACCCAACCGTTAAACGACCGCTTATTTTGGCGCCATACGGAATGTTATATTGAATTAACACGACGTAACCTAACTGTTGGTCGAAGACGCCAGTGGGTGAATTCCATTAGTGGCATTAAACAAACGCACAAACAATATACTGATATTGTCTGAGTTGCTATCTTCATTGTGGTGCTTCAGAGCACCACTCCATACCAGATAGAACTGGGGGCAGGAATTCATATGTTAAATAGGTATCACGTGTTCAGAAATCAACTCTTGGTAATCATGCAACAATGGAAAATGTTTAGGCTTCACATTATTGTAAAAAAACTAACCTATTATGCAGTAAAGTTTGCCTGAGATTACGCACTGTCTTTAAGCCTTGGTCTAAGAAGAAAAAACAAAGATACTGCTGCTTTTCTCGCGTACGTACACAACGAAGGAAAGGATCACCAAAGTCAAAGATATGTGCAATATTCTTCAACTCAACTATTGAGTCCTATCTAGCAGCAGTGTTGGAGAGAAAAGTTTGCATGCTCTGCGGTATGCCGCTTGACGACTTCAAAAAACAATTACTTACCTGTGACAAACACATCCATTTGCAAATCAATTTGGTTTTCACGGGAGACTCAAGTGAATCACCCGTTTATGATGTCGAAGAGTTTTCAGCAACTTTGTGAGTAGTTTCCTTTATGAAAAGTACTTGCTTCCATGGAGACCGTTTACGGAACGTGAATCAAGCCGACCACGCACTCATAGAGGATCCAGGCAAAAATCGACCTCCAGAGCCGTGGACGTCATTTCAGCACCGTCTATCATGAGCAGGTTCGCATTTCCATGTTTGCGGATGGCTATTCTGTGTCCATCCGTACGATGCACTGTAATCCCTAATGGGGAAATTCGTAGCTGCAACTGCCCAGCCTGGCTCTCTTCGTACACCTAGTACGTCTTCCTTATTGATTTTATCCGTATCTTCGCCCTCTAGTAGACCGTATGCTTCTCCGTATGAAACACTGTAGAATGTTTTTCACTAGGTTCTGAAAAATAGGTGAACATGCAGTTATTCTGCTCAAACTCATTTCACCGACTCCATTGTTAGTATGTTTTGTCTTCTGATTGCGTAATATTTCGCCACCTTTTTGGTAATGTGAGAGTTTTTCAATTTATTGATCTTCCTGATCGACATCATCACGTGACGTAACCCCCACTGTCTGAAGGCATTCAGTAGCGTATCGGCTTGTGTTAGACGCTTATTTAGCTAACTACATTGCTAGCAACACATATGTGTGATTCAACATTTCCCCATTAACCTAGTTATTTTCTACTAGACTGATTACAAAATCAAGTAAAATTTGCCATAATGTGCCCTTGAAGGCACAAGGTAAGCCCCAGCCTATTGGCTGAAAAAAAACGGATGTGCAACCTGCAGACAAACAAGTTGAAAGGAAAATTCATTCTCCAAATGGTGCGAACTTGCATTGTGTGTGCAAGGAAGATGTGTTGGGTCGACGCCCTCAAATAATGCTTTTCTTAACTTCCCATCATGGGAGAGCCGTTTTTTTTATCATCTTTGCTTGACTCCTAGAAAGCTAGGCACTTTATTTCCACTGGCGCGTCTGTATACTTATCTTGCGTGCTAACATAGTGTAGCACAGAGTGGTTTTGTTAGCATTAATTAAGACACTTTGTCCTAGTTCGGTGATATTACTGGGATAGTTTTGAAAAAACAAGCAAACCTCTTTTTGTGGCACCTCCATTCTTTTTGTGGCTATCTGAACAGAAATTGACACTAGCGCTAAACACGCCTGTCATGCAGCTTGCTTCCTTGTTCTTCTGGCACCAAAGCCATCATTTTAACGTCGGAAATGTTTCAGTTTTCCTCTTTGCAACCGTCTGCGTACTTTTTCGACCCCATTAGCCTCTATTAGTTGGATTGCACCACAAATTTTGAAACCTTTGAAAATTGGTGTGGCTGGTCTCCTGGATGTCTTGGCAAACCGTGGGGAGGATTGTGCCTGCTGCCGAACCACTTTCAGTATTCTGCTAAAGCAGCTGCTTATGATCTCTGGCCTTCTCGATCGTTTTGCGACAAACACTGAAAGACCGAGCAGCCGACTCTGTCTGGATGCTGGATGAGAACGCCAAATGACCGTTAACCGATTGATCATCTTACATGGTGACCCTAATCGCTTTATGGGCAAGGATTAAAACATCGTTTTTATCGACCTATCGTAAGCAGTATCATTCCAGCTAGTTTGAGGAAGTGATCCTGCTGTGGGAAGTAAGCAGTAGAGCTCTTAGCCGTCGAATAGAATTAACATAACATAACATAACACAAGTTCTTTGATATTTCTACCGGTTTTATGTGGCATTCCTAGTATAAGTTCAGTCCAAATCCAACGTTTTTTGACCAAATGAATATGAATAGCTAATTTGCGGCAGTTAGGGATAAGTGACTGTGAGATCCGCCCAAAGGAAATGAAGCCTCAAAGGTGTTTGGTTGAAACCAAAACCTGAGTTCTCAGTGGGCTATCATTGATAGTTGGCAAGCAAAATAGACACGAACGGCTCGGTCATACTTCCGAACACAAGAAAAACATTCGATAAAAAAATCCCAGAAACTAATCGTATCACATGTCCTGGCAAATTTGTACCCTTCCAGTGATCCTACTGAGGTGCTCGAGATAAGAGAAAAGGAGCCACATTTGATCTATTCACCAAATTCGGAAAAGGCGTTAAAAACGGAAGCATATCCAATGTATGAAGGGCAGCAGGCCTAGTGTTTATGTATAATGATAACAGCTGCTTAGACAGTTGGTTTCAGAAACTATTTGTGGTTATTCGCACATGTTATTCTCTTTTTGCACTAACGTTCCTATAGGTCCGTACTCATGAAGACAAATTATCTCAAAAGTAACGGTCTAGTCTATAGGCCAAAAAGTAAAAAAGAACAGTGGCAATCCTTTCACCATCTTTGAGGTACCATCTGTGCAGAATACTTTGCAATGTCATTTGTTTTCACTTCTAATTAAATGAATTTGGAGATGGCAACTCCTACTTCATGTTTCATCTAACCCGTGATTCGAATGCAGTATTCAATTGAGGCTTCCTACCTGGCAGTCGAATGGTTAACTCGATACTTGATTCCCAGAAGCTGCTTTCGATATACTGGGAATTCATAATATTATTCTATGGTTTTGGCTTACTAGCCACCGATGGTTAGCAAGTTTATCAACCGAATCAAATACATTACCTGTGCTAAGCCACTTGGTTTTCGCAGTTTTTATCCGGCTGACAATTGGCTGCCATAACACAAAATCGGACTTTTATTTTAAAGTGGACTGGTTATGCCATGTTGTTGAACGGTGAAAAATTTAAATACATTCTTACCACTTATAACGCTACCGAAGGGATGCAATTCCCGATCTTGCAAATCCTTTGAAGTCGAAAATTTTACTTGGCCCCTGGGGTGCGTCACGTCATAGACCTGAATGAAAGACCTGAAAGAACTGAATGGACTTAGGTTTCACAAGAAAGCCAGGTATTTACGTTTCAACTAGCATCCTGTGCACATTGCTGGTAAGATTTCCACACCTGTTAAGTTCGTCAACCCTGTAGATTTATTCGTTCTGTGCACTGTCAGGTACACCTCACGCGTCTGGCCGGGGTAACCATCACTTTAATCTCCTTTGCCATTTTTCAACCGTCAATCACACGCCACATGAACTTTCAAAAGCAATTTACAGATTCCAGTAACGTAGAGGCTCGCGAGGAACTTTTTCCAGTAGATTAGCACCATAGGCTTTTTGGCTTTATTAGCCGGTGTCCTGTATGACTTTTTGAGTTGAGTTGAACCCGGGATAATCCATATTTTATGCATACCGAAATTAAAATTACTTTTCCCCTAGCTAACTGAATACTGCATTATTGTTCTTATATCCCGTGAGGTGTGGTGAATCCGACAGCACAAAGTGGTATCTAAATTTCACAGAAACGATCACTCTAACACAATTCATTGAAAAATTTATATTGCTCTCAAAGCTCTAATAAGTTTATGGTGAGAGTGTTACAGCAAATATTTAACGGACTGCAATTCTTAGACGTCCAAAAGTCTACCTTCAACCTATTGCTTTGTAAGGAATTAAACGCCAAATCAGCACTTAACCATTACTCACTTTATTATGAAACTACAGGGGTGTTTAAAGTATGACTAAAATGATTGGTTAACAGTATGATAACAAACTATTTGAGGTGTCGCAAACGTGCGTTAATATCGTTTAAAGATGTGCAGGGCTGAAGGGCTTGACCAAACGGACTTGGCAATTTTTATATTGATCACGGGTGACTGCCATTTATTACGTTCCGCTCTATCTGAGGCCTCCTAGCTAGCACATTTACTTGATGCATTGTTCAATAATTCACATAGAAATGCATCCAGTATTTCAAATCTGATGTCTTTTGTCGTATATAAATGCAAAATTTCTTTTCACAAACTACGGTATTAGGAGAAAAATCAATACAACGTCAATGACCTTATATCACTTTCGTGAACTCCATGAACGTTCAAGCCAACATAACTCCTTTAATTGCTAGTAACATCGTCGCATGTTTAGTGTCGACTTGAACAGTCTTTTTTGTTCCTCGTTTCAGCAACAAATTCACAACCAGAACAAGCGAATGGGGGACCAGTAGATAACGTTTCACGGACTCATACCGAATCCCACGATGAGCAAGTAATAAGGTCACCTGATGGCAAAGTCAAAGTGGTTAAGTCTTCGATTTCGGAATCGAAGGAATACGTGCATCGGATACAAAAATCTTTCCCGGCTAAATCTCCGGAGACCAGCATATCAGAGTTTAGTGACCTACCTCGAGTGCGAACATCCACAGATCAGAGAAAACATACAACCGTAGAGGTTGAACCTTCACCCTCAAGTACACCAGTAACAGTGGTTCGGAATATTGATGGTCACACCTATGAATCTCCTAAAGTGTATAGGTCAAGTCCTGTAGACAGGTCTGAGCGCCCTCCAGTCATGCCACGCCCGATCATTCCCCAGTCCGTAACACATATGGTTCCAGCTGAACAACACGAAGCCATGAAACGCCAGCTTGAATCAGAAATAGCTTATTTGAAAAGCATCACCAGCCCGTCCCAGCAACACGGAGAAGAGCAAACCTCAAGAGAACTGTTACACAGACGCATAATCATGCTAGAATCCGACCTGCGTGATTCGAGAAAGTAAGTTTTTCTAATACGTCTGCACTAAAACTGATGCATTTTATTTTTTTACACTTAATGATCAAATGACAGAAGCAATACATTAAGTGCAGTGTGCGGTATATTTGCTGACAGAATAAATGTGCCACTTTCTTGACACAAATAAATCAACGCAAACCACTCACCAGTCCGCCGTTTTCAAGTTCACGCCAAGGATAGGTGATAAATGGTAACATAGCTGTGAGCAATGACTTTACAAGGGAAAGCTCAAACCCCATGGAGTATAGCAGGAGCCATCACATATAAGCATTATGCAAAGTTGCTCTATATGGCACACATACAGGAACAGAGACAAGAAGCTTGAAGAACTTGAGGATCGTTACTCTGGGTCACTGATAGGCATCCTGCCCGTTCATCAGCTGGAAGTCATGGAATTATAGTTTAATCCCCGGACAGAACAATCTTCCACACTGGATAACGTTTTCTATGCCATATCAAGTTTTAGTAAAGATAGCACAATAATGTACCCGCTGTCATTCTGTATGCAGCAATCTTCTGGTTAAGACTAATCCAAAGAGAAGCTACTTCCGCTTGAGACGCAAAAAGGATTCCTAGTAAACCGTGGCCTTAGAAGTAGTTGACTGTTGAAGCATCTGCTTTTCAACTGAAAACGAATATCCGCTTCTTTCGTGATGATAATTATTGGAGAAATTATGATGCTAGAAAAAATCACCATGCTGTAAGATTTAAGTTGTCCAGATTTGGTCTATAAGCAGCGGCATTCGAATATTTTGGAAAGTGCCCAGAGTTGCTGTCAATCATTCTACTCACCCCCCGTCTTAATGGAAACATCCACATCGGCGCTATTTTTACGAAAATGTTGCATGTGAAGCTGTTTGGGCAAAAGTACATGTGTTCAGGCCAGTGGCGTTCCCGAGAGGCCATACCTTGATTGCAGAAAACGAACTAAGATAATTCGGAAGATTTGATAACCACGTCAATTTGGAGCTATTTGTCTCCACACTGCGTTGTCGTGTTTTATTACCGGTGTCAATTCTAATCATGCTAACAAATAGCACAATTGATTATTCCCAACTTTGGATTTGCGCCTCAGGGTCTTATTCAAAATTTAGCTTAGCTAATGCGCTTGAGACTACAGGTGACTATAACGTGTTGGGAAACAGCAGATTTTGATTTAATGACGCAAACGCGCGCATCTTTTGTGACCCTTTTGGAAATACCTATTTTTATTTTGACAGCACGTAAAATATCAAATATTTGTCTCTTGAAGTCTTTACAGTTTTCGGCGCACACAACAACATCCATTCTCGAGACACAGTAATATACTGTATTCCAACGCATGCACACATGTTCGCGCACACATAAATTAAGCCATGTGTGCTCACATCGATCAGAACTTCCAATGCAACACTACCGCACTTGCCACCCAGGTTAATTGCAACGAGACCAAGCAAAGCTGTATCGATAGAATGTTAAAACCAAATGCTGTAATGTTGGACTCAATGTCTGCTCGTGTGCGTGACATGAGCTCTAAACCTACCTAGGTATCTTCGGGAAAACGGATAGCAAACGCGGTATGGACGTCGGCGTCATACGCTTACTTCCTTGCCACCACTGCCGACCAGTACCTAGCCATGTTGCCAGCACGTACGCAAATTCGATGACCTAGTATGGTGTTAACTCTGTCTCTTCTGTCACCGCATGACTGGACCTGAAATTTGCATTAGTCCAGTTAGTCCACACCGAAGCACGAGAGCATTGGACTGGCATTTCGCTTTTGTCAGAGCTCAGCGGCAATTTATGCGTTTGGCCAATCCTGTGTTTGAAGCTTGAACATCTGCCATTTGTGGCTAGTGGACGCATGACGCGCATGCGTGGTTCAGTCCGGAAAGGCGAACATTTTCAAGCTTCAACGAATAGTTTGGCTTGCTCATTGTTCTGGACGGCGAGTTCGTAACTGTCCTAGTTGTTTAGACTGGTTGAACAGCTTTTATTTAAGCCGTGGCTCTGTGAAGGCCTCCTAAATAAGAAATATCTCACCTACTAGGAGAAGCCCGCTTTTTTCGTATGCTTAGCACAAAGAACCTCGTGACAATATATACGCCAACTTTAATGGATTTCACTGCATCCGTGAGGTGCATTTATGAAAGATCGGGGCAAATTATCACTTTCCACCACTTGTGAAAGTACAAAAAGTCGTGAAATCAGTTATGCCTACACAGCTATACAACAAACTGGTGGCGAGTCAGCACCTACTTCTTAAGAAGTCACAAAAAACCATTTGCTTAGCCTAAAAACACGTTGTTTCCCCTTTTTACGTAAGCTTACAAAAACATGAACAGTGATTTTTTTCGAATCACTGGCAAGCCTACTATGGAAAGAAGAATTATTCAAGCCCCGAAAATTTATATTACCCTTGAGAAACTACAATGACATTCAATGGAGAACGTGCTCGTCTGTACACGGCAAACAGTTGCGGGTATCATTCTAATGTTTTTCGAGACGGCAGTCATAACACATAAGCTACATAGCAATGGATGGTATACGAAACTTATTTGCCGGCCAGCGGCAGTCAGACCACGAGATTTTCTATGCGCAGCTGGAGAGCAACAGACGGTATGTCATGAACCAAATCCGGTGCTGGATGTAAGCTCTCGGCACCGATATAGACACAAGAGAATAAGATCGGTGGGTGAATGTGCAGAGACCTGCCACAGGCCATCGGCCGGCGCACAAATGACGACGTAACAGTGACCAACGGCAGCGGTCCCTTGCTGTCCCCTTTCACCTCATCCCTGGTATAGTTTTATGCAAGCCTTATTGGGAGCAGCCCATTAGGACTCAGCCAAGGTGATAACGTGTATCCTTGAGTTATTCCATCCCCCATAAAATAAATGATGTTGCTATCCTCAGGATAGCGATTTCGGACAAATATTTGCTAGAAAGTGGAACAAACTTGACGCGGTTCCATGTGGTCAGGTTTGGCAGGTGGACCAGCTAGTGCACTGGTGACTCGCAAGAGTAATCCTGTTAAAACCCACGCTTCCGCCTGATGAGGGCCGAACTAAGAAGAATGTTCTCATCTCAAATCCCTCGTTTGTTCTGCAGCTCTGCGACGGGTCGTGTCTCAAAGTTTCTCATAGCGGTTTACATAGCCATTCTCCAGAGTTTACTATTGAGTGCCAGGTTCTCGTATGACTCAAAATGAGAATGTTAGTCTTTCATGCTCACTTAAAGGCTCTCTCGACGGCAGGATTTTGACTGTCCCTGATTTAAAGCCTCATTCATCAGCAAATCGTAGATACTACGATTTAAGGTGTGGCCTGCGGCTATTCGTCTCATATGGCCTCATCAGCGGAACTGGTTTTGCCTCAGCTTGTATTAAATTCTCACAGCGTTTGGCCTTTGGTGTTCAGGAATTTTTCTGCCCATATTATTTTAAGGATTTCTCACTGACACTGCAAAAGAAATCGGTAGAGATCGCGACTTTGTCTTCTGCACAGAGTCTAGATCTCGTCTAGGCACCACAGAAGCGGAGGCAGCACAACACTCCGATAAATTCCTGTCATTTATGCGCAACTGACTATCGCTGAAAAACCATTGCTCAAAGCGACCAGCAAGCACAGTATGCTACCAATTAGGCAGATATCCTTGCGGCACGCAATCTTATAACCTTTTATCTGAATAGCTAGTAACTGAAGCGTAATGACTGGTGCAACCCAACAAAACCAAGCGTCTCGGAAATATTTGTAGTTAGGCTAAAGCATATTGTTGTTGGACCAAACGCTATAGTTAGGTGCTGCAATTTCACTTCATAGTCCAAAAATAAGGCACAGACGTCAGCAAAGAGCACCACGCGGACAATTAAACTGAGCAGCAGTTTTTAAAGGGAAAACTAGTCCAGCTGAATAGAGAACTCCCCAAAACCATGCGGATTTGCTGCACCACTTTTGCTACACGCAACTGGGGCTATACCACGACCATGTTTGTTTCTAATACTGATTTGAAACTCTTTCAAGATAGCTGGACACCTGGATTATCCCCATAGCGTGGGACGCCTTGCTAAAGTTGATATTTTTTTCCAGACGGCCAAACGATCTCATAAAAATCCATGGTGTTTGTCTGTTGGCTGGGTCGAAGGATTTGATGAAGTCCACAAACAGTCCATAGAATGGCTGATCCAGTCCGTGGAATTTTTTAGATTTGTGTGGCATCACACATAGTATGGTAGTTGTCACCTTGCTTAAAGTCATCGTTATCTCGCAAGTTGAATTCATGAACCTGCGCTGACGTCAGGTTCATTGGTTACGCCATCCTTCTGATATGGTCACTTTCATGTGTGCATGATTTTACATCGTCGTTGTTTGAGATCCAAAACACGCTTACCACCTCCCACGCTTTGTTTTGATGTCGTACTGAAAAACGAATGATTGACTGTCTTTTTGCGCCATTTGTTTGCTGATGGGTAAATAGTCCACTTGGAAATTCAGTACCAACCTCCCCAACAATCTTCCCTCTAGAAAAACCGCCTATGGACTAACTTCATTTCGGTTCTGTGAGAGTCGGCTTAAAACTGATACACTTTAGGAGACCTACCTATGACCCCGAAAGAAGTCGCCCAGCATGTCCCACCGACATAATTTGCACTAGCATCAAAGATATGGATGACAACCGCGTGGTCGTCATTGGTGTACGCAGTGATGATGTCTTTCAAATTGGTAACTAAATGCTTCGGCTGAAAGCTAACTAGAAACCATGAAGTTTTGTGGCACACCCCCGTTCTTCCAGATTACCGCGAAAGCATCAGGTATCCCTACGATAGTCAAGCCACCAAAAAAGAAAGCGGGCGTACGGATATCACCGACCACTTCCCAGTCTTGATGAGCCACTCCGTTAGTTTTCACTCTCAAATCCATCCGTTTGTTATGCTGGAGAAAATTTAAACCCGTTGGTTTGATGGGAATTTTCTCAAGCTAACGTGATCCGACCTGGGCTAGGTTATGTCGCATGAAAGACGCGAATAGAAGATCAAAACGTCGAGAACTACCCCCACGATGGCAGTTTATGGGTCCATGCGAACTCTCCTGGGAAGGGGAAGGCATGGTTCTGTATAAGCGGTTTACAGCTCATAGTCTGCTACTGGCCAGTCTGGTTAAAATGAGTACAGCAAGGTTAACTTAGTGGGATACCTACGGTGGAAACATGCATGCCAAATTCTGTCAAAGGTAAAAGCCAAGGTATTCACAGTAAGATAAAAGTAGTTGTTGTACGGCATGGACTTATCAGCTGTGATATCCCTATCTTTCACTCTAAAGGTGAACTTTTGGATGGAAAAATTATCTTGCTTCGGAAATATCCAAACATGAGTCTCAAAATCTTGTTTCGCTTGCTATAGTGCTTTAGTGTATTTTTACCAGTGGAATTTACCCGTACCGTCGTGGAAAACGGTTTGCACAAAACGGACCGTCTCCCTACTACACACTTATAATGTACAATATAAGTCAGGGATCAAACATTTCGGCATCATCATTATAAGCTGTGAAAACCGTGTACTTGTCGTACAGTGGTTATAACTGCTACAGTTTCGTTCACCAGTGATTTGAGGAGATGGCGAAGGTTGCTGTGCATTGGAGGGGGAGGTGATATAAGTGGCGTGTAAATACAGGGTTGTCAGTGGACTGTGTAGCCAAAGCCGTGATGCACGTACCGCACGTTCCAAGCAAACTCAAGAGTGTCCATATAGCTGGCTACTTGGAGTCCCAATTTTCCTGAACACAACGACTCAGTCATGTGAGTGGTACCTGAAGTGAGGTACAGGTTTCAAAAATCAAAGGCCGGTAGTTTCCGTGCAATTATGAGCGAATGGAAGGACGAGCAGCGGTGTACAGACTATAGACCCTATAGACTGTCCATTTTGCTTGTTATCTGATGTGTACCATGGGCGCAATGATACTCCATTAATCTCTTGATTCAATAAATTGGTGGAACTTGATTTTTGGACTGAACTACTATCACAACGTCCAGAGCAGTACATGCGCGAAGTTCACAGAACGTGTCGGTTTAGACTATAAATCGTACTGTCGGAAAGTCTTGATTACGTAGTGGCTCAAATTTCCCCAATTAATTTTTTTACCACTTCGCTTAGTTCGATCAGTACAAGTGCACTCACAATTTCCCATCCATTTGGTTAACGCTGCTATCATCTGTATAATGTGTCACGATTACGACCTTGACCCACAAAAGGTCAGGTTGGTTTTGCTTTTGCAACTGTCAAGCAGGAATGGCCGACATAAGTAATTTCAGGCTAGTTTTCTTATCGGGAATAAATACAAGTGAAACTCGACGCAACACACACACGCACACACAGAGAACAAGAAGGCACTGAAATCCACAGTATTTAATTAATAGTGAACTGGTGTAAGTGGTCAAATTAAGAAGCAGAAGTATGCCCTAATAAAAGCTCATATTTATCGTTTATTTTTGAAGAGCATGTTCACAGACATAAAAAGTAAATGCAAGCGATGAATGTGAAAGGGTTACAGGAGAATATGAGATAAAAGAGAGAAACGTCTCTTTCAAAGTCATGCCACCAACAGTTCCACTCAGATAAGATGAATCCCAAAGTATGTAAGAATGTTGGTATGGAAACACGCGTGTAAAGTTCAACGACTGAAGAGAGGACAAACAACGCTGAATGCTCTTCAAGGTGCGGTAAGCGCTAGCACATTCAGTACTCGCACATCAGGCACAAAGTGTCCGTCATACTGGGTCTGATGTGAGATTCAATGGCAAGAATGTGCACTCTACGCCATGTACCACGCATAAAAGTGTCGTAAGTACGCAGGGAGCCCACAATGGCAAGCAAACACAAGTCACTGACCGTGAACTTAGGAAGTCCCAGTCCAATAACAGCCTTGGCGGATTGATGAAGGTAGATCCCTCGATAAGAGATGATCATCGGTTGGTGAACCAAAAAGTCGACATCACAACCAATTGCGCGTAGGGCTGAGATTATGGCGAGGGAATATTTATCAGCACCATAGTTCTGCTTCTTCTCATCCCACACAGTCACTCCGCGCCCAACCGAGACTATGCTAACGTCTATCACAGTTGCTTGGCGCTCCCGAACAGCGATTAGGTCAGGCTTGAGGAATGACGTCGAAGTAGGTGCTCTCAACTCCTCGAAGACGGTGTATCCCAGGCGACGGAGACGCTTTGCGAGTTCCCTTGCAACCCGATTATGACGAGCACATCTGGCATCATGCGTGATCCAGCAGGACTGCAAAATATGCACCAAACTCTCCGGTTGGCCACAGTTTCCACGACATAAGATCGTCTGGCCACCATGACCATGCCGAGCGCTTCTAACTCTCGTCCTGAGCAGGTTGCATCGGAGCTGGATACCGCGGATAAATATCCGAGGAAACACTCGTTCTGGAAATACAAGCCATCGATTCGAAAGGGGTGAAGCGACCAACTCTCGTAAACCGCGACCGTCAACGCTGTTGTGCAGACTATCACCCCAAGCAGCCACCAGCTCTTCCTTGGTGTTTACGCATGCACCATGGACTCGGATCGGAAGGCTGAGATCCCGAACAATCTTGCCAAATGCGGAATCGTTGACTACATTGCGTAGTACTCGGCACTGGGTAGAAAAGAGCTTTTCCATACGCGCTCTCCGCTGCATCGGGATTGTTGCACTCAGACTTGGGATACCAAGTCCCCCATGTTGTTTACCGGCGTGGATGTAGCTGATCGGGGTGTCCTTCGGTAGACGTAGCCAGCCACGAATAGATTGCCTGATGTAGTTGTCCAACCTTTTGAGCGTGTTTCGGTGGACTTGGCCGAGCACGAGCGAATATGTCAGCCTCGGTATCAGGTAGTTCCTCGTGATCTCCATTCTTTGATGCGGCTTCAACGGGGCACGCGTCACCTCATCGAGCAGTTTGAGCAGATGCTGTCGGTGGTTGAAGACCCCTTTCCCCTTGAATGTAAAGGGAATGCCCAAATATGTTACGGTGTCTGTCGGACCCAGAGGAGTGATGAGTTCCTCGGCGAAGCAAAATGGTTCGACTGAGACTGCTGTCGCCCGATGTTTCCTGTCCCCACAAATCACCATCGCTTTCGTCTTTCGGGCGTTTATCTTCATACCAGCTCTTCCCAACTCGACCGCAGCAGCTTCAAGCTTCTCTTTAAGGCGAGCCTGACTTTCTGCACACACGACCCAGTCGTCAGCGAAGGCAAAACCATCTACTAGGGTGTCATGGAACTGATATCCCAGTTGCGGCATCGACAATCCAAGAACCTCATCCATTGCCATGATGAACAATAATGGGGGGAGTGGATCTCCTTGCCTCACACCTCTGTGGCAGTGAACCTCGGAATTGGGGAAAACTGCTACAGCATTCTCATAGGACTGTGCGATGTATCGAACTAGAGGTGACGGTGCTCCAAACGCCTTGGCAGATCTGACGATTGTGTCATGCGAAACCGAATCAAACGCTTTCGAGATATCAACAAACGCCAAGCTGAGGTTAGAAGCAGTCGCTGAAGAGTGACGAAGCAGGGCATGTAACAGCGATGTAGCTTCCAAACAACCGTCTCGATGTAGAAATGCAAACTGGAGTGAGGGCAGTTGCAATCTACGACTCCAGCGATCAGCAAGCACCTTATGAAAGCATCGGACAAGAATGGATGACACGGAGATCGGTCTCAGTTGATCCGGTGAAGTCGGATTTGGGACCTTCGGAACTAGAGTAATACGGGCACGACACCGATGTAGGGGACAACCCCCAGATAATAAGAGTAAGTTGAAATACCCAGCAAGCGCGTTAGCATTGAACCGGTGGAGCATCCTGGGCGTGAGCTTGTCCAGGCCTGGGGACGAATTGCCCATTAAACGGATCGTACGACCGACTTCCTCTCCTGTAATTGGCTCGATCAAGCTCCAATCGGATGGTACTACTACGCGACTTGGCCGGCTATCCACGTGTTTTGGAGCTGAGAGCACCTGTTTCCAGTACTGCTCGGCGTTCAGAGGTAGGCCGCAGTTACCTTTGTATAGATCCTTCCATGACCCATCGAGCACAGCAGACGCTGCATCTTTCCGTCTTTGGTGGTATAGGGTCTGGATGGCGGCGTAGTTGGCTCGGCGGATCTGCTTTCGGTTGACCGGAATCCGATGGGCTAACTGACGACGGCGTCGGGATACAGTTTTCCAGATGTGTGGAAATGTCCTGGAGGCGTGGAGGTCCAGAAGCGACAGGACTTGCTCCGGTGTCATGATGCCAGACTGCAACCCTCGGGCAAATGCCAGGAGGTCAACACTAGCAAGCGAACTGTTAACATGGGATTCCAAGAGTGACAAGGCGCAATCCACGGTTTGTTTAAACCAGACGCTATAGTCATCAGCTTCTGACGAGTAGGCCGTTGTTTGACCGATAGTTTAGTCAGGGCCACCAGATGATGATTCGTCCTTTTGTGCTTGCCAGGTAAGCACCCGTAACCTGGTTTTGATGCTGATAGCCGATCGATCAGGAAAATACTGCTCCAATCTAGCGAACAGCGCGTTTTGCTTGCCACAAGACGGATATAAAAGCTAAAGCTAAAAGCTATAAAGCTAATAAAAGCTCACACTGTGCAAGACAATAGCTTACATATACTAAATGTATGTTATATAATATGAATGTGGTGCAAAAATGGAATAAGTCGAAAGAGGACTTATCGTTTGAGCACAACTGATAAAAGTACCTGAATAAGGGTCCGGAAGCGGGAGATGTTTTCTCTGCAGTATATCTCCTACATGCGTTCCGTGATTGTCCGTGAACCCGTGTAGTTAGATCGTCTTCCTGTCCTGTTTGCGCGCGTGTGTGCTGAGTATATGCCGTGCCTCAGCAACCGGCATGTTCGACGGACTGACTGAAAACATATTGCTTCAGCACTCTTCCAAGTCCATACGGAAAGCTCACCAGGATAAATCGTCCCGATTCTCCTGAATTATCTTTGTGCCGGTTTAGCAAGTTTACGACTCAGGTCTTAAGTCCACTGGAAGTAACTGAAACACATTGACAAACCGGGTAAATGTCGCTTGAGTCATTTTCCACGCTCATCAGGTCTTACTGTGTGCATATCATAATTTCCCGTAATATGAGGACATCTGTTTTGGCTCATTCCGGAGAATGTCATTACTTTTCGATCCTGATCGCAATGCTTCACAATGAATGTTATGCGATTCTCTGTCTATCCTGATTGTCACGTCTAAGCTGGTCAGTTATGTTAGATACGGATGCAATGTGTCCGTATGGAGAATGAGCCAAAATATTTTGGTGCGATGCGCGAATTTGAAAGGATTTCATTCACAAAAGTATTTTTACAGTGGAAGAAAAAGACCTTAGTCTGCCATAGTTTTGGCACAACCTGAAAGCATGAGCCACCTTTATGTCGAAGAGATGAATGGAAGTTGGAGTCCAAGGCAGGTAAGAACACAAACGAACTCACTGTTTGACGCGCCGCACTTTGGAAATCTTTTTCAGCCACTAATCCTAGTTTTCACGTAAAAAATATGGGTTTACGCTGCTTGCCGCACAGTCCGTTTCTGTAACACTTGAGGAGCCTTCAGTCTATTATTATAAGGTGATAGTTAAAGCTCCCATCACAAATGTAGCCGGACCCCTGAACGTCCGTTTACGTGATGTCTGCCGACAAGTTTTCACACACCTTCTGGCCCGCAGTTAACTTATTCGAGCAACCTGACCACTACTGTATGTTCAATAGGGATGAGTGATCTCATGTGGCTGAGTTGCACGTTTATTATCCGGTTAAATTCCAGGCTCATAAATGTATGGTGGTCGTGTTCCTCACTGTGATGGGCGGCAATTCAAATGAAACACTGGCGAGGTTATGTAAATTAGCAGCTGATTAGGGAGAGACGCACACCAGCGAAGTTGACACCAGGCTGATTAGAATGCACTAAACCTCAGTATAATTCAGTATCATACACTGAAAGTCATAATTGGAATTTTGTCGAAGATACTTTGGCGTATTAAAGCCCAGGTGAAATTATACTTTTGCACCGGTTCATAAAGAATTAAGAAATTTGTGCCAATGTAATTTTGACACCTCTTCGTATGCTGTTATCAATTATCATGTTATTTGTGTATCAAAAGGTAAATTTATCAGGTGATGATATGCAACTCGTAATATCGCGTCATCTGGTCACAAATAACTAATAGGTTTACAGAACATCAGGCAAACACGTGATCAAACATTGATTTTGCGCATGTTAATCCGTTTTTCAACCAGGATGCATCTAAATTGGTTTCGTGTGAACTGTGTTATTAAAACCAAGGCGGTGGAATGAAAAAACGATGTGAAATTAATGGACTGATAGAAAAACTCCGAGAATGTAGTTTAACCACATCTCTCAGACTTTCGGCTCACTTATTGGCAGCTACCCAGGTGTGTCCCCAGCATGAACGAGGATGTTTATCATTGTGGTTTGACCTAGGACAAGTAGCGACAACCATCTAAACGGCTCTGGGATGAATGACCGCAAGGTGATGAAAACAGACATATATCCGCCATATGGCTCGTAGTTGTCCGATTGATCGACTCATTGCAGGCGAGTAAGGAGAACGGAATTAAACGATTGATTCTCACGGAGCTGCCTGAAATATACGGACGAGTTTGACAAAGTTGCAGAAGTCTATTCAGATAAAATCAGGCGTATAGCCTTCAATAATTAATGCAGCGCGTAAACCTGAGACAAGTCTCTTGGCATCTGGCGGTCATCTCCAAGAAATGTGAAGCAAGTTAGACGTAATTCACTACTCATAAGTTTGTTGAAAACTCTTCGACAGCCCACGACCGGTTTCGCCCTTCGTGGGGCTCATCAGGTAGGCGCAGTCCCCGAGTTTCCGTCAACTTTATGTTCTACTTGAATCCAAATTGCACGAAATTATCGAAGCACCCTCAATTGCATACCAAGTAGGTTTTGGCGGGAGACTTACCTAGAATCTAGCTGAATCTCCTGTGGGCTGTCGAAGAGTTTTCAGCAACCCTATGAGTAGTGTATTGTACCCATACGATGTATCGCGATATCTCGAATATCGTGCCTACTGAAACATGAGATGGTCTGGTGCAGTACATTCAGTTGCCTAAAAACATCATAAACGAGATATTCAGCTGGATTCCAGGTGAGTCTTCCGTTACAACCGAATTGGTATGCAAAGGAGTGTATTCCACTAACAAGCAGCTGTTTGCAAAAGTAGCCAGAACTTCCTTTCCTTCTTATTTTTTAATTAGGATGCCAACTCTGCAGAGGGACTTTAAGCAATCATCTGAAAGTAGTCTTTTTAAAGTCTTTCAAACTGGCTCCTGCAGATATACGCACCAAGTGCAGCAATAAAACGAAACGTAAGGAAAACGGCCGAAATGAAAACAACTCACGCAGTTTGACCTTGAAAGTGTAGTGCGGCTCGTCTAAGAGCTGTCACCCGCACAATGATTTCCAGAGGTCGGTTGAGCAGTACAACCCGTTTCTCACTTTGCGTCAAAACGCGACGCGGTGATTTGTCAGTCATGTACAGGGCGTCAGTTTATGTAGGCTACACTAACGGTGGGGATTGCAAAACTTTCCTGTATAAAAAAATCTAATAAATGACGGTGGATTTCAACTACCTCGGATATACAGGGCATTCTGGATCAAACGTTGGACGCTGGTCCACTGTCGTCACTCATTTTACGCTGTTTATGGGTCGTATGTGCAAGGTTTTCAGGATAAAATATATTATAACTTCTTAAAATCTGTATTTTTAGCAACCGGATGAAGCATGAAAGGGCATTTTCCTCACTATTATTTAAGGCACAGAAAGAGCAAACGTACTGGTCCGCTCATTGGGGAAAATATTATTTTAAATCGGAAAAATCCTGGCCCACCGCACATGATAACAACCAGTTCTTACTTCTGGTTGATTTTCCTCCACACATTCGCATAATTCAACTCAGTCTAAATACTCGAAAAATATATTGTCCCCCGAGGAGCATACCAAGTCTATGCATGTAACTGATTCACGAATTCACTATTGGACTCACGGAGTAATATTGATGAAATCAGATAGGCTACAGTATAAACTTAAGTACACTGTACTTAATGTACAATGTAAGTACAGTGTCTCTCACATCAAATGAAACAGAATAGGATTCCGCACATCAAAGTGCAATTGCCGCGGGTACAAGTCAAAACGTGTGTCAGTTTCTACCCACAAACGTCATGTACCTTCCATGACAGTGAACGGACACCAGTATCCGTAGGTGGGGTTCTGGTGCACTGGCAACGTTTGCGATAAGATCCGGTCAGGTGATCTTCTTCTAGAAAGCAGTTCCGACTACAGTACAATGTATCTCACACGCGTCAACAAGGCAGCATATCGAGTTTCCTAAACTGATTCCATCTTCTCCAGTGTAAATTTACCATTCCACAAAGGAGGAAGTTTATCTCGGCTGGCGAACGTTAAACCAACAGTCCGTCAGTGCATAGATAGTGAAATACGTTGATAACTTAAGTCAACAACCATACGCTCGGAAGCTTTCCGAACAGTGGGCATAAATCATGGAAGTTGCCTGCTATACACTGCATGACCAGTAAATTTCCTATACTAGCTCAGTCTACTTGTTTTCTTGGCCTATCCTTATACTTCCTCGATCTCAGATGTGATGTGGCTCCTTAAGTGAGCCCGTGTCGAATAATACTACGAATGAGCGATAGCCTTACCGGGCAGCGAGTGTTACTGTCAATCCTAAATGAACGGCCTTAAAATTCATACTGGGACATCTCCGGCATGTAAATCAAAACGTGTGAAGAAACATATAAATCCGCGGCGTTGACCTAATTCACGGGTCAAGCAGTAGTTCTGGATTTGTGTAGCTGTATTTGATTCTTTTCTACATTCGCAGCTTGCAGCCTCAGCTTGCCACCAGGTATATGTTTACAAAAACTTTGCGGTAACCATTTTTGAGTTGGCTAGAAAACAAATGGAATCAGTTTCCAGTCACTTCCAGGTATAACTGTTCATTTCAATAGGGCAAGAAGAGCAGTATCCCACTCTAGACGGACCACCCAAAACAGTTAACCGAAACTTGTGTCTCTGAGAGAAGAAAAGATGCACCTTATGGGAGGGAGTTCAACACCAAAAAATGTTTGAAGAGGCCGATCAGACGTTGTTAGTACCTTACGTGGATATTCTATATTGGCGATGGTCTATAGCGACGCAATTAATGTGTCATAAAGGATAGATTTTCCGCCAAGTATCGGTCACACAGTAAACGGTTTTGGCTAATCAACAAAGGATATTTCAAACAGAAAATAATTTAGAATACGTGACAACTTACCAACGTTCTTACTTTTTCCAAGAAATCCTAGTTTTTTTCCAAAAGTTCGCATTTTCTAATCTCTCTTAGGATCATTGAGCTATGACTTCTACTAATTTGCCGAAGTTTCTTCTCAGGAGAGAATCAAATGCATCTATTTAATAGCCTCTTCGTCATATCGAGATCGAATCTTCAGAGTTGTTGCCTTTTGGATGCGTGGCTTTCCTGCTACTTGTGGGAAACATGAGCTAAAATAAGACCAAGTTGTCAAGACCTAGAAACACGCAATCAATAGGTCACCAGCCAACTTTGAACACGGATCTCCGTCTACCAGCCCGTATTTAGGCTCGATGCCAACCCGGATACGTAGTGTAGTGAGGTTTTATTGGCCTAAATATTTAGTGTTGTATTTTTGGAATCGAAAATGCTGCTTTTGAATCTATATGCTTGGTCAAGTTGTAACGCTTACTCTGAATGAATTACATTATGCATAGTGAGCTAATACAGAGGGAACATCCGTCTTAATCTCTCGTTTTTGGATGTTCTTGCACTTCTTGTGCCGCCACACTTTACAATTCTTCAAAGTACGTAGAACTGGGCTAAAATTCACAATTTTGCTATAAATAGTGCTGTTGTACATGAAATTAGAAAACTTATTGTTTATCTATGTAGTTGAAGAAACGTACAGCTTCAGAAAGGAACCAGAAAACTTCAGCAATTTTGATCTCAGCGTATTCTAAGATGGTCTGTCTTTAGTAGAAATAAGAAAACAGCACCTGATTTCTGTTCAGCTTTGGCAAGGCATGACTTTCGAACACCAAGTTTAGTTCAACACGTTAACCCTGGTGCACATCCCTCGTATTGACAAATGAGTTAAACAACTAAAAACAACATAGAAATGAGTAAGCGCATGGCTGATTAGCAATGTATCAGATCATGAAATGCTCATCTTAGCCTTATGTAAACGAAGGTTGGCTTGGTTGTTTCAGTCGACGCTAAGGACGCTGCAGGTTTCTGGTGGACTCGAAAGAAACAGTTGTATAGTTCTTATTTTGGTCACACATGAGGAAGGAGGTGTTTCTACCTCTCAGCGATACCCGAAAACAGTGCAGCTCAGTAGAACGGAAGTTACGGCACAATGCTCAACTAGGTAAATACAGATGACAGCTTCGTCAAAAGCGATGCTCCTCATCTATTTTTTCCAGGCCGTATTTCACCGTTTGGTATCATTCATATGTTTGCTAACCCACTGTTGACTTTGATGATGGCCTGGCTATGCAGCATGAAGAACGAAAGCTTATTTGCTTTGCATACTGATCATGGGAAGCGTAACTAGCCGCAGTATGTCAGCATATCGTAGAATTAGTGTTAGGAATTACATCGTATGTTATGTTCTTAGGGGGCAGTATACAATTAACTCGGAGGAATATAAGTTAGTGAATGACAAAGAGCACCATGCATATTCCGTAACCACGGAAACGTTTGCACAGTACCACCCTCAGTTAATAATTATTTCACACTGAAGGAACATTTCACTCCTAATGGTATTCCACGTAAATTCAGGAATATAGGTATAGTTAAACGAATTTGAATTAAAAAAAAACATTACGAAATTTACAGTGCTAACAGGATTATTCAGGGACAAATTACGTGAACAAAATTTTATCCATTTGGTACATAAAACCAAACCAGTTTAGCTGAGTATTTAATTTATAAAGCAGTAAAAGTAACTTAAATCATTGTTTCTTGATTTGTCCACATCAGTAACTATGCACTCATACTTCCGAAAGTGTTCTTACGGCGCAAAATATGATTTCGATAATATGGCGCTTTGCAATACTTTTCATTGAGACCTTGGACCAAAAACCAATCCGTGTTTGGCAAAAACCAAGCGGAGCTTTTACTGGTTTATACGGTATTCGAACTGATACGCGGTTGTGGTGGAATTCCGCACACCGATATATCGCGGCAACAAAGGAATGCTTGGTGAATTGGCAGTGTGATTGTATTTATGGTCAAACATACGGAACATGCACAAAGATCACACTTCTGTAATAATGTCGGGCAACGATCATCCACTTCCGTAGCAAAAATTCAAGTCGACATATGAAAACCAAACCGCCGCCGTCGTCCGCGCATCTAACCCCCGAAGGTGGCACTTTTCCAGGAACAAGTGATCAAGGGCGACCTTCTGTTTTGGAGATTTACTTACACTTATGGAACTTTGCACAATATTCTCTATTATTCGTTTGTGATCTGGACATGTACGTATCCGTCATTAATCCAGATTTTTCGACTAAGCTTTGGTCACTAAAAACACGCAGAAATGCTACAAATTTGTTAGAACCCTGACTAGAGTCGCTTTCCGCACTAATGCTTACTTCGGGGGTCAGAAACACCTATTTAACAGGCGATAAAGCTGTTTGAACAGTTATCACAGTAAATGACTCTACATTTCTATAGAATAACCTACGCCATTTTCACTCAGGGTGTTTATATTTCGTTTTGACCTCAAAAGCCTGTTGCCAAAGATAGCAGCGTGCAGTTGTCGTGTGTTTTGCATCGTACACAAGTAATTTATGAATGCAGCCACAATATTTTTTGAGCACATACATAATTTGGCCTAAAATCTTGCAGTACGGATTAATATACATATAAAACCATAAGTATTTTTACGTCATTTGTGATAATAAAACAATTATAATTGGGGTCTGTTGAGCTTTTTGTGGTAGAACAACCCGTGTTAGCGTTGGTTATGAAAAGAATTCTTAAGACTGGGCTTCTCAAGAAGCAGGTTGTCCTACTGTGAGAGAAACAGGTTGCAGAAAATGAGTTTTTAGGGTTAACAGCAGTTTTCTAGTGTGCAGGCCAAATTTTGCCAGGGAACATAAGGAGGTCTCTAAGATCTTTCAGTGATATTTCTCGGTAGTAATCTAACTTGTCCTTATTTGCTCTCATCACAGGCTTGGTCCTCTATGGTTGTCAACCGTGCTGAGTCAGCGTTCACTACGTCAGCCTTGTGGCCAGGACCACCCACACATTTATCCAAAGTGCACTACAGATTGTCCTATTGGTCCTACAGCCTTCTATGCACTGTACAGATATCTTCTTTGCGTGAGGTTTAATAACAAAACTAGAAGCCTTATCAAGGCAGGGGCCGATCAAAAAACAAACATTGCCGTTCAAAGCACATGCCAGATTCTTTCGTAGGGATAGAATATTTTCCCAATATGCATATCGATTATTCCAAATTGCAGGCAAAGTTCACTTCCTAACACAAACCTGTTTGACTAAGAGCATTTGAGACTAGACGGTGAAAGTGACAACTTCAGTTCATCCGTCAAAAACCAGTACAGTGCTTTATAAGGTGTGCTCAGCTTCACGGATTAGCGAACTGTTTCGTCCGATCTGACTGGGTTTCCACACAAAAAGGGCATTACACTCCTTTCGCCTTTTCGAAGACTATGGCAGACCTTGTAAGCCATTAATCGGTAGTTGCGGATTATTCGAGTCCATGTAATTTCTCCCGAAGGCACAGTTAAACGACCGAGGATGAGTCTGTTAGTTAATCAAAATCGGTCAGAATCCAACTAAACCCGCGTAATCCCAAAAGGTCATCCAGAGAGTAAAAGATACAGTTCGCAATTACTTGAAAACCAAATACTCAGTACACTGCGCACCTTGACATAAAGTGCGAAAATTCCGAAGAGCAGATTTCTCCAAGGTATACCTCCTATGATTCAGATTCCCACAGCTGATCATGTACGCGACATAACAAAGAGCGTGTGATAATGAGTATTTATCCAGCAGAACTCCCGCCTTGTACCGCAGCAAAACAATTGAGTAGCAACCAGGATTTTGTCGCCCCTACTTCGATGACGCCATTCAGTCCCTCCTAAATGCCACCAAAACATATCCTCAACCAGTGAGTCCACAGGACCACGTGTTAAACATTAGCTAAGAAGAGAAGCCGTATGTGTATCCATATCTCGCATTTTTAAAGAGTTTCGCTTTTGAACGTTCCATATCCCTTTTTCAGCACTGGTCATAAGTTATACACATCACACGCCACTAATGTGCATCATCATAACAATAAAGCAAACTCCATTGAGAATGGTTTATGGTATTCTAAATCCCCCTGCTTTGGGGAAAATCAGTTCCCATACCAAGGTTGGCACCGATCAGGTGGTCTCATAGTTTACACCACCCAAATCCTAAAGAAAAAATCAAGATATTTTGAAAGGATAGTATACCCATGAAGTAACACTGGCACTCACTCATAAATGCTAGACCAGCTCCGTTCTTATCCTAAACCTGTTCAAACAATGCAGATTGAAACTATGCTGTGAAAGTAAGAGCGTCGGTACTTTACTGCACAACTTGTGTGTTGCTTCATAAGGCGATAGTGACTCTGCGACGTGAACGAAATGACCATGTACATTTCACTTCCCTGAATACAGTCCCATTCTATAACCTCATATTTTATTCAGACGACAAATTTTTACACTGACTTGATAATTCCCACGAGCAAAACTACTCCAACGCTATAGAGATTCGACCTAATCCTTGCCTTACTTTACCTGTTACATGTTTTGTTGAACAGATGTCTGTTAATCCGGAGGCAGTTGATCTTTTCACCGAAGCCAGTAATTTGCAGGCAGACATATCTGCTGAAAGAACAATTCAAGAATACGGATACAAAATACGGAATAAGGTGACTGGATAAACTAATCACATCCCTCGTAGGTGAACATTTTCACTGCTTCAGCTGGTATAACTCAGATGCCTCCAAAGTGTGCCGGCAGAGTGGTAGTATGGAGCTTGTGTCGCACAAATCTATTCAAACTCAAGCACAGACAAGGGTTCCTATTTCTGATTAGCTCTAATTACAACGAGACTTCATTGCAGTTCCTCCCCTGTTCAATTGAGACTCACCAGCGTAATTGATCCAGGATAGAATGGGGAATGTTTTAAACGCGTGTTGTGTGAATGCTGATTTGGTTAATCCCACAACCACCTACAAATAGAATAAGGTTACGAGAATGCAACAACAGTATTCTTGGTCTGAAATACGATGACTGTGCAATAGATTGGTTAGGAATATCGATCGGTAAACCAAGACAATCTGAGATCACTCATGCAGTTTTCGGTGACGCATGAAGATTTCAGGTAGCCGAATAGCAGTATCCTTGGCTGCTTCCAACACATTTAGGTGAACGATCTTGAGACGTAGCATACGACAAGTCATTCTTAACATTTCCACCAGGTTAGTTTGGCGGTTGGCATCGATTGAATGGGCGAAGTTCACACGGAACATGTGTATGGCCAGTCCAGTACTCGAACAGTATGTTTTACGCTTGAGAAACCTCTCTGACGGTAGCCAAGTCGTCAGATCACGATTGTCTGCCAAATAGAAGACCACTTGCCAATGAAGCAATCAAGTAACCTATATTGGAGGTTGGTCTGAAGACCTGTATTGGAAAGTTTCCATAATTTTTTGCACTAAGGCGACTGACTGGCTCATTTGCGCAGCTTGTGATGCTTTTTTAAAATATTCTGAATGTTCTACGTTCATTAGAGCTTCAAAGCTAAGCTGACGCTCAGCATCTAGACCGTTACTGATAGTTAGCCTACGCACATTACTGAGACTAAAGGTTTAGAAATTTACTCTTATGTGAAAAGCTTTACCAGTGGGTTTCATAATTACCCGTAAATTTCCTTATACTTTCAGTGTATCGGAGCTGGTCTCGGAGGAGCTACAAAACCTCAGAAAGCAATATGAGTTTCTTATAAATCGGTCGTTGCAGTTGGAGAATTCAAATCGGACACTACAGGACAAGATCAGGGAATACAAGTCTGCAAATAAGAAGATGGTTCGAGACTTGCAAGATAGGGAGGCTCTTTTGGAAAAAGTATGCCATAAAAATTTGTGAATCTCAGTTTACTTCATATGTCGGTGCATATTCTATACCACCTGCAGTCTTCGGAAATTGTATTCAATCTTCTGTGCCTGGTTACTCTGTTGTACTGCCAATGTGTGAGGTCCGCGAAATTAGCATTCTTCAATCACGCCTACTCAGTTACTACTATGTTTTTTGGTGAGGATAGCTATACCTGGTAGCAACACTTGCTCAGCATATCCAACCACAGCATCTTGTTTGGAGCCTTGACAAACAGTAACAGCTTAGGCTGAAAGTAAGTTTGACGAAAACTCGTGGAATGCGTTCCAAGAAGGTGAACCGGGCCGTGTGTTTCTGAAGGGTTGTCAGCAACCCTACGAGAATTTCCCTATCAGGAATTTGACGGCAGTTATTGTGTATTCTGGTGAAAATAAAAAAGAGGGAGGCTAACGGAACCTAACCAAATCACTGACTGTGTCTCCTGTACGAACATGATCCTATGAGTCGGAAAAAATTTGTTTAGAAATTGGACGTGTGAAAGAGGGGCACGGACTAAACCAAAGTTTTTCGGTTTTCGGAAGCGAGGAGAATATTGACCGCAAATCAAGTACCGTGGGTCGTGGCACTAAATTGTATTTAGTGAACATAACAGAAGAAACCACCTCTGGCAAGGAATTGTTAAAAGTCATGTACAAAATAATTAGTTATCATTCAGTTTGACTCACTTCTTACAGTACATGACACAACCTGTTTATATGTTCACGTTATGTAAAGCATGTCACAGTGGTGATTACCATACAAAATGCAACCTCCTGTCACGTGGCTGTGAGATGCTCGCTCAAAGAGAAGAGTGTTACTCCCTGAGATAGCGGGTAGGCTGCATTTGTGAGATGGGTGTGACTGCTTCATGTGGTGAAAAGTGTACTGGTGGTACAGCTGCCGGGACGCGCTCGCATTAGAGAGTGGGTGTTGCATCATTTGTTAATATGTGAAAGTGACATATTCAATAAGCACTCAGAAGAATCCGTCGTTTTGTCGTTTTCCCCCTGAAAATGCACTCCATGAGCTGCTTACTTTCCTTCAGGTGGAAGAATTCTCCACTTTCTTGCTGTTTGATATTTCGATGAATATACAAAGTCCAACTTTGAGGGAAGAACTCAAAAATACATTGTTCAGTAACAATCGCCATGTGGATATCACTTGTTTGGCTACTCTTTGGGAGACATTTTTGAGACGATATGCCCGGTGACGCTGCTAGCAATCTCTTCCAATCTCTTCCAAAACTTTCGGGTATTAATGGAGTAGGATATTTTAAAAAGATTGATGGTGATGGCAGGAACTTTGGTCATTTCCAATGGGGATTTCGCCCTGTCAGTGAAATCAGTCTATGCTGAAATAGCTGGAAGCGTTGTGCAGCTGTTTCATCCTTGTTGGGAATCTTTAGCAGTGAGCATCTCACGAAACTGAGAGAGTTTTGAACCCGCGACCGTCCTGCCAGTGGCTGAACACAGCCATTTGGTCTAGAGTGACTAACCAGCAGTGTGACTGGCTCTCACTCAGACAGGATGTAGCGCCGCTCATACTTCAATAATGGAAAACCACATCACATGGTCACATACTGACTGACTCCTCGACTGAAGACTTCTCAGAAGGACGTTTCGTAAGTTATCGTTCCTATGAGCTGCTTATCGTTTCATAGTAATATGAGGAAATTCAATCACAATCACTAGAGTTTCTATCCTGTCAGTGAAGCGAATCTATGCTGAAAAACCGAGAAGCATTGTACAGCTGTTTCATCCTTGTTGGGAATCATCAACAGTGCACGTCTCACGAAACAGATAGGTTTCGAAACCGCTATCTTCTAGTCAATGTTTGAACACGTAACGGCTTGCCCAAGAACGGCTGATCAGCAGTGTGATTAGCTCTCACTTAGACAGGCCACTCCACGCGCCACGGAAATCACATCATGTGGTAGTGTAGTGACCGGTTTCTCGTGTTCCGTAGATGAAAGCTCCACTCATCTATTGAAATTATCCTTCCTTTGAGCCACTTATCAAGTGATGGTGAGGCGAGGAGAATTGGTCATTTTAAGTGGAGATTTCGTCCTACCAGTGAAAAGGCACTGCTTGTTATTTTATCCGAGGCCTTCACTGTAACTCTTAATTCACAAAAGTGATCACCTCATTTACCATCATTTTTAAAGGAACAAAGCAGTGTCGTTTTAAAGAGGCAGGCAGTCAGTGAGTGATAGGAGCAGATTAGTCATCGGAAACTTGTGTTTAACGACCATTCAAGAGGCTATGTACCAACGATAGGTTTATATTTGTTTAATTTAACAGGATTATACGAAATAATTTTGTGACCTTTCAAGTTTAGTGACTTGGTGACTCTCTGCGACACTCAGTGTTGCTCGGACGACCTGTCCTCAAACAGTGACAAAAAGTTAAATAAAGGAATGATATGTTTGGCAAACAGACAAACAAGCCAGCTAAGCAATTTTTTAATATGACCAAAATGGTTGTTTACAACTGGAAAAATGGGTCTATTTCTACGTACAGCAACAGTGGAAGCCGGTATAAACAGTACATTCAATTACGACCGGAAATTTCTTTTTGTGGGACTAAAATAGCCTTTACTAGCGACACCTGGCACTCGGTAAAATCTGCTACAGGGCACCACCACGCTTGCACTTTCAAGCTGGGGTTCAGACACGTTGTTACTCGATGTATGGCCAAAATCATCGGAAAAATCTTGTGTTTGAATGATGAAAGCAGACAGTGGTTCTTAGTATGAACCTTCTGCAGATAATTCAGAACGAGTTAGTCAGCCGAGAGTCAAGTGGTTTATTACCTTCGGATGCTCCTCAATTCATTGCATAAACTAAATTTGAAATTATACACAACTATGCAAATGGCTTTGGATATGTGCATGGCACCCGCTAGAAATTATCTGTGCTGTGTGATCTGCGTCCCCACATACGGTTGAGCAGACTTGGTTTATGTGAGTACTAATCGAGCTGTAGTGCTATATCACCAAATTGTTTTGATTTCCTATATTCCTAACGGTGTGCTCAAATGCAGGTTTCCTAGCCACTGTGCTACACATGATGTCTGTTCAGTTCCCTTAAGAAACAAACAGACGACAATGAAAAGATTTCTGATTATACATAGTTCGGAGACCTAAGGGCAGGACACAGCAAAACATATAAGAAATTCAGGTCAGTAGTAAAGGGGTTATCTGTAGTATTTGGACCACATGACTTTTGTTTCAACCGATACAGCTAGTTAAGCTGTGGGGTGATAACCGGTACTCAATGACGTAGCGCGGAGTGAGCGGTGAAAACATTTCATTCCTGGAATGGCCATTCTGGGTGATGTGCCATAACTGAAATCGGCCTAACTGAAGCTTATTCAGGCAAATCTCAAATGACTATAGCTTAACAATACTGCACTGAGTGAGAGCAATCCCGGATGTTTTATTTGAAGCAGACCGTGGAACATAGAATGATGTGCAGCGTACTCCATTCGGAGTAGCAGATTGGCAAAGAACATGATTATATTACAACCTACAATTCTTTTGTACGTTATTTTCAACTTCTATAGCTTCACGAGTCGCATGCACGGGAGAAAAAGACACAACGTCATTTATCGGAACTTCAAGAAGAACAAAGCAGGTTGGCACGTGACTACGAGATCCTACGTCAGAGTTATCAGCGGAAGGAGCATCAACTTGGAGGGCTGTTTTCTGAACGTGCAGACTTGTACAGAAGATTGGATGAATCGGAATATGATAAAATTCTTTTGGAACGACAGTTAGAGGCCAAAGGTCGATCGAAACGTCCTGTAACACAGTGAGCACGTTGGGTTCATCTAGTGGTTGAACACATCAAATTTTTCATGTGCTTTAATTTCATGTCATGGTAATTACAACAGAACAATACTCAAGAATATTTCGCTGTCTGAAGTGTGATTTTTTTGTTGAAATCTGCACTTTTAAAATACAAAACGGCATTTTGTTATAACTAAAGTGGATGAAGAAGATCCTCCAATCCAATGATTAAGGAGAATTGCTACTGCGTAGTTTTCAAAAAGTGCCCTGCCACCTCATGATTAAATGTAATGTCCATTGTTTTGACTGTAAACTGGTTGCTATTTAAATGCCTAGGTGTCCCAACGGGAGCTTTTCGTGACAGAAAACTGAAGGTGAATTGTATGAAATTAATGCATCCCAAGGTTGAGACGGGCTTAGTTTTTCCGACTCTTGAAAGGAAATACATCCTAGATCAGTAGATCTAATTGAGAATTGTCGGGGTTTTATTAGGGCACCCGAAAGCTAGTACTGTATACGTGTCACTGTTTCACTTGCCGTACGTTTCCTTCAAGTGACACTCAACTGTAAGAAAAGCAAAACCACTTGTTGGCTGCCACCGAAGACGAACAAAAATAGATTACTTTGACTAAACTATCAAGATATTTCTGTCTTTTTATCTAAAATATAATAATGGCTACAATTATGGTGTTATTCAAAAAGAGGAATCAACTTATTGTTTGAACTCAAGTGCCCTAATAGTAAGGCATCAGAGTTAAAAACGCCCGTTTTAGTTGAAACGCGTGTGTGTATAGAAACCCTTCGAGGGGGTTGGGAGTACTTCGTTCGCGTTCGAGAATATCCCTTCTTAAGCGCAGTTGAACAAAAGTGTAACATCCACGGAGTGCAATTCCGAAAAGGGTGGCCTCCCTGGTAATCCAGAGTGCGTTCAAATGCGTCAGAGTACAATCATCAGAGCCACATATCTTGATCAAAAAGTCTTTTTTCCCGTTTTCTTCTCTTTCAAGGGCGTACTGCAGACAAAATTGCACGCGTTTGTCACAATAAGTAGGCTAATAAATGACAGGCATCCGGTATCCAAAAAAATCACATAAAGTATCATAGGATATGTGCTAACTGGCTGAAGCTAACAATATTTAGCCAGATGAAGAGACTCAGTTCGTTTCAAAACATGCAAGATCCAGGAAATACAGACAACCACACAATTAGTTGGACAACTAAACGGTTCTGGCTTTCGCAGACTGCTTGGTGCTTCGCGAAGAAACCCATTCAGTCCTACGGAGACTTTCAATACGGCATCTACTGGTTGATCTGCACATTCGTCTCTATTGTCTCAGTCAGGAACATCTGTATGCAACCAAACATTGTGCCCCCACGGCTGCCCACCGTGTTTGGAAAACTCATCACGAAATTCACTTAATCTTCTCTCACGATTGATTATGGGAGCAGAATCTACAGTCTATTTGAAGCTCCATCACCGGTCGACCAGTTCTTTTGATGCAATTGTTGAACTGACATCAACGGATGAGAATCCCTCAGTTTGTCTAACGACAGACTAACAGTAAAATGGAACACGAATGCGTCATATTTGTTTAGAGAGCGAAGATTATGTGCATTTGTTGTTTTATTCAACAGCTGTCCGCATATGATGATTCCCCAGAGTAAAATTTGTGAGATGTATCTTACGCAGACACGGTTTTAGAATAACTTGATTTTTGTTACAAGATACTAACCAGAAGTTGAAATAAACAACACATTCCCAGTCGGAGTCACACTCAGTAGGGTCGGATGATCTGGATAACTTTAAACGAACCATTCGGATATGTAAATATCACTCAGTAAAGTATTTCAAATCAGCCACGTTTCATGCCAAAAAAATACGGCGTTTTACGTTGTATTGGGGATTCCCAAGTACTAACACAACAAGCAATCGGATGTAACTTCCTGGTATCCCCATCATATGACTTAAAGACAATCTAAGGGAAACGTGTGCTTAAGTAAACGGGTAAAGTAGCGGTAATGGCCATTTTTACAGCAGTCGAAATCCCCCAGAATTTTTAGATCGTATTCATCAGTTGTGTCCACTCGATTGCTCAGTGGTCACTAGAATAAATAATTCAACGTATGGTCGTTGGCTTGTTCGCTGAGCACACCCACCAACCCACCGCTACGCACCACTACGCTCCCCAATAACGCACTGATGATGTCACCTCGATTGGTGATGAAACGTTTGCAATCAAATTGCCCAGCTCAGCGAACAAGCCAACGACCATCTACGATACCTGAGCTACCAACATTTTCCTCTATAGAAAATTCAACGTATGTCTACTGTACAAAACGCCAACGATAAACTAAAGTGAAACTTTCACTCTCCCCTTTAAATTTCCGCAGACGCAATTATTATTCTTGCACGTAAGTAAGGGACACTTAGCTGTCCGTGGCTTACGACTCAATGTGAGAATTATATTCCACCTCTTTATACTAAAAACAGATCTGTTTTTCGAAGAACACCAGCCCCGAAGCACGATAGAAACCTGCACAATTCTATTGCCGATTATGTTAAATTTTATATTGCTTTGTAGAAAACACTAAATTCTAAATCTTCTGCACTCCACTTGCCCATTCTCAATCTTGAGACCTTACGCGGACATGGCTGCCCTATAGTATCTGTTCATGATTTGACCAATCTAACATAAACTCATCAAGTGTATGAATATTTAATCATCATTTGCTATTCATTATGTTCCGTTTATTCTGTTGGTTCCCATGTGACTTAAATATCGATCGCCTGACATATCCGCATCCACTCACATTGGTTTACTCTGCACAGAGATCCAACCACCACAGAAGATCTGTCTACTCACTATAATAGAATGTGGTTTTCATCATTGTGTACAGCGCTTACGGATTGTCAACACATCGGAAAATAAAACCATTGGACCATATGATTTCTTTAGAATCTCATTTTCCGTGTCAGTTCGGATATATTTCCTTTGTCTTCTTTCTTCTATCGTAAAATTTTATTCCTGGACCTCAAGCTTTGCAATTATGTTCTAGCATTTGTATTTGTTAATAGCTGTCTACTTTCCCACCGCAAATTTCTGAAAGTTTGCCACCCCTTAACGTGCAATTACCACAACGAAACGTGGATTCGATAATTTTTTTTCAATTTTTTTCTCAAGGCGACCATGATCTCTGATCACAGAGATATGAAGGCAAAATAACCATTACTTGAAAGCACATGATATTTAACCTATTGCTATATATTTTTATTTCCAATGCAAATGAAGTGAAATTGGCATTAAAATTTACGACCGTCAGTGAAACTCTAGTTTGTGTTAAGTTGAAAACAACGATAACTTCGCCAATGCCCATGTGCATATAGGCCTTTGTATTTTTTCTTGTGAAATATGTAGGAACAGCTCAGTTACACAAGTCTGATACGGATAAACTATGATGAATTCAAACCAGCTCTGTTAACCACATTGCGCAAATGTACAATCTTTTGTTCAGGGAAACTTTACGCGTTGCTGTATCATTGTGGCGCCTGGTTCATTAGTTCATGAAACAGAACCGTGATAATACACCTGGTAATAACTTATTTTAGGCGATTTGTATTCATGTCATAACAAACATATCACAACAATAACCTAGCACATACATTTCTAGCAACCTTGTAGCAAAATAGTCCACTAGGCTCATGGATGCGCGTAAATCTTGTGATATCTTTTGATAAAACAGTCCATGCTTTTGGTTTTATGGCTGGTGATAGGAAAATGCACTTGAGAAAATGTATCACTGGAGGCTTGCAAATTTTATTCAAAAAATTATTAGAGGGATTTTTTGACGAATTTCATCGTCCCCAACCTATTGGCAGTAAATTCAATCATTCAAAATGGCCATATCCGAAGTACTCGCCTAATGCTCACTGACCCCAGGGCTAAATGTATCACTGTAATGTGGAAGAATAGTATAAAAAATATCCGCCTTTCACATTGTCTTGATATAAAACTCATTACCATTGGTTTTTAGTAGCTTGTGTCAGTAAGTCTCGACGTTTCGTTGAAGTATGGTGAGGGTTTTCAGCTCATTCATATCTGTAGTATTTTCGCTTGCTAGAATATGTACTACCAATTCAGTGAGGGTCATCATTTCTGACATTGGCTAATAAGCGGAAGACCTCATCAGTTTATTAGCCATGGGTGTTTGAGTTTATTTTGTCAGCATCTGGCTATCCTCAGTTATATATAAATTACTGTGGGCGAAAAAATCCAGTGGTCAGCCCTATTCACTAAAGCCATAACGTTGACGTCCAAGTTTCTGTGCTGTACCTGCAAATTATGTAAAGCAAACAAGTGGCTTATCGCATGAACATGTTCAGGATTGAAATAATTACGATCAACTCAATGCTCTTATTCAGTCGATAGAGGAAGGCTTGGTTTTTTTGCGGTTGGTCTTCAGTCTAACGGGTTATGCTCATAACCAACCACACTTTTAATACTGTTGCCACACTGGCACATATGGGTGAACATGTGTTGCCATACTGGTTTCACGAGCTCTCTGTCTGAAGAACCTGGGGCCTCCAAAGTTAAAATCGCATGTACCCAGTGTCGTGCCTTCATACGGAACAGCAGCAATGACCAAAGTCCGTATGATCGATAATACCATTAGCGACCAAGGGCCAAGCTGATAACATCCACTTATAATTCGGCATCATGCAAAGGGTTAGAGGCGTTCTAGACTTCATTTAGTTTGTAACTTAGCATCGACCTATGAGTAACTGGGTCACGTTAGGAAAAAAACTGGAAACTACATGATCAAACCAGTCAATTTAAACAGTTTCATATGATGCCATATTCGTCACTGAGCCCTCATGTGCATTTCGCAATTTCACAGCTGACATCCTTCATTCAACTATTTTTAATGTATGCCAGATGTCACAAAATGCCGTTGTTAGAAAAACCTAGAAAACGGGCATCTACTTCTGAAGAGACTTGAGTAATGGTGTCTCAGAACCCAAACATCACATTAATTTGCATCAAACAATCTTTTTTGTCCAACTCATGACGCTGTACAGGATTCGCTTTACCTCTAATATCCAAAGCGCTTGAAAAATCGCATGTTGTTCTCGGTTTCATCCTTTTCACTAGCGTATTACTTTCCCCACACAATTTCCGTCTGCAGTCAACCTAAAATGTATGTGCAAGCATAACTGGTATACTCCAACTCATTGTTTCCCAAATTCCGTTTTTTGCCCTTCTCTACGTCTTTCTCAAGCCCCTAAATTATGCTTTCTGATTTCCTGCTACACTGACAAAAATTCATTCACGCGAACCACCCAAATGTTCTCACAATGTCGTCCATCCACAGCACAAACGTTTGGTCATCTCTTCATTCTTCGTTTGTGAGATGAAACACGAGGCACTTTTTGGCTAAACTTGTCACCAATTTAGGGAATCTAAACTGAATTTGATCCGGATGCCGTGACAGAGTCTGGACGCAAGGTTAAATGTAATTAGAAAGGTCATACTTAAAAGCACAACGTTGTGGGTCACGATATTCCAATGTTTGGGCTACCATTGGTAGCATTATTCTAGCAGTTTCAGAAACACGTCAAAGTAGGATTTAACTGGACGTGATTTAATGTGCCTGCCTTCAGGATTTTGAATAGACTGGATTAAGTATTGCGAATATTCCTATGCTATCTCTTAAGCAATGGGATGATGTGGTAGTGTGGATCGATTTTTCGCCCATTCTAGCCTAGGTGAAGTCCACATGGACGATGGTGACTTGCTGGCATATCGTTCAGTAATTCCACTTACCGATGCTCCTGAGCAGTAGCAAAATTGCCGTTTATTACTTTTTCATATTGAATTAACCAAGGCTGTGAAGTGCACCTATATTAAAAAAGATCATGTGCAAAACATATTGTTAAAACACTCGATCATCTGGATCAGCTGAGTTTTTCTTCCTGTTCAATATGTTCTACAGCCAAATCTATTCCTCTGCTAACCAAAGAACTAAAACCCAGTCAGCCGATCGTCCAAGAACTGAAGACGACACTTTTATATCGGGCGCTGAAATGACCGAGCAACACCATCATACTATCCAGATCATATCAGGACAACCAGAGTTGGATGGGGAAATCACCAATCAGGTGGAAACTACGGAGAAGCAAGAGTTGAACAACTACGAGTGTGCTGCTTTGGACGAGACGCAAACTGAAACAAAGACGGCTGAAGCAACCCTACCCGTGGATACACAAATGTCACCTGATGATCACACAATCAAAGTCACCTTGCCTGTTGATAGCGCTGATGCAACCACGAAGTCTCAAAAAGCAGCAGAAAAAGTGAGCTATCATCACCCAGTGCAGCAATCACCCTCGCTCTATCCGAGGAATACAAGGTTAGACAGAAGAAGTGGTACAGATTCTGCTGAAGAGGAGATTTTTCACTTTACAACCAGTCCTCTAGTGAATCTTGGTAGTCACTGGGAGGAATCACGCTATCGAAATTATCGAACATCTTCGTTGGGAAAGAGATTCAATAAAAGAGGTAAGTTAAAAGATTTGTGAAATGAACGAGGTAGTGATCGGCGAAAAGTTAGTCTGTATGGAAGTGATGCTAACGGATCATATTGGTGGTCAGAAATGATTTTTCAGAAAAGTCGGAAAGTTTTCAAGCTTTTCGAGAAACAAGTGGGCTCAATTTGCTCCATACTAGTTCATAATTTTCAACTAATTAGCCATCTAATACTGTTGTAGGTTGTGTTGTGTTGCATTGCATTGCACCCTTGAAAAATTAGAGATAGGCCAATACTAATACGTGTGAAATAGCGACCTGATCTGCATATGGGGTGTCCAGTTTCACCTATAGGATTTCATCCAAACCAGTCCAGTGGTTCGGTTGCTACGGCGTGTCAAGTGTGGTTACCTCCAAAGTACGTCGTTCCATGGGACCGGAATGACACATTGGCAAGCCACATGACCCCAGTGAAAATGCGTTGGATGAATGTCCAGCCGGTTGACAAAGCATCTGGATACAGGCTGGGCAGTTGCGCCGACGCCCGAATGATTTGATCAAGGGCACGTCAAAAGTACAAAACTGCTTGCCATGTTTACAGCCGACACTAGTGGACGGACGGGTGTCTCATGCATCTGCAGCAAGTACCAGGCAGACTGATGTGCTATCGCACCATAGGACTTGTGGCAACCGTAACGATACGCACAATTTAAACCATATGGTCCCATATTCCAGCTTATAACATACAGGGATCATTATGTCAGAACCTCACCAGTCAACTAATTGCAAATTCAGTATGTGGTAGGTTCATCTGATTTGAAGTTCCTGGTTCAAAAAAAAAATAGCGAATCCCTAAACATCGAACTTTGTAAGTGGATGTGTGTCCATAAAGAGTACCTCTGCATTCATCAAGGTTACTCAACACAAATATGTCGCTGATAGACGTTTGGTTCATTTCATATCAGAAAAGGCCCACCACCGTTTGAACACAGCAGAGACAGTGACCATTACATCAACCGAAATCATTTGTTGTGTGAGAAATCATTTCGGATTTTTCGACCTCGCAAAAAATTTAGGAACACACTTTTTAACCTATCGGTCATCCTTCTAGCGACTTTTCACTCTTTGACTCTGTTCGTCTTTTCATCGCCAGATTTTTTAACTAAGATGTACGTTTTGAATAGACTTTATTGTCTCTACGTTGCTGTAGTTACGACAGGGTTGATCCAGTCCACCGGTACCATAACATATGCTTTCTATGCCTTGATGTTTCCCTAGGGTAACAACGGCCTTACGGGAACCAGGATGATGAATTTGTTTCGAAATAATCAAGATGATTCACAACTCTGTCATAGCATGTTTCCTAGTTAAACTAAATGACAACTGGATTCCGCCTCGTATATTGGTGTACACTGCACCCAAATCCGCCTCCGTTACAGAACACAAAAGACCACTAGGGGGAATCGATACTGGATCGATTGCTGTTGGCGACACATGAGATAAAGTCGATATCCACCTAGTGAACAAATATTCAGGTATTGTTACTCAAGGTCGTGTGCCCATTTATCTAATTCTCCTCCAGATCGCTTCAGATTTCTGATTAGTTTCAACCATCAGTTAAGTTGGAGTCGACTCTGTAGGAGTGATTTTCTTGTTTAACTAGCATTCACCTAACTCAGACAATCATGTGACTCTTCGTAGTAAGCATAGATTCGATCATTTTTCAGTTAAGATTTTCGACCTGTAAGTAGAGGCAGAGTGTGCGGAAGAGCGGAGAAGCACTGTTCGAAACACCCCGGAGTTCAGCGAGATGCGTACTACTGATGACTACCAAAAAGGATTAAACAGCTATCCAGTGTTTATCGACACCTCAGAGCCGATTGACTTCACCAACAGGATGAAAAAATAAATTGGAAAATTTTCTGACCATCGGAGAATAAGCAGTAATTTCCACCTGATTAATTATCGACCCTAGCAGAGGACGTGATAATCCTCCAGTTGTGGGTTTGGGATTTTAGCGGATGCATCTTGGCTTCTGTGGCATATTTGTCGAAATAAGGTTTTCCAAACTTTGCAGCTCTTTGTATATTTCCTTGCTGATCCTATCGTCACACTGTGTACATTGCACTAAAAGCAACTTGATCACTGTGGTAAACAAACACCGAGACGCTTTCTAATATTATACATTTTGTAGTTGATGTGTGTATAATCCGTCCTAGGGGATTCATTTCCACAAACTAAGTTCAAGTTTTTGCCTCAGTGTGGAAGTCACGCTTTATGATAACAGCTGCGCTTTCTTCTACGCAGTAACGGATATGTATATGCCGCGGAGCCCAGTGCGTTATGTGAGGCGTCCTCGCCCTTCTTCGGCTTACGGCTTCACACCGGCTGTACCGCTAACCGCTGACTACGAAATCTATAGAAACCCTCTTCCAAGGCGCTCAACAACAAGTCTGGGTCACTTGCCACCGCCGCGGAGTTGGGAACGAGACTACGCCAGATTTGAGAGGCCCACAATATCACGATATCAAACGGTTTATCCAGAGACTCCTGACCCCTTCAGGTATGACACGATGCGGCCCACGAGAGCTGAAATAATGCAGTTAGAAGATGAATTGTTCCGTCTGCAGCGCGAAAAAAGAAATCTGGAGAAACTATGCTGCTACCACAATTCCAGTCGCCATATTAAGAGTTACAGGAGATCAGACGATTTGGTGGGTGGAAGTGTGCAAACTTTTAAGAAAGCCTAATCACGAATATTTGGCAGGGCATTTGTGGAAACCAGCAAGGCAATTAGCTTCCAGCTCTTTTCTCAATGTTTTCATGCCCTCCCAGGTGTGAGCTAACACTTTGAATGAGGTTGTAGTTTTTTAATGTACCGCTTATCCCTCACGACCTAAATGCTAATGCGCTCTCACTCAGCTTCAGACCCTTCTTCCCCACCCTGCTTCATCCTGCTTAGTAGCTACAAGCTTGACAGAAAACCGGTTTGCCTAGTATAAAATCGAAAATATCGTTAGCCTATTTGTTACCACTTACTAAACGGGAAGCGGGGAAGAACAGAAAATGTCAAAAAACCCATAGTATGTGACTGGCTTAACGTGACCCACCTAATTCTTCTTCTTTGGAAATTTTCACTTTAATTCGAAAGTCAGTGAATCACGGTCATAAATCTTAAACTCTGCCTCTGAATTTTAACCAAGTACGATGAACATGTTGCTTTAATGTGCACAAGACACTGCCCTGACGATAATAATCTTTAAAAAAGTCGGACAATTTGAATACACAACCGAACACCGAGCAGATAAATTTCTAGATGTCCACAAACAACCCCGTCTAAACAGAAGCAAATTATTTTCTCATATCTGGTATATATGTGATTTTTCAGACACCGTATATTGATATGAATGTAGTAGAGAAATTTCAACTGGCAAACGTTGCAATGGGTAATAACAGTCGAAGGATTAACATGCCAGTTTCCAGGTTACACAACCATCCATATTCTGTCAACATGTAGAACACTACTCAAATAACACGATAGTATACGCGTTTAACATAGGCCTACAACATTACCACTTGCCAGAGGCTGTTCCGGACAGTTTCTCTCTACTAGCTTGGAAATCCCACTTTTGCATCACGTCACTCATCCGGATGGAAAATAAAAGGAATCCCGATGCGCCTAGGAACCTGGGGAATCGAAGTGCATCTGGATGGTTAGTCATGAATTGCTTTTCATCTGTGGTTAATTGAGGAGGACATAACACATCAGAGGTAATTCACTTTAGCTTATTGTGCAGAAGCGCACTATGAAAGTAGCAGTTATAGAGGTTTTTCAAAATACGCGTGAGGTAAATACCTAAGGTTACGGGTTTCTAATAACTTTCGTTGCTACCTGTGCTTCAGAGTTGCCCCAGAAACAAAGAGCCAACTAGCGTCCATGACCATTTGCTGTACATCTTTCCATTTCATTTGGCAAGTGAACAGTGGTCATTCTGTGGGCACGTAGTTGAATTTTGTAAATTATTATGATAGCAGCTTCTAGAGGTGTCACCGTGGCCTTCATTGTACTCTCTGAATCGACGTGCAGCCTTCGGAACATCAAATCCTCCGACTACTCATGAGTAGCCTCAAAAGTGAGGTGTTGCCAGGTCATCTGCGACGTGAAGATGGGGACTAGGTCATTAGCAATATTCACATGAGCTGCTGAGTATTCGAAAAGTATCCAGCGCACACTGGTCTGCATGTTGTTCAAGCGAATTAGACAGTCACTAAATACCACTGTTCATCTTCACGTTCAGCTGTTCAGGGTCGTTCAGATTCGTCGGAGGCAAATTACGTATAGTGATAAGTTGTTTTTAAGTCGCAAAGCAATAAACCAACCATAGAACGAGAGCAATGAACTTCGGCCCTTTGTCATCTTTCAACGTAGTTTGTACATCATGTTTGCCCTACAAGGGTGATAGTGGTGCGCCAGAAACAGTGTCAAAGCGTAGCTTCTGTCTAATGATAATGAAACAACACTGTGCTCCCGATATGTTCTTCTTCACAATGCGCTTCTCCCACTAGACCACAGTATGCATTGGAGTAAACTTGCACGACCTTGGAACACTGCACTTAAATGCGCTTCACACTTGACTGGGCAAAAGAATGTGCATATAACGACATTCTGTGTGGCATATAGGTCGATAGACAAAAATATTGTGTGGTCACATCTGTTCATCTGCACTGTTTCGGCAAACGAGTTTTGACAAGTATTGACCTTGGATCCAAAAAATTGTAGACGTTTGAATTGATGGGAATTTATTTGGAGCACTTGATGTTCACTGGACTGGCACAGTAGGGTCCCTAAATAGCATACACTATTCCTCAGACAGTCACTGAATATAAATTTCACTTTCACCAGCACGAGTGGCTTTTTTCGACCTTACACCGTGTGCTTAGGTATCCCACGACGGAAAGCACCACAAATACAGTTGTCAGAGAAGTAGAGGACAAAGTAACTTGGTTGAAGTGTGACATGGCAGCTGTGCACTGAAGGGAGGTTACACCTGAGCAATTATTGAGTATTTTTTTGGAAGGACATGACCGACCTATAGTGGTGTACTTCAACATCAGTAATCTAAAATTCCATGTTGTCTGATGCATTATGACTTCAGTAAAGCTACACACTGAGGTTTACCGCCAGGAAACAGTTTAAATCTTCGTGCAGACTACCAAATTAGATCCATGTGTACCTGGTCGGGGAACTCATATGCAATTCCATGCATAATCTGTACCAGGCCGTCCAGCTTACGAACGCAAAGATACTTATGGTGGCACCGCAACCAGGTTGAGAACATCGTCAGCTAATCAGATGGCTTGATCGCATTGCGTGGTCACTAACGAATTTAGTGCGCATATGATCAATTACTGCTCAACGAAGCCGGGAGCTGCCATGCGCAATACTTTTAACCACCTAAACTGAGTTCACAAACATGGTTGAAATAGATATCGAAAAGGTGTAAGGTGCCCCAATTGATCACTTTCCACATTTTTGCTGGTTGTGAAACCAGTTATGCTAAACATATTACACCGAACTGATCTCAACTTAGAGTACGCCTTTCCTTTTTGATACAGTTCTATCGTTTGGTGCAAGTAAATAGCGACATTCGCTGTCTTCAAATGCGTTTGGACGGTTTGAAGGCAGTGCGACGAGCCAATACATTGAAGTGAGCTTCCCACAAGCCTTTCTCGGATTGTTTACACACAAACGAAATGAAACCCTGCTGGCGACATTTGTCGCAGCTCTAGATATTTTATTTTCATTTTCATAGATGGCTTGTAAGCATAATTTTATGAGCACTAACGACTTTGAAGAATCATACTGACTGTTCGGCCCATGAAAGTCGGCGTGTTCCGCCCCCATTTCCTGGGTTTTGGCTGTGCCCGGATTTCGTAAATGCTTGGCTATTTCGTTTGATAATAAACACAGCTATGTGCGTGCTTTTTATGAATAAACCGTGTCATTCTATTCCACCTAGTTGGCTGCCTTGCTTCTGAGAATGATTGGGTGAAAATCAGGGGATTAGGCACAGTTTGAGGTGTAAGAGCCTGATAAATCATAGGCATAACGAACCAAAGTCATACCAAATTCTGGGGACGGTGTCAAACAAGCTACAGTTGAGTGATCGGTAAAGCTATTGTGCAGCCAGCCAGGTCAGTGTGAAATTTATGGTAAACCGGTACTCTTTCATGCATTTCGTACGGCGGAATTCGCCAGAACGAGATTAACCCATAGGATACGGAGCATACATGGGAGTCGTCCCGGTATTCCCTTTCTGTCGAGGAGTTGAGGCTTCGAACAATTCCGTTTACAACTTCTATTGCTCTGTCAGTAATCCATTCAGGCTTAAAAGACTCAGGTTCTCTTCAAAAGATATTAATGTATTTACAGGATTAGACGCTCGTACCAAATTGTACAGCGAATGGATAATGGTAATACTTATGTCCTATGATAAAAGACTGCACCATACTGTCACATATATGCTAGTGTTCATTTTAGAAAGCACATCGCAGGAAAGAGAACATGTGCGCATCCGCACACCCAAAGCCTTATATCCATTTCAGAATCTTGTCTTCTATAAACGTCACGGATGCACTTCGCCACACTGACGCAATCCTTCGTGTTTTACTGTGGCGTGTCTATTAGTTGAACACGTATCCATTAGGAATAAGCTCTGCGCACAATGTACCGAAGAGTTTCTTATCAGTAGTATTTATCACAACATATTTCCAGGAAGAACATAGAGGACAAATATAGCAGGTTTCTTGTCACTGCTTCAGTTTGCTTACTCGACGATAGCATGTAACGACCCCATGTGCATTCCTGTATACTTAATAAATATGAAGAACAAAATGACTCATATGATATACAGAAACATGAGAATAAATCTGGGAGCGGCGTCAGAGTTTCTAGATAAAGCGGCACAACACAGAAGGGGCTTGTTTTGACATAGAGTTTTTTATTAAGAATTATCATATGAGTATCGCAATCCTTGGAAAATAACTGATAGTCTATAGACAAAAATATTACTTTTATTGACATAATTAAACAGACCAATCTTTTAGATCAAGTAACCCCTGCACACAAAATTTGCTGTGAAAAAATACACGGATGTAATTCAATGTAATTTCAATATCGCTCAGTCGCCTCAGATTTTTGTTGGTTTAGCCCCTCTTCGAAAATTATGTCTGCTCATTTCCACGATAGACAAAATCTGGTGCGACACCAACTGCTCGAAGTTTATCAAACGTATGATCCCCAGTTTGAGCGTCATTTTTGCCACCACATTTCCTGACAATTTTCGTGCGCTCTGCGTCCCAATTTTTGAGCGACCAGGAGAAGGAATTTATTCGGAGTGATAACAGTTGAGATAGCGATGGCCGCAGTTTGCGTCCATCAAGGCACAGCAGATCTTTTAACAGCGGGTTACTTAATCATCATCGTTGAAGTGTCAGGTGGTAACCTAAACGCTCATGGATTCTCGCTTAGTTGAATTCCATCAACTGATAATCCTACAAAACCCACTGTATATAATCATGTACAGGGGATCTTCTCGACCAGCTTTTAGTTCTTCCAGCCGGTAACCCGAGTTCCACCGTACTTTAATCTGAATTGCTGGGTTAACCGAATGCCACCCCGTGAAATGAAGACAACTCATTATCGTGCCAAGAGCTGGGAATGGGGATCTGTAACAGACACATGTCATGGGTGTGGTCGGTTTACTGCCGCTGTCGAAGTACATTCGTTTATCTCCAAAGACGGCTGCCTTCAAATGGATATCGAAGCTCGATAACCTAAGAAGGCATGAAGGCTATGTAACAACACAGGACACTGAAGTAACAAAATGATGGCTGAAACAGATCCGTAGAAATAGGTGACTTTTCATTTTGACTTCGTGAAAATAAACTGTGTATCCGTGGGCGCACAGAGAGGTAATCATCTTGAAATCAAGTAGGTGCAGCTTGGGCTGACGTCTAATGTCCGTATTTGGTTGTATAGTAGTTATTCATGGACTCCAAATGACTTGCGTAATTGGATGTCAACAAAGGAATGCATCCTGTACTATCCCATCGCCAATCTAACTTAGGTAGTAAATTTACTAGGTTCTGCTTGATGGAAAAGTAAAATCGTTCACCGATAAATCGTCAATCATCCGAATCTTCTAACCGATGATTTGTGCTTAGCAGTCGACAATGTACCGTTGCTTGTTGATTAATATAACTTCCCTTCGCTTACAGCTTGTTCGTGCGTTATCTGCTGTTTAGACTTAACATCTCGGTAAATCTGGACTATCTAGCCTACTTAATCCAGGTATCTTTGAAAAGAAAAGCACCCTTGAGCGCAGAGTTGCTTATCGATCCACACGAACGTAAAAGTAAAAATCTGTCAATAGTGAATATACCAAAGCGTTTTCTTGGACTTTTTCGAATATTATTTGAGTAAGAAACGATAATGAACGAACACTGCAAAGCGGTTCCGTAATTTTTGCACCAACCTTCCATCGGATTCGGGGACGGTGTTGTGACAATTGAGCAGAGGCTACTAGTATATTTCACCCTAGAGAGAGAATCAGTCATCGGAGCAGTCAACTAAGCCAGAATATTTATCTGCAGCGTAAAACGTTCCCCTCTTGAAGTGACTAGTAAGATTTTGGTTAGTCGAAATGTTACATCAGTAATTTTATTAATGACTAGAAAAACAGTTCCCGTACGTGTTTTTCGGACATTCATGTTGGCAGAGTATTCTTTTCTACTTTACGGTTACTGCTATAATCTTCAAGCTAAACAAAGGGAATGAATGAAAACACAGCTGACTTGTTCACACAACAAACGGATTAAAACCATTTAACTCATTGGGCCTTGATTATATTTTGGACTATGCGCCAGCTGGTTGTGTGGATCACGAAAGTTATCTAGCCCACGTAACTATGATCGTGTGTTCCATCGGTACTCCGATAGGGATGGTGTGTAAATTGTGCGCCTGAAAAGGGGCCTGCCTATTAGCAGAAATTGTACAAAACAGTTCTTCACACATGGGCCTAACTTACGCCTGTTCATTGTAATCAGCTTGGCTACTCATTTAGAGCAAGTCTTCAGAGCTAGAGTACCAAATTAACTTAATCCTTGGTGCTGTATACCGCTTGGGCGCTGATCATCCATCGATCTGAGCCAGAATTATGCGCGGGAAGTTGTAGCCCAATTCCTGCTTTTAGGCTGCCAGAGGATTACAAGTTCCATTCACGTGATTCACGCTCTACTTTTCTCACGCTTTTGAGAGACAGGTGAGAGCGATTCCGCTATTCGTGAAGCACCTATTCACTGCAGCTGTCGGAAAGCTCATACTTCGATTCCAGAGCATGAAGCGCCTGATACGTCCAATATGTACAAAATGGTTTTTCTTTCGAACTGGTTACCCTCTTCCCAAAAATTATAGGATCCAGCCGAAGCGATTTCGAAAAGGACCTTCTTTCGGCGTCAGTTAGCGTGCCGCTAAGTCGATGAATAAGAAGCAAACGGAATCAAACTCTATCATCCTCTATCTCTGGACATAATAGTCACCACAGAAAATGGAGCTTGGCCCAAGGAAGTCTTTGTGGCGTATATCCGACTTCTTGAGTAGCGACACCTCGAATCTGCCCTTATTGAAAGTATCACTAACAGCTACCGAGAGTCCATTCCACACATTCATTACCCTCGTAAACCGCGTTGGACACCATCCTCTTTGTGTGCCCTTAGTGTAGTCCACCACTGTACCTAGCTCATCTGAAAATTCTACTTCCATTTGTTCAAACAAGATCAAGCTCCTACGTCAAAGTACTGTTAGTTATAGCAGATCTTCGTTGCGGCAAAATCACTTCTCGCGAAAATAACTCAGTACTAATAGAATGACCCACGAAAGCGCAAAAAATACCTTTGTCTCGGTGACCTTCTTTTGGGACTGTACGTGGTTCCCAGGCTGTAAGTAATTCAAAGTGGGTGAAATCATTGCGTCCGAATCCTTCTTTGATGAAAGGAGTGAATGTGCGTTCGTCCTGAAACTCAACCACTGTCCATAATAAACGCGCCTTTATACCTTTACTTTCGAGGCCAGGACCCGCACAATCAGTTCGTTCCAGGCGACAACAAACTGCGAACTTAGATCCCCTGGATCATTTACGGCCTATTCCAGAATCTACGCAATTTCTGGGTATGTGCTGCTAAAGTATTCTTGAACTCACTAGTCTAACGTAAACTCCATAAGAGTTCAGCTTTTGCTCGTTTAAAGAACACGCTAAATTGAGTTGGAAAATGCCTTCGAGATAACCATCGATTGGATTCTAGGAGACCATACCGTGAGACTTTGTTAAGGGCAAACGCTTGACTCTTTTGATCTTCTGTGGAAACAGTTGCAAAGACATCCTCAATCTAACCACCGGTTTTCTTCAAAAGTTAAAAAATATCTGTGTACATAATCACTGAAAAGCAGGATGGAATGCTTTCGTGCATTACAACGCAGTTAAAGACACTAGGGTATAAAATGAGTTTGGTAAATACATAAAGGTAGAATAGTAATTGTGTTGAACGTGATTTCGTTCGTTTTCGATTGTCTGTTGATACTGGAAGTGTGCACTCCAAGTAGGACTCAAAGATCAATGTAAAAAAATGTATCACAGCAGTCCGCCTCGAGCCAGATTTCTCCGGATAATCACATCCGTGACGGAATCAAACACAAACTGAATGTTGCTTGTGTCAGTAGCACAAGTAAAGTGGGTATAAATTTCTTTTGTGGCTTGTTTGCGATTCAATGCCTCAAATCTGTGCTGAATATACAGAGAAGCCTCTTCATAGGTGTTCGCTCCTGCAGTTCAGATAATTAGGTAGAGTGTTAGTCATGTTTTGGAAAACCTGAGTACAAGTGAATGCGGGCAATTTAATCCAACTAACGGAAAATACATGAGCGCTTTGAATTATTTTGAAGTACTTATGGAGGCATAATGCAGACAATGGTAGACGGATGTGACCTGGACAGCCAGCGACGGAAAGCACAAACAAGTACCCGTCTTTACTCCCAGGTACGTAGTTTTAGTTAATGTGGAAACCTGAAACCTTTGTTTGCTAAGCTATATTCCAGAACATCTAGGTGCTTATAGGTAGGCTAGTTCACTGGCTTTGTACTAGGCTGCCGTTTGAAAGTGAAAAGTTCACTAGCAGCCAAGATATGCCTATTAATTGTGGCACAAGTTGTACTGATTAAAAGCTCAATACGAAGGCGTTTGGTCTATTGGTTTTGGTGTGTCCCTCTGAAAAGATTCGGCGTTTTTCCACTGAAAACGGAATAGAACTGGAGGCGATCCATTTGTTCCAACTCCATCGCCCTTAAAGGATTCTTGACATTCACATACAGCAACTGTCAGGGAAAGCGATTGATGGACTTTTTCATCTTCGATTTCCGTCCTATGAACAGTAGGAATGCAGCTTCATGCATCACAGATTGTGGAGATGGTGACGTTTATAGGTATTCCAGACTGCAGCTGGGCTTTTCTTAAATGCACATCAGTTTTCGACCGAAACATACGTATTATACCTATCAAGTGATTCTGAAATATACGTTTTCGTGGCTTTTTACACTTTACTTGACAGTAGGATTAACAAATGATTTCCAATACTACCCGCATATAAGTGGTCTTTCACCTCAGCCAAAATATGCCAGGATAAAATAAACGGAAAACCGCATTAAAACAATATAACCATTGCTGATGAGAAAGTCTTTTTTTGTTTATATCTCCGATCGTTCAAGCACACAGTATTACATGACCCTAAAACATGAACTCAGGTAAAGTTGTCTATCCAGGTTTCGGGAATCCAGAAAACCGGTAGGATATTCTGGGAGAATAATATGAGAAAATTTGTTTTCTTATAGCTTCATCTAATGGAACAGAATAACATATATTTCTGCCCAATAGCTAGCATTCTATACGATATTCCTCATCCTCAGCTTCTCACGCTTATGTTTGGAATCTTATTGGATCTTAGGCGTGGGATTATTGAATCGAATTACATGAATACTAATTAAGCTAACAGTAGAATACAGATGAATTGGTAGTATTTACAAGAGTACTACTGAATTCACCAGTAAAAAGTCTTAGTTTATCTTCACAGAAGACCAGTGGCTGAAGTGATGACCCATTTGTCTCCCCTTCTACCTAGCAATGACAAATTTCATGCCTTTTAATTCCCGAATGCACGCTCTCTGTCATGACTGAATACGCCGTTCTTAATTGTATTTGTTTCTCACGCTATCCTTTCTTTCAACTTCCTCTCTGACTGAAATGTTTTTGAGCTTTCAAAGTTATTGAAGAGCACTCATACTCAAAACTCGATGAGGGTCTGTTATAGTTCATGTTGCATGTGATGCCCTTACTTTAATAAGCCCGTGTCCTCTTTGCCTTTGACGCAGTTTACTCAAACTAGTGTCAAAGTTAAGTTTGAGTCTTCGTCAAAATAACGATATCCAGTAAATCTTCACTGGGCACACTGGTAACTGATGACATTAATTAAGAGTGAAGAGCTCATGACAAATACACAGACTACTCCCATGGATTCTAAAAAATGAGTCGCTGCAGACCCATTCTAGCGCGTGATCGATGTTGTTACGAATATGTTGCACCTTACGCGTTTGGGATTAAATTTGGTGGTATCTAAACACTCAAAGCGTGGAAGTAAAAATTCCATTGTGGTAGCCCTAAAATTGTGTGAACACTGTAAGTCATGGGATCAGAACTTTTGAGAAGGATAGCTGCAACAGCGTAAAACGAGGTGGGGTCTTTTAGAGAAGTTTGCAAACAACCTTAAAGCATTTTCGCTTGAATACATGAATCTGTTCACCATAGATCTAATATTATCAAGAGGTTAATATCTCCCTTTGCGTTGTCGTAGCTACGCCTCTAAGAGACGTCGCTTTCACATTCGCTCATAGTTGCTCAATATTTCACCCTCTAATTGTCATTTCAATTTCTCATTTTGTTTATCTATTTCTTGATCTTTTTGAGTGTAGAGCTATAAAAATAAACAATAACGTCGGTCACACACGCAGTAGGTATCACTTCATAACTCCTGTCCGGACGTGGTGTCTGTCAACTTCAAGTTACAGCTCGTCATTTCTGAGTACTCAACCCTCCTGACTGAAAACCCCTAAGAAACCTTGCATTACCAAGCTTCTGACACTAAGTTTTCAGGTTGCGCCATCACCCAAAAAAGAATAGACATTGCCATGTCTGGATGCTGCTACTGATTACTGTTTAAAGACATAAGCAATGCGGGATACCAATGATGCCGACCAGCTTTCTGCACAGTAACTTGGTATCGGGTAAGTAAGTGATGCGGTTCAGCGTTAAAACAACTTTCTTTGCGTTATGATCAGTGCACATAGAAATAAATACCGACTAACCTGTGTATTCCGGAAAGCAACAAGTCAACGGAGACCTGACGATTTTCTCCATTAGAAGGTCACGCTTATTCAGAAACAGCAACATGCTCGTACCAACGAACCAACTATTGTTACAAATTGAATCAAACAGTCTCATCGATTCAACCATTCGGTTCTGAGAATAAATTGGAAGAGAGAGGACCTGGGTTACATGTTTATATACAAATATGCAACGTGTTTTGCGTATAAACCAAGTACATACAATACGAAAGAAAAGCAAGAATCTTTGGATAAACACGAGACCTGTAAGTCCGTTACTTGTGAAGCATTAAAAGCTCATTATTGCATGTTAAAGTTTATCAAATTTTTAGTTCGTACATCTGTGAGTAGATATAATATTTTGATTTTCCAGTTTGCCAGCAGTAGATTTCTGATTATTACCTACATAATAACGGGTGATTTGAGACTAGAGGTGCAGAATTTGTTCCTTCTTTTCTAAATGTTACTGAATTTTGCGTAGCTAGAAGGAGACAACGGATTGCTAAAAACCCAGTCTGTTTATCAAAATGTTTGTTTTATTCGTGTAGCACGTTCTTTTTAGAGGAGAAAAATCACGTCATAGTATAGCACAATTGGGAAGAAAAGGAGAACATCTACACCGAATACCCCCGAGGAAATTTAACAATTTAACGGCAGTAGGGTCAAGCAAGCAAACGAATCGTCTTCCCGCGCATCGGAGTTATCTCAAGATTCATACCGACGCTACCTCAGCCAAAAGTAAAACTGCCAGCCCAAAAACCAACTGCCCTTTCTGCGGAAATCAACTGTGAGTGACAGGACTGAGAAGAGTACAAGAAACAGTTAAATGTACCGAAATATCCGTACTGTCCGACTGTCACAAAATGAACATGTTAAACAAAAATAGTCCACACAGATGAAAAAATAAAATACACACACAATTCATTGTCCCTGATTCCCATAGACAAAGATCAAGCAGATGTGTGAAGGTCATGGTCCCTGGAACTCCGCTACGAACTCTATAACCGATATAGAAAGTGGGCCGACGAACACATCATTAAGAACAGGGAATTGTCAACGCAAGGGGATGAAGTAAATTTAGCCGTCACCATTATCAACCACCTAAACAGCTAGTATAAATCCACCCTCGGCCGGCAGGAAATATGTAAACACAAGCAAAGCACTAATCACAGTCCGTACACCTACACAAAACTAATCTGCTGCGCACTGGCGATACCAGCTCGATTTTCAACGAAACGTTTGAAACCAGATTGCCCAGCTCAACCAGCAGTGACTTGAAGGGCTAGTTAAAGATGGTATGGGATCTGAAATGTGAGTATGAGGTCCCCTCACGACCTCCTGTAAGACAAGGAATATAATCATCTGGTAGCGAGTCGTTCACCGTAGGTAAGGTTGTATAGCCCTCGGCTGAATTTACTAGCCCTCCGTTGAACTTGCATTATAGTTGACGCATCGCGTTTGAGTCATGGGCTGCAGGTCTAAACGACGTAATCCACATGAGGTCTGATATATGCAGATAGTATTGAGGTGAGAAGTGTGGCATCGACAGGCCCTATGGAGTGGCAGAGGAGGTCCAGGCGACTGCTTGTAGTGTTAACAGTCTCAAGACATTGAGTCCAGTTCCCTAGATCCCATGAGTGACAATTCTCAGGTCCTTCTTGCTGACAAACTTTTGAAAGTGTTAGTAGCCAAAAAGGTAAATTAGAAGGGTTCGACATTTCGGAGGTGAAGAAAGTAACACTTTTCAACATAGATATGAAAGTGTTTATCTACGGGTATTTCAAGGATTCCACGTCTTCCTGAAGTGCATCGTCCTCCTGAGCCGACTGAACGCTCTTTGTGATATTGTTGTCAAAGTCAAATAACCTGTATGGCGATGACATGGTTGGAAAACAAAAAATTTATGAAGAAAATTAGCAGCAACGACCCTATCTTAAAACCTTGTGGTACGCTGCAGTGGATGGGCTTGTGGTATGACCTAGTTCCACGCGCTTTGACAGTTATTGTTCTCTGGTTAACACGTGTTTCCATCCATCCCGACAGTGAGTCCCGAACCCCGAAGGTGGCCAGTTCTCCCAGAAAGGCGTAGTACTACCCTACCAAAGGCCTCGGAGAAGTCCACGTAGATGGCGCTCACCTCAATCCCGGCGTACATGCAATAGTTCCAGCTCTTTCTGGTGGGCAGGAGATTCGTGAGGCGGAACCTATTGTGTCTGAGCTCATACTATTCCGGAGGCAGTATTTTGTGTTGCTCCAAATGTACCCACAAATGATTTGCCACGGCGGATTCCATCACTCTGGATAGCACCGGTGGAAATATGATTGGTCGTTATTGAGCTGGATCGAACCAACTACCCTGTTGCAAATTTGCATGATAACCACGTACTTCCATTTTTTGGGCAAAATGAATGTGATAAGGAGGTTTCGAAAGTACTGGGACAATGGCGTCGCTGTGTCTACGGCCTGGAAGTAAGGGGTTCCGGGATGTATGCTGTTATTACCTGCGAGGCAGTTCCGTAAGAAGGTTTTGAGTCTGGGTTCCACCGCCACCAAAATATGTGGCTATTTTGTATCGTCTTCAGCCACAGTCACATTTTACCATTCACTTCTTTGTCTTGCCATGGATATCGCTCTTCGAGTAAGTAAAGTTACGGCAGACTTCTGTTTTTGGCGCGATATCGATCAGGAGTGCTAGACGATTGGCGAAGTTTGTCTAGTCGTACCCTGATAGTAGTGTTTTCATGAAGTCTCTGTTGTTAGCACGTACCAACCCATGCGGCTCCAGAAGATTGGATTTGATTCTAGCCGATTACAAGTGAGGAATTCGAGTACTACGTGCTTGCTGCAACAAACGAATTTCCGAATTTCCACCATGATTGCCTTATCCGTCAGGTTAAGTTCAAGCAGGAATGGAGTGTTAGGATATCGGTGGTGAGTGGACACTTTCACATGGCTGGACTGTGGCAAGTAAGGGACTACATCTAGCCGTTTACTCTCGAAGGCGGAGCCACGGGATGCTTGGTCTGGGAGCTAAGCAACTTCGAAGTCGCCCATGACCAGCCTATGAGTATAACATAGAGTGGTTGTGGCCCGAAGAGCGGTTAATATAAGGTCGCCCTTGGATGCGTTATTAGGAAGACGATACAGCCCCGCCGTGAGACGTATGTATTACTGGTGAATGAAAGAGTGAAGACGTTGCCTGCTACTTGCACGGAAGTATGGCGCAGCATGGTGCATGTTAGTTTGTTTCGGTAGTAGGCCGCGACCCCGTGACCTTAAGTTTGCCCGTCGAGTCTCACAAGTGACTTGGATTTCTGAATAAAGGATGCCGTGGGTTAGACACTTTTCTGTCATCGCACTGAACTTCCAAGTGGATGTGATGTCAGACAATTGGTTCGGCTTTTTCTCTGGGGAGACCACGGATGTAGGTGTGGCAGCAGGAAATAGAGTCGCAGGTTAAATGCCCCAGGATGTTGACAGTAGATGAGCCGTCTACGTACATGGTCTATCTTGGAAGGGCGTGTGGGGGGTTTTGAAGCGTGTCTGGAGATTGGTAATGCGTTTGTTTGTAGGGTGTTCCGAATTGGGGGTTGCCGCCTGGCTTTTGCCTGCATTTGCTATGGATCGAGCATGAGACCCTTGTTGTTTTAGGGTGCAACAGAAGCTCTGGAGAGCCTATGTCGCTGTGCAGATACCAGGTACCTAGTATCTGAGACACCGTGTCAGTGGACAGCGAGGTGGGTTCAAAAATCTCTAGACCAGCTTTCTTTTGGTGGCCTGAATCGAGAAGGTTTTCTGCTTTAGTAGTCCGATAACAAAGGTTGTTCAGGTGTTTGTAAATGCACTTCGATTCAGTGGCGGCTTTTAGTTACCGAGTCCGGGTCCGTTAGCCCTGGTATTCCGTGAATGAAGACCACAATGCTATTCCTTTCTGTTCTATCCTAGTGGGGTTCTGCACAAGAGCGTTTGATCCGTCCTGTCCAGGGAATATCTGGATATCTGCGCTGTACATACATGTGACGTAAAATATGGTTTTAGAGGAACTCGACTTTAATGTCCTTTATTTTGTTACGATTGACTCTTAGAAGGCACAATTCTTCTGAATGCGATGCCGTGGGCATCCCTGTGGGTCTGGTTAAGTCCCTGGGCTTCGCAAGAACACCCATGATGAAACAAACTGAACTCCAGTTCTCGTGCTTTTCTACCTTTCTGGCTGTCAGGGATGACGTGTTGAACCCTAGCATAAGATGCAGATCACTTTATGCAATTTCGAGTGTTCCTCTTTTCTGGCTTTATTCGCAACTGAGGCTTGTAGGGTTGATAATGAACCGTAAGACTGTCCGGTGGTTTGGTTTCCCAATGATATCAAAGTGTTTGGTGCAACGGTACTTGGGTCAGGTGAACTGGGGAGAGATTTTGTACTGATTCATTCTCATCTCGTCGTTGATAACAACCGCGACTAAATCTTTCAGTATTTAGTTAATTCTGTATGTCTCGCAGAAATACGGTTTAGTCGAGTCCTTTGTGCTGACCCTGAAGTCTGTGGTACCGAGTGCGCAAAAGGAGAAGAATCAGTGTCCAGACTTTGAGAATTCTTTGCCCCCCATTATCGAATAATCAGTCTTTGTTTCAGTAGTTAAATGTCGAGTTTGTCGCGACAGATTTTGATCCTCGACCTTGTCTACGGTATTCCGCTAAGCAGTCCTTCCGCAGTTTTATCCGTGTAGGATTTCCTGAGACGTCGTTTGCACCTGGTGTACAATAGATGTGCTGAAAATGGATTTTTCATGGTGATTTAATCGTTTATGATCTTCTGTGACTTTGGTTTATCCGGATGCCTTTTGACCTGCTCCCCTATGAAGAATGTCAAAGTTAGTCCTGTCGGTAAGATATGTAGAACTGATGCGTCCGCAAACACACACAATCAATGTAACATAATTTCCAACGGATTCCAAATGCTTATGGTGCTACCTGAATGGAGTTTCCTGACAGGCGAACCGGCTGTTTGAAAAACTAGGACAGTTATTGGAGCTTCGTTCAGGGATTCCGTAAAATCATTGGCGTCACTCAGATGCAAATATTCTCACCCAACTGGGTATAGAAATTCAGTTTCGTTCAGGATGCGTTAATTTATTAGTGGGAGCACACAACCTTCCCATTTTGTTGTTCTCCAGTTAAACTTCGATAGGCTATGGTATGTACCACTGATGAGTCCCAACAAGTGCGAAAATTTGGACTAACAAGAATAACCAGTCGAGGTCAGGAGAACGAATTTTCGAACCAGAGTGGCTCAGGATGTTTGTCTCACAAGTCGGCATGCGTCGCTTGTAAGCATGCCAAACAGATACTGATGATGATTTATGTGTGTGATTTTATATCCTTAATGACGAAAACCTGAAGTATCGTTTAGCAAAGTTAAAACTTTAGATAGATGGCAATACTTATGTTTGTTTCGACTGCGTGGAACGTGAACTCATTTATTTTCCAAGTTAGGTACCAGCCATTTTCCATGGAGAAAGCTAGCCCACAATGACTTGGGCTTAACTACCAACCCAAAAACCTATATGGTTGATTATATGGTCAACTGGATACCAAGTAGTTCGTTGGTAAACTGGGCTAAACTGCTCGTCATTCGCAATTTCAGCTACTTTGGACAAGACCACTGCGTGGATTTTACGGAGAACAGCACAAGCAAAGCAGAAGCCCATAAGTTCGTGTCATCTACAGGACAAACCTACCGAAAATTTATTCTTAAATCGCTTACTTAGAAATATTCTTCCCATGTACGATACCAAAAGCACTTCATGCTCTTTTTGGAAACGCACTCCGCTTACACTGAAGGCCATCTGATGCAGGTACTTTTGTTATCTATTTGAAAAGCCCTCTCTCCGGTGACTTTAACTTCAGGGAACATCGTACGATAAAAGTAGTGGAACATTCAAGTGTACCTAGTTTGTGATAAAAAGCGCATCTATTGACGGAAGAGAAAATCCTGGCGAAAATTCCCACAAGCTGGCAAATTGCTCGGTAGCAGGCAAAACACCGGGAGTACTAACTCAGGAGAAAAGTTATGCAACCTCAAATACACTTTAGGTAGGTAAAATGCAAGTGTTTGCTCTTTTGTAAATCAAGTCACTTACCATGGTCTGGCTACACCCAAAATGTTGCGTATCCACAAATCGAGGTTCAAAATCAACTTGTAATTTAGGTTCACAATTCAATAAGATTTCATCCGGCAGAATCAGATATGAGGTGCACGGGGTTCCCGGAAATCCCACAGCACAACGAAGTCAGTCATAAAGTTGTGCAAGCAATACGCCCCTGAGCGCTTAACGCATTCATATAGTTCATTGAGGTACTCTTAACTTATGACAGTGTTCATACTATACCTTTGAGTTCAACAATAATCCCGTGACGCTCAGGGTGGATTCTCATTGGATGTGCATAGTTTTTCATCAGACTTGGTACCCTGTGAATAACACGGTTATTATTTCTGCCTGGTATATATTTATTACCCTGCACCGTTTGGAGGTCCGGCCACCTTTTAAAGGTTAAGGCAGTTCGCTGGCGCCCTGGTGTTTGATTGAACGGCGGACGGAGAAAATAACAGGAATTATGGATGTTGTTCGCAGACTGATTGACATGAGCCAAAACTTTAGCTTACGTTGTTTGTTATTTCACGTAGCTTCCTTCTAACAAAGGTCATGACACCCACCAAAAAGCTAAATCTTAAGCGTTACTTTCCACCAATAATCAAACAATGAACACCAGATGCTTATGACAAGCGTGCGCTTCAAGTTCAATCCAACCCTTGTGAGGGCTAAAAGTGCTGAATCCGCAAAGCTGCGTTATTGTGTACGCTGCGACTTCACACATCTGCTTAAAACATTCGAACGAATCATAGGGAGTCATCATCATCATCATTATTAGCTGTAAAAACCGTGTACTTGTCGTACAGTGGTTGTAGCTGCCACAGTTTCCTTCACCGATGATTTGAGGAGGTGGCGTAGGTAACTGCGCATTGGAGGCGGGAGCTGATAAATTGCTGCGCAAATACAGCATTGTCAGTGGACTGTCAGGTGGGGGGATTGGGAAGAGGGCTATACATTGAAGGCAATAGCTTGGATGCACGAACGCCCTAGAGGGCGCGACTGGGCCATGTCTGACAATGTCTCTAACAATTGATGTGGCCCGTTTCGGGGTCCCCATCCAGGAAGACGGCAATGACCAGCGCAGATGAGTTTGCTGGTAATGGCCTTTATACTTGGCTGCCAAGTCATGGTTTGACCTCCCCTGACTCGTTTCCACCATTCACGTGGTTGTACGAGAAGAACCCTTCGAGGAAGTCGGTCGACCGGCATACGCAGCACGTGGCCAAGCCAGCGCAACCTAAGCAGTGTGATCTGTTCATCTATCGGGAATGAGTTATTTCTTCCGAATACCATTCGACGTACTTCAGTATTGCATATCCGGTATTCCCACCAGACTCGGGCAATGCTCCAAAGAAATCGATGGTCAAATTCTGAAAGTCTTTTGACGTCTTCGGCGCGCAACGGCCAGGTTTCTGATCCATATAGTAATATGGAGCGCACCGCAGCATTTTAAACTCGACCCTTGATAAGTAAGCTGATGTCACGCCTGCGCCACAGGTGATGCAGGTTCACAAAAGCTGCTATGGCCTTCCTAATCCGGATGGAAATATCATCTTTCGCGAGAGCACTGAGACCGATACAGCTGCCCAGGTAAACAAATTTGTCTACTACCTCAATCGGTTCATCCGCAAGCATGAGGCTTGGGTTCGAGCCCACCAAGTCTTGCACCGGCACTTTACACTTTGCTGATGTGAATCATATATCAACCTGTGAGGCAGAATTATTTAGAGTATTTAATATTATTTGCATTACCATGGCGTCAGATTCAAAAAGAGCTATGTCGTCTGCGTACTCGATATCTGTGAGGGGACACCCAAGGAGCACTTCGACCCCACAGGCATTAGAAGCTGATAATGAGTCTTCCATGATCGTATCAATAACAAAGTTGAAGAGGAAAGGTGAACGAGGACAGCCCTGTCTGACACCACTTGATGTGGTGAACTCAGGCGAGAGCTTCCCGCAGACCTTCACACGGCCGCAGGAGTTGGCGTACAGCAACTTAAGGAGGGTCAAGGATTTATGGGGACACCTTTACTCCACAGAAACTGTCATAGTGCCATACAGTCAAAGGAAGCTTTCAGATCGAGGAAAATAACATTTTTTTTGGTTGCAGGGAGCAGTGTCGCTGTCCCAGAATTTGTCGGAGGGCGAAGCTCTGATCGATGCATCTTCTTGCAGGGCGGAACCTAGCTTGGTTTTCACGGATCTGCCTTTCCCTGTGTTCAGTCAACCCTCGAAGGATAAGACCAGAGAACACCTTCGATGCCACAGCTACCAGGCTGATGCCACGATGGTTTTCACAAAGCGTCCGCGCACACTTTTTGAAGATAGGGATAACTGTCGACACGCCCCATTCTGCAGGCACCCTCTCTTCGTTCTATATAGCTTCAATAATCCTTGTCAGATGGGTCACCAGGGACTCTCCGCCTTCATTGAAGAGGGTTGGGTGGAAGCCGTCCGGTCCTGGTGTCTTCTCACGTTTTGGCACGGATATTTCGTACTTTATTGCATCTTCCGACGGGCGATCAAGGTCTACATTCAATTCGCCCGTATGCACTATCTCCACAGGCTGTGTTGCGGGAGGCCACCTAAACTGTTCTTCGAAGTATTCTGCCCATCTTTCCAGTCGACGTTTTTGCGAGAGACTTATTCAGCNGAATCATTGAGCCGCCTTTTTCACTTATCGTTTCACTGGCGGCCGCTCTACTAAGGCCAGTCGACTGTATCAGTTGATATGGGGAATAACTGTTTCCCGTAGCAAAAGCCTTCTCCATCTCCCGAGCTTTCGATGTCCACCAGAGCTCTCGGTCTTTCATTAGGCTCTTCACTATTTGACGTTTGAGGGATCTGCGTGCGCCGTCGTAATCGTTGGCTGCTGGTATGGATTTTCTGGTATCAACCATGGATAGCGATCTCGAAGACATCCAGTGGTCTTGTGATCGAATCGGAGACGTCGGACAGACAGTACTGAACGCCACTAGCATAGCTCTTTTCAGGCTCTTTGCAAAGTTTTTTCCACATGATCACTACTAGCACAGTGTTGGTTTACCGTAGAAAAAGTTGACCTAGCTCAGATCAATACTGTTGAGCTATAGTAGTTTTTTGAAGATAGAGGATTTGCATGCTTCTTGATTAGTTGCGAGGAGCTGAAGGAAAAAGAACTGTCAAGCGTGTATGCACCATGGCGTGATCGGAATCAAGTTGCTTGTCCCAGAAAAACGGCAGTCTTGAATTGCGGCTCTCCAACGGTGGCTGATGGCCACGTGATCAAACTGGGTCCACGGTCGATTTGCAGTTGGTCGCCGCCAGGTTACGTGATGCGAAGGTTTATGCTGAAAGTTCGTACATGCCAGAAACAGTTCATGATCAGCATACAACTAGAGGAGTCGCTCTCCGTTGTCTGGGTGGTGAGCATCGAAGCCGGATCGACCGCTCAGATGTTATTCCAAAGAGCTCAGGCGACCGACTTGGACATTCATATCGTCCGCAAGTATCACAATGTCAGTGCTTCTTGCTCGACGAATGAGCCCGAATAGTTCATTTCTCAGCATCACAACTGCAGTCCGTTGGGACATAAGCCGATACTACAAATAGGCACCGTTTTTTATTCCGAGGGGCGTTGAGCTTGACTGAGCTGGATAACCGGACGGCGCAAAGACGACTGTTCAATGGGATCCAATCCAGCAAGGCGCGTTCAGCTCTGGGACTGAGGACAACTCCCACGCCATATATTCCACGTGTCATCGCTTCTGGATCACCGGACACACCGAGGGAGAAATATGAAAGACCTGAGTTCGTCCTTGGCGTTCTGAGATGCATAACCATGCTTACGTCTTGTATGCGTACATCAATTTTAAGGGAGCATAAGGTTTAAGTGAGCATTGCCTGTTTGCCAATTTGACAGGGTACGGACGTTAAAAGCTCCTATATAGAAAAGATCTCGAGGATTTAGCGAAGTGTTATTTTGTTTACCATTAGTAAGCAGCGAGGAGCATAAGGCCCTTCGGTCAGATAACCGACAGTCAAGTGACCCAGTGACGTTTGTTTGTGTGGTGGGAAGGGGTTGGGGAGGGACATCGGTGGACACAGAACTGTGGGGCAAATGATACTTCCAGGTTGTCCAGGCGGAGGAAGGGGGTTTGGTTGAGGTATCCCACTTTGAGCCTTTGACTCAAAAGTCTGACCCACAGGGCAGTGGGAGGATGTAGGGTTTTCTTCGGGGACCCTGTCCCTAGCCTCTGACTCAAAAGTCTGACCCACGAGGCAGCGGACAGTAGGGTTTTCTTTGGGGACCCTGCCCAGAGCTGATGACTCAATAGTCTGACCTGCTTGGCTGCAGAGGGTTGGCCTAACACGAGGGTGCAGGGAATAAGGCATCACTGTTTCATTCCGGGTGCGGCTGCGCACAGCAGGTGCCTTTTGAGCAGCACCGGACTCTTTGGTTTTAACAGTATTTTGACCGTACTGAATAATGCGCCTGCGGTCACGGTCAACCGTTCGGCGATCGGAGTGTGCGGTTTTTTGGGCCAACATTTTCTAACCCGTCCTGCCTCGTGGGGAGGCAGTATCGCTTCTTCCATAAATATGGACATGCTGGACGCCTGAGAGAAGCGCCTTATTGGCTTCACACTCCTATAGCAGACTACAGTACGACTTTACCCCCAGATCGCCTCGTAGCACGATTGCTCGTAGTCCGGGGTGTGACTGCTCCCCTTTGGCCTTCCTGGCATGGTTGCACCTTGTGGAACGACGTTCCAGCCAGTGTAGCCCACGGGATCATTGCAGCACTCAAGCCCGACCATCAAGTCAAGGTGGCAGCTGTAGGTCACAGTCACATGGAGTTTTCTGGGCCAAACAATTTTCTGGCATATGACACCAAAGAGGATAGTGACTAAACTGTCAAAACCTTACAGGCCGCCCAGAGGCACCTACACACTGGCATACAGTCAACCATGCATCTTTAAGTTTGATTGCTATGCACTCAATAGCACAGTCATGTACAACAGCTTGTGATTAACTGGAGGGTCACCGGTGGAAAAGGACGCCAGTACTGACGGTAGCGATCTGATAAGCCGACAGAAAACAGCATGCCAAAGTACCTAATTAATTTGCAAAGTCATCTGAAGGATATTTGGGTGAGTCACTTTTCGGACATTTTCTTCAACCCAGTACTCGTTCGCATTATTGAGCACTGAAGGTGGCCAGAAATTCCATCTCTCTGGAAAATATGCAAACCCTTCCGATCGTGAATATGGTTTCACTCCACTACTCTTATGTGGATCGGGATAAAGAACGGCAATAACATGCTTGGGCCAAATGAACTTTAATGAAAACGTAAAACTAATATACTTACATAAACAACTTATAGGATATAAAGCTGGTCGAGGAGGTTTACTGATGCACTGTCCATGAATCGATCAGCTGGCAAAGGGTCATAGGTAAGGCCAGTTTCGAGTAACATTTGCGAGTCGAAAACTCAACCTATGAGGACATGACAAGCTGTAAAGAGAACGGTTCTGTCGATCTCCAACAGAACCCGTAAAACATAAGCTGCATACCAGTCAAGAAAATAATTACAGTGAATAACTGTTTCGAGTTGCTAATTTTTTGGTCCATTCTTTTGGACCTATCTAATCACACATCCTACTGACAACCGTAATGACGTAACCTGACGGAAATTTAGTTGGTATATAGGGATTTCCGCTCAAAAATTTGGCGCGCTGTGACTGTTAAACGGGTTAAATTAAGGACAGTGGTTTGTCATTCAGTCTAAGCTCAGTAACGAAAAGTTTGCCGAATAAGCATGTGACAGGCATTTGAAACCGTGTTGTGGTGGCGCACCATCCGGTCAGCCACCAGTCACTAATGCGGTTGAACAAAGCCACACCAGGTTGTCTGGTATTAGGATTCAGCAACAATTTCTGTGTGTGAACAAAGCATCAAATTATATTAGAGAATAGGTGTATTCAAGCGCTAATCAGTGTAAAACAATAAGTCCATACGTAGAATGCTGGTATTATCTCAAATGACCTTTGTTTCGGTGGAGACTGTCACTCTACTCCACATATACCGAACAAATCGATCGAAAGAATAATCCGTGCAGTAATGACACGTCAGTCTTTATGTGCCTGCGTGCCTCAAAGTACCTTGTCTATGGTTGCTCCGCTTAGTAATGAATCCCCGAATGGTGAACATTGGTTCGTCAACACATGTGTACCTGCAAAAAAACACCCTAATGAATCGCCCCGAATGGTCTTAACTGAGAGAACGTGGTCATTCATTCGTCCGAGCAGCATGAGTGATCTTGCTAGTAAATACGTCTACACATGTCTCTCTATTAAGGTGCCAACAAAACGGAGTCCGTAGAATAGGACAGGAACGAACAGCTCTTATCCTGAGGTATGTTGTCAGTACAGAGAAACATCTCAAGGGGAAGAAAGACCTTGAGTAGCCGGAGCACTTTACAGCGACAACCCAAAGGTTATAGCATATTATTGAGTTCTCCCATTGTAATATTCCTATATACACAGAACACAAACAAGGACTAGTGGCATCTTTCCCAAACCCTATTTATTGCGGCCAACTACCGCTGGATAATAAGCTAGCTTCAAAAATACTGCATGCCAGAGTCGCCTATTTCTCAAGGTCTACGGCACGACCAGCGCAGATAGTAACCCAGCATTGCTTCCAACTTTCGACACTGTGGAAGGCTAGCAGCCAAGAGGGTTGAGGTTTAATTTGACAATACTCAACCAGATCACTATTGTCCAACTTGGTAACTCCAATTCCCAAGTGGGTTTTGAACTCTTGCACACGTTTATTATCTTATCTGTGAAATGTTCCAACAGCTGCAGTAGGTTTTGGTGGCCATGTGCAAGCAGTTACGATACACCAAGACAATGTTGTCTGTCTGCTGGAGACCCGATCAGTATGATACTCAGGTGGCTAACCTCCGCATCCGTAACTTATCACGGGATAGATGAAGGGCTGATACAACCGAACTTTGGTTCTGCCGTTAATATTCGACTTACGCCATAAGAGTCTTCAACTGTAAAATTGCTATTTCGACTATACCATTGGGTTCCATTCTCATCTTTCGCCTGGAAGCTTCGTGGGATGTGTGAATTGACGTCTTCCAGGATAGACGTTAGTTTGAATACCGCTGGACAAGTGGAGAGAGTAGTAGGCAGATAGGCGTTGACTTTGAGGCCGAGTTTAGTAGTATATCGCCAAATATTTATTATTACTGGCTGGGAACTTCTGTGATCGTTGTTCGTCCAAACGGGGTTGTCGGTGCACCCCGGGTCACTTGTTAGCAGCCTCTATGGACAATATGTTTGTTCCAGTTGATAGAGAAGTTAAGTGGAACTGATATTAGGTAGCCCTGGTGTACTTCAGTACAAAGGTCAACGCCACTTGACTCGCAACGTGCTCAGGGTAGGGCTTTGGAAGACCAGTGACAACCGGATCAAACTGACAGTCTTACATGGTACTTCTTCATTGGATGAGCGATAGTAAGAGTAATTTCTTGATCTGTTTGTACGTTACAGATGCCCTTGATTGTAGTATGGCACGAAATTGAGAATTTGACGGATACTGCCGAAGGGTCATTGATCAATCGATTAAGCTGATCCACCTACTTCATGCTGTTGTCATCACATTACATGACCAGGTGTTATTTCTCATTAGGTGGCGGAAATCCGAACGTTACCGCTTATCTGACTCGTTGTGAATTAGATGAAAGCTTGCCAGTTTCATTTACTTTGAGAAATGTTCTCGTAGTTTTTGCCACAGCGTTTTCGGTCCAAATCTAGGGTTTCCGCCTATATCAAAGGAGTAGACGTCTAGAGGAATTTCGGCGACCGTATACCTGGCTTTCATTCTACTTTCCCTTGTGTCTTTCAGTATTCCTCCATCCGGACACTTAGAGATGCAATGCTTCTCACACATTTGCAGGCCTAGTTTGGACTTTGAACTGACCTTCCTTGTTTCACAAATCCTATGTTTCACCGCACCGGTAAGACCACCATTCCTTAACAAAAGGCACATAAAAACCGGGTATGTAAACACATAGGTTGTGTGTTCATTCCTCATTGGAGTACGAGATCAGAAATAGTTCTCGTGAGTTTTTGGAACTGCGAGTCGGGATGTCGATCCGCAGTGCTTGTCTGAGAGACTGTCAAGGTTATGGTGAGTTATGTTCCCGAATTGGACCACTACAATCCTTTGATATAATCGGAAAATCACACTTAGAAACACTAATGACAGCGGCTCACAACTTCTCGCTAGACTCACCTTTAACATGTGAGTCGACGGACAAAATCAGAGTGCATATGAGAACCTGTGAGAAAGTGATGCTGTCCTTTTAAGAGATTGAAAACGATTCTTGCCACAGAATTCCATGGTATAGGCAGATTCTTAAAATTCTGGTTCAAGGAGAAGTTTTTTCACGGTCACCAGAATTACCATCTGACCTCCTCTGGTAAGTCCAGTAGAAAGAGTTCATGCCCACAAAATAGATACGTTATGACCCAGGACCAAGAAGTTTAGAGTCAACCTAGAGTTTGTGAACAGCCTGCAAGTGATGGACTGCTCCTCACCGTCAAAACCGGTTCTTAAGTTTCAGCAAATTATGAGGAATTCATATTTACAAACCCAGATTGCAAGCTGAGCTTCATAGAATACCGGAGATGTGTTACTTATCACGGGTGCCAAAGCACATTCCTATCCATGGAGTCTCAGGAATAACCGCCCAAAAGGCAATAGACGGAAAGAAATGCTAAACAGCACTGTCAGCATAGCAGTGGGACCAGAGGTAGTTTCACCCACCTAATGAACCAAATCCGCTTTATATTTCCCCCGGTAGTTGGTTTAGGATCAATGACTAACCCTCTACCCTCAGCTGGAAAACAGTAAGATCGTCCGAAAAATTAGTAAAACTGTGAACTCCAGAGCTCATTCCTTATCGTTCAATGGACGATATCCGAAGCTGTGGTGTGATGTAACTGTAAAAACTTGTTTATTTCAAGGTCATCCCTACGCACTTCAACCAAAAATTGAGTGATTTTTACACTGTAGCGTCATTATATTCAGTTTAAGTAACAGTAACATATCAATATTTGGCTCTTTTCATTTATAGCAGCCTAGAACTTTTCACCTGAATGGCCGCAGAACACCAGGCATTATCATCAGTCCATAAGTGCGAGTGCTTTGACAAATTCAAACCTACTGTTAAAGTTCCAAGGTGATATGTATGAACGCTTCACCGCCCCCGAAGAGAAATGCTGTGGAACGGCTTCCTGCTTTCTGACTATTATATCAACTGGAGGCTATCAGCCAGATTATGTCGAGGTTGTGTTTATAAATGTGTGAAATCTTGTTTTAGCAGTGGAGCAACTTACAAGCCGTTCGTACGAATTTTTTTTGGAATGAAGTAACAAATCCAAGATACAACTTAATTCCGTGGCATGTATCATCGTAGCTAGTACACGATACCCCATGTGAGATTATTGAAAATAAATCCACGTCACTCACCAACAGCCGCAAGCGGCCTGGTTTGTTACTCGAAACTAACATGATCACGCAATTTTAACCTTTTTAGGTAGCAAGGTTGCCGATTTCGTAGGGGAATTCCGTCCTAGTGAGCGCCCAGAATGATTTTAGTGGAAAACTGCAGTTCGTTTTTCTAGGTTAGATGGTTCAAAGCAAATTTCAGAAAAGCGTACAACAACGGTCTTAACTGGGGGAAGCTTACTCGATTATACATATATATATATATATATATAATATACGTATTCTGACACACCCTGATTAAAACTGAATAAAACCATTTAAACCAAGGTCACGTTTACAGTACTTAGCTTAGGGTTAAATATCTGAACAGAGTAGCTCTTCTTGTCATCAAAAGCTCAAACTATTCAACGTGAAGGTCTTCTTGTTAGGATAGGAGCTGATTCTAGGTTCGCAACTTGAAAGTCGTTCTGTTAACGGTCAACTTTTTCTTCATGATAAGCATACCGTGTTTTTCGATGTTAACAGTTTGTCCTCTGGTAGCACACTCGACATAAGCTGGACAAGTACCTAGATCCTCAATCTGATTGCTATAAGGCAGTTTGGCACTATGTTCCACTTCCTCACTACCATTCTTGGGAGTCCAGAATCATTAACAATGGTATTGCTTGAATTCTGTCACACTATGACTGCTCGGTACTACCGAGCAGTGTGAAGACCATGTGCAGAACAGCTGATGGCTGAATGCAGGTCATACGTGATTCACGTAACCACGTGGCAGTTACTACTCTTCATGGAGCAGGGAGTTTGACTAAAGAGTTGGGATTTCTCACTGAACCAGAGACACCGTTAAATAAGTTATACGGGGAAAGGAAACAGGATTAAAACTCGTCCCTCGGCTCTACCACGGTGAACGTGAACTCCATTTCCTGCTAGATAAGTGGTCTGGTTTCAATGATCTAATGCCCATACCTCTGGCCAGCAAATTACAGCGGGTTATTTTGGCGCATAATGACCCCCAATGCACCCAATTTTTCAGTAGTGTTCACGTAAAATGCGCCCGGGAATATCACGTGTTCTTTAGGCTTATTTTAGTTTTTTGCTGATTTGATATTTAGTTGTTTTAAGGATGCGTTTATTAAATTTCATCACAGTCGTATCAGTCTCCGAACTAAACCAGTTGACAGAAACCATATTTTACGGGCAATGGCATGCCTGGCGCATAACATGCAGTGCTAAACAATGAACAATCCGAAATGTCATTGAACTCTAAACTAGATGGTTACTGTTGTTTACTATTGTTCTTTGTTATGTGAGAGTTGGTTAACCGTGTTCTCGGGATTCATGTGTAAGCAAAATGGCTCCGTCTAGTAAATGAACAGATCGGTCCACTCTGGACTTAGATCGTCGACCTTTGCTCAGCACATCATACAGCCAATCATTCGCAAAGTAGTAGTACATCCTTAAGCCAACACACGAAACAACCTTTTTTATACAGCTAGACTTCATTTCTGATCTGTGGGTTGCTAGGGTGACAAGATTCGGACAAGCCTATCAAACCAGTATTATGGGTTGACATCGTCAAACGTTTACTAATGCACCTGAAAGCTTCTACTTTGTCGATAACTGCATTTGAGAAATGCGCCAATATGTTGGCAACCACGGTATCAGTTTGGAATCCCACTGCGTCACTTGCTCTCATTAGAGGTATCAGCTGTTTAGTGTATCGTTCAAAGAACAGTCCATTAAAATCACATGCTAATTGGAGACATTTGATTGAGGTGTCACACTGTCTACTGAAGAAGTTTGAGAAAACGCACCATCCAACTATTATGGTGTCATAAAACATTGGACCCGAAATTCGCAGACGACCTAATGACGACTATTTTAAACACAAAAAAAGGAAACTCTAAGTTTCAAATCGAACTGTCATTCGTTAGCCCACGCACTACACCAACAAATTGTGGGGTGGATCTGTAAAACACTAGTAAATTAAACACGTTTGCTGCTCAGCAATAGGGCAGTTTTATTGAATAAGCATCACCACGAGGAACCTGAACAGCGGATCGCAGTTTTTACATTTGTGAGGGCCTGATTCCTAGCAGACCATTCTTGGCGAAATTCTGTCGGAACAGCTCTCTTACGCGATGGCGAGACGAAAGCTTTATTCCCGCTGGGCGTTTAGCAGGAGTTGTGCTCATTGGAAGGACGCTTATGCAGTGACGTTGTAACTAAGATAAGAAGGTTGTATGACAATCTTGAAATCATTACGTTGCGATCAATACGATAAAAACAACTGGTACGTTTTTGCTAGGATGGGTGAGAAAGCAAGACAAACGAGGATGTGATTGATCATGCTAACCATTCTTGTGATAGATGTTGCAACGGGGCCCAAATTTTAGAATGTTTACTTCTGTGGTGTTATGCTACTCAGTGAAAATATGCACACGTTATCCAAATTCATGTTCCAGCCCACGACCTGTGCTTTCATTTCCACTTTTTCTGATGGTGTCCTGTGACATAAAAAGTTCTGCTGCATCCGCATCACTAGCATGAATACTTCTCAGAATTTGTCGTTTTCATCGCTGTTAATTTTCTACGATGAAAATCTCCCTCTTTTTCTAGAACAAAGTTAGCTAGCCTCAGTTTGTTTACTCCGAGATGGACAACTGATTTGCCCACCAGCACTTACCTACCAGTCCCACTTCAACCACAGCCACCAGGACTTCGAGCACACCCGTGGTGTTTGAATTTGCAACCCCTCCAAGTTATCAACTTGCAATTTCTGTAAAGCCATAGATGCCATACAACACCATCGATTGTCCACGATGAACAATAATTAAAGCACTGGAGAACTGGAATGATGCCTTTTTAATTTGCTTTCGCGTGTAGCTGAAGGTGCATGAACTGCAGATGCAATTAGAACAGCCGCGACTGAATTAGAAAGCGTATGGTTGTTTCTGTTGTCGAAAAAGGGTGGAATCATTCTCCAGAAAGCCCAAGCACAGTTGGCTCTTTGGTTATTTTTCGATGCATTTATCAAGCACCACTGGCTAAAATATTATATTGACTTGTTTGTTTAACTCATTTAGCCACATATTTTGTTCCATTATACCGAAGCAATGACAGATTATGCTGGACAGCCATCGCCAAACTGTAACCATGACAGTTTTAATAACTACCGGATGTGATTAGCCAGTTGAAAACGAACCAGCTGAAACCCAGGTCGGTGTAATTATGATACACGGCACACGTGACCCTCTGCAAGTAGAACTGTGGTGTAAGAAAGAGCAAATTACAAGTTGGTACAAAACGTTATAAAGGAGTTTTAATGGGGAGTTCGCAGCAGATCTCCACCTCAGTTCAATCCAGTCCTTGCATTTTTAATAGAGGAAAATCGCTCATGTTTTATACTTAGATCAGGGAGCAACATCTTCATGAGAGAGGACTTAGATCTCGCCTGAATTAAATGTTTTCCTTTCGCAATCCTTGACGAGAACTGCTCTGATCAACCATTTTGTTCAATTGCGTTCAATGGTAGGCAACTTATTGTAGATCCAATATTGTCAGCAACTTGCTGATTCATGTGTAAAGTTGTTTCAAACATCCACACGGGTGGTAAGTACCAAAGCTTCATTGAATTACCTTACTTCACTCTTCCTCTAAGTTAGTCATGTGCCCCTGCAACGAAAGTTGACGGACATTCAAGGCCACGTCGGTCTGACGAGCCGCAAGGGTGATGTAACCAGTAGTATGCTGCTGAAGAATATTCATCAGCCTTGTGAGTGGTGATTTATGTCCAACTGTATGCTAGTTTTTGGTATTACCTTTATTCATTGCTTAAAGTTGCTCAATTGATTGCTTTACCTTGAGATTATCAAGGGGTCGTTGTGAATACTCACCAAGAAGATGCATTTGTGTACCAACAGTGTGATTTATCTTACTGGTACGTGGGTCACTTTCAACTCATTTGACACATCTTCTCAAGTTTGCAATGATCAAAAAGGTTGAGCTGAACAGTTGTGACCGAAATGATTTACTTAAAAGAATAACTAGAGATCTTTGTGTTGCAAAGCCTAGATGTTAGTACATTCAAGTTTTCTATCCCAAAAGCGTTTATTTTAGATATCTGTTTTTATCTATGAAAATTAAATCATCGACTAATGGTATACAATCAATAAAACTTTGGATCTACCAACTGAATGAAAAGCTGTTTCGTCGGATAGGAAACTGGGAAATTTTTAAATTTTGGCCATGCATTCACCAGTTTTCCAACGACGCCGCCTAATCAGGTTTGACGCTCAGATGTCTGGGCTACGAGGTTCTTTAGAATTCTTGGATGCTTTATGTAAATGACCTGAGCGGTTAAGCTGTGCAGCTATCTCGAGGGTACATCAGGACTATCGCCTAACAATCCCGATGAACTATGCGTGGCAGTCAGTCGACAGTCATGGAGTTACTGGCGACAAAATGTCTCCTGGTCTTCAGCATACACCCTAACGATGTCTCCTGGAACACTGAGATTGGCAAGCAAATTGAAACTACCTGATAAAGAAACAACTCATCACAATGGCTGACGGTATTTTCCTGAGGACATTCTAGTGCAACACGACCATACCATGAACACTTAGAATGGACTATGCAAGGCGACTTTCTACATGTCATGCCCGAGTTGGAAGTACCATGTTACGACGGAACTTTAGCCATACCGGTAGTTCTTCTGAACTCATTTTAGGCTGATTGTATTAGTCAGGAATCCCTCATCTTATTGCTTAAAAATATATTAGGGTTCTTGATGTCCTTGTGTAAACATCACCAAAAATTGTGCTCCCTTTGTCCAGCTGCAAAAAAAGTTGTTTTCGGGAAATTAGTCCAAATAACACCAAATCGACTAAAAAGATTAGACTCGAGTCGAAATGGCCATAGTTAACTCCTGTTTGACTCACCATTCACGATGCAATTCGCTGGGAAATCTTTGATTATGTTTATCGTGTGTTTCACGTAGTTAGAGACCCGCCTTCATAACCCTCTATTAACTGGTTTCTGATTTCTTAACCAACTTCCAGGCTTTCAGCTGCATTGGAGGATACCTATTCAACTTCCACAAAACCTCTCTTACCGAGCTTGCCAATGGATGGAGGTCTGATTAACGCAGACTCCTTGCCCACAAGCTGGGGGTTAGAAAACCTGCGTCCATCTGTTTCCAGAAATTTCAGTTACACCAACGGTCTCACGCTGATCACCGTTGCCTTTCGGTCGGAATTATGTGCTAAAAGCTCTAGCTGAGGGCCCTAACCGTTCCTTCCATCTAGGTTTGGGCGCCCTGACATTATCTCAGCCAAGGTCATTCGCAAAAGTATTTGAAAACTACAGTGACAATGACTGCTGACGGATATTCTCACGCGACACCAGCGGCTTGCTCTATCTAGTATTATTAACTAAATATTGACCACCTATTTGTGAGTTTCACCACATGACTTACACTGGAGTGTTCTTCTGCCAGTCCCATATCGTATTCATTCAATGCTGCGACGAAGAGTATTGCATCTACATCTTCAAAGCAATGAATCCACTTTCTTCTCTCTGAACGCTGACCACCTACATCCACTAGCCTGTGCAAAGAGTTCAAAAAATGAAACGGTGAACTTTAGCAAGTTTTTATAACCACTTCGTTTAGGAGCAGCAACTTTTGGACAGAGCAAGGAAGAAGATTTGTGAATATAGGAATAGCAATACTTTGTGGAGTATGCTTTTAGGAAGTGTTCTTAACTGTATGCAGACTGGGAGCAAAAGTTGTGTTACAGTAGATGATATCAGCTTTTGGAATTGCGTTTCAAATTCACCTACAACCCACATGCTGGACAGAACCACATGCAGGTTGGGTTTTTTCGAGCGATGCCACTGTAACCCCGTGATAAAAATTTACCCGGAGATGCACGGTGTTTTATCCTGGCCTCGGTTAACCCTCAGCACAGACAGAAGCAGATGAATGACCATTTGCACCATGTGATGCATCGTTAGCCCAGTAATCCAACAAGGCAAAGTTGATAAGGTCAGTCTTCTTCCAAGGCTGTCGCTGATGGGATCAACAAAAGCAAAAAGGATATCCACAGAATTTCTCTTAGCCAGAAGTCTACAAATCAAAACATTCATGAGGATGATTTATCCGGCTCATCTCTGAAGGAAACAAGCGAAAGTAAACTAACCCATTTTCCTCAGTTAAATCTCAGTGGGCACCAGTTGTTTTTAACTCCTCGCAAGGCTCTGGACTGACTAATTGGCTTTTCCTCCCACTAATAGGCTTTTCCTTCCACTTTTAGAGACTAGAAACGTTGTTGCCTTGTGTCGTTTCCTTCATTGTCATAGATCATTAATGGCCTACATCGGTCTATCATTTTTGCCACTAGTGATAGTAAGTGTTCCGAGTACTTCATGTCTAAGCGCACAGTCCCATTCTTCTGTGAGCACGAATTTGTACCATAGCTATTCCTCTTTCAGCTTAATCCATCGAAAACGCCTGCCAACACCAAAACTGGACAGTCGTAATGGTGACCAGAAAGCAATACAGTTCAGACGTAAATTACACTCATCACATGATTAGTGTGACTGTCAGCCTCCCGGGAAGAAACCAAATACTCACCGGAAGTTAAGTGTTCTGTACGTAAAATGTGCCTCCACTATTCCTGTCGTCCGCACACGTGTGCGTAGCACATCTTGTTCCGTGGGAATGTAATCTTTGGCTCCAATACGTTCAAGGTCGTTGAAGAAGCTGAATTTTCAAAATGGAATGAATAAAGATGGATATTACTGTAGCTGAATGAATGCACATATAAAGTGTCCAGATTAATAAATAAGCCATATTTTAACATTTTACCAATCTACGACAGAAAGGTTGTGACCGTGAGTGTTTGGAACCGGCCCCAACCAAGTGAGTGAGTTTGCAAATCCACGATGAATATGATAATGTTTCAGCTCAGAAAGAAGTGAACTCGAGTAGAAGAACGCACATGACCTCGCGTTAACCAAGAGTGTGGATTTCTTGAAAGCAAGCCATAAGTAACCAATGAAAATTTGGCATACGCTGTCGTCTATTTTAAGCTCGAAAATGAATTGAAAGCGTAGAACATTCCTCGCCAATTTGAAATTTTTGCTAACCCAAGAACCAGCTAAATAGCCTGTGATTAACAACAAGCTAAAAACAGTGGTGACTGATGACCTCACAGATTAGGCAGTTGGGTTAGATTTACGGTATTTTTTTCAGATGGCCCTTGTTGAATGTGGATATAGAGTGTGTATAGAGTTGTCCATCGACCATACCTTGTTTCAGGTGTGTGCTTGTATGGGCTCTCCGGTCAGTTAAAGTCCCCAATCTAGGATGAATCTACGTTACGTCTGACCCTGTATTCCCTGAGTGGCGGCTCACAGTCCTTAAATTAATTGGCCATTACTGAATACGTATAATTGCTTACCAGGGGGTTAGCTGCTGTACTGTTCAGAACTCACGTGAGAACGTACGATGATTATGACCTTGGGACAATATGTACCGACAGAACTTCTTCGGAGAGCAAGTAGTTCCGACGCTTTTGATATCAATGGATGTTTGTATGCCACTCTCTAATGATTTCGAACTTCGGTCATTAATATACGACGCTGAGATGCCTGCTTGCGGTATTTCGGAGAGAGTAAACGGAAGCTACTGGACTTCACAACGGTCAGTATCCCCTCTTGATGCGAAGCACTCTAGCCCCTCGGAATCAAATTACAATTAAGCTGGACGACTGGTTAGACGACGGTTTAAACGTAGCACCTAATACGTAATGAAGACTAACTCCTAGATCACCCTGTGGAATATTTTAAACAACAGTTTATTAAAGCGTCAGCCTTTCATTCCGCTGGCTCATTCTTAGTCGTGCTGTGTAAATTCAAACCTTTCATCAGTTTCTGAGGACTAGCATGCCTTTCTGCTTTGCAACGTCATGGAGCTGCTTGGTCGGATGAGCTTCCACCAGCGTTATTCAAAGACAGAGGGAAGTTTGTGTGTTCTGTTTTGACCAGGTTCTTCGTACGTTTTATGAAAGGATGTGTTCGACAGAATGCGAGTTACTGCTTGGTCGCACCCGTGTTTAAAAAAGGTATCCGAACCTATGATTGAAGCAAACCTGTTTTGACGGATGACGGTATAAGTTTACTATAAACAGGGTTACGTACCAGAATTAGGATGAATTTAGCGTACCAATGCCATTGAGACGAATTGTGATAATCTTTCAGGATCTAACTGTGAATTAAACCAAGAACATGTACAAAGTTTTTCTGAACACCTGCAATACGGCTGCTACTGGCGTTTTACCGTAGGCAGCCTGAACAGGTCCTTATAGCCCCAAAGCGATACCGGGCCACAGCTATGAATCCGTCCCATAAGTCAGTACATAATATACGAAGATAAGAAATGTTGACTTCTGAAGCCTGATTGGGACGTGGTTCTCATTCTCGCAAATGCAAACCACCTTAACGCACAAACTCAGTATGGGATAAGACTAAGCAGTTCAAACCATAATTGTTCCCCGCTTCCGTGGCGTGTCAAAAACACGAAGTTCGTGAAAAGTTAATGGGCAGTAACTTGATACTCTTCATAGAAAAATCCCACCACCATTTGACAACCTGTGCCTCTGTTCAATATCTATCCGCTGCTTTACTGCTAATCAAGTGGCCAAGGTGAACAAGCCCATTAGATTTCTTATCATTGTCCATCAGCAGCCAAAAATTTGTTCTATATTTTCCAGACCTGTTTTACGTAGCCGTGCACGAGGATTCAACGGTTCTACCCGCTCACTAAGTATGACTGACTTATGTGGCATTTGCTTCTTTAGGATTTGCGTTGGAGCCCTAACTAAATAGTGATTATGTGTGGTGGATCCGTTCGTCTTTGTCACCTTAGATCCAGTCACCTTGATATCAAAGTTTGAGAGACTTTTGGATTTTTAGAGCATTGAGTGTCATTTTATCCCCAAGTAGGTCCGTTTTCAATGCGTACCCCCAAGGAAGTTCCATAAGATTTAGTTGGCCGTAAAATACACTCGCATATTGCGGACTAATAAATAGTCCTTCCGTTCATTTAGTGTTAACTGAAGTTTTGGAGCCGCGGTTTGACAGGTGGAGAGCACTAAACCTATCTCAGTGGATACACTCAATAAACTATCCAATATACACATTGACTGTGCTCTGCTTTTTGTCCACGAACCTTAAGCTTTCCCAAGAGATGGTCTGTACAGACCACCGACAGAAAAATGGAAAGAGAATAAGCGAAATGTAGGACTCAACGTCGTCGTTCATTACATGCCCGTTTTTTTGGTACCGGTGCACATAGTCCCTTGAAATAACAGAAGAGCAGGCAATCACAGCTATCAAATCGGCATGGACCTGGATAAAAAAAGAATCAGTCCCGCGGGAACTGCGTTGCTTGCAAACACAAACAGCTGTCATTCGAACTTAAGGCTGGGGCATGAAAACCGCATACACCATCACCTGTTGCTACAGTGACTACAATCCAACCTAGCTAGTGGCCTTGACGGTGACGACGAAGCTGTCTGCGGTCAAAATCTACGGCATGATTTTTAATACATTCTGAAACCCGATGATGCGGCTGCAACTAACCTGGCAACATTTTTTGAAAATCACCGGAATACAAAGCCCATAACTGTTAGAAAACGGAATAGAGTAGAATAGAGTAGAACAGGATAGAAAAGGATAGAAAAGAATAGAATAAAATAAAATAGTGCCTTGTTATCAGTCAGCCTCTCCGACACGTCAGTTTTCAGAGGCCTTCTTAGTTCAGCCGCCACAGTGTACCCCACGTACGCTTTTGAACCGCACAAAATGCTTGAAATTCATAGGCTTATTATCAACCTTTGGAGCTGTATACTCTCGTGGCTCTGGAGACATTACTCCAGTCTCAGTATGTAGCCTTCTGTCAAGTAGAAAGCAGTTTTATTCGAAATATCGCAGAACACCTTTCAAATGCTCTTTCGGCAAGTGCATCGTAACTAGTTGGAAGTTTTACCACTACTACTCCTACTGCTACCCATAACATTTAACGACCCTTATGGCGGAACCGATAATTATCACTTGGTGCGTTTAGAGATTTCACAAATGCTAATTATAAGGTACATGTGTGCGGTCCTGGAAGAGCGATCTGTTACGTGTTTCCCCCCAGCTTGGACGCATCGGATAGATGTAACAAGGTGCCCATTAGGTTTAGGTTGAGTTCCGTTTTGGACTTCCCCCTCATGTTGCTTTAGGACACTATCGAATTTTCTAATTTCGAAGCCAGAAAAAACTCAGTATGATAAAAATGAGTGCATCGGAAAAACTAATAAGAATAATCTTCTGAGTTTTGTGGTCAGGGAGCGTAAAAAGTGACTTTATTTGTATGTAAATAGCAGTGTGCATGTTCGAAGTAGCTGCGAGTGAATAGGCTTGTCTCGATGAATATTGTTCAGAAGTTTTTAATTAATGCATTGTTGGTTTCCAAAAATCCACACATTTGGTCAATACATAATCAACTAAAAATGCTCAGTATGCAGTAGAGTAGTAGACCTAATAGAAAGTCTGAAAAACTGTCGGATGACTGTTTCTGGTATGGGACAAATCGAGTCCGTTATGTGATTTTACGACATTTCTTGCTGAAACTGAAATTAGACGACCATTGTGGAAAAATATTTCCTCTTAGTTTGACCCCTTAAAAAGTACTAACCAGATGCTTAACTCTGTAGAAGTGTAGGCCAGCAGCTAAAAGGCAACTTCACAACTCGGCAGCTGGCTATAATGTCTTTTTTCTGGATTCCAGTTGGTTGAAGATTATATGGTGACGGTAGATGTCCGGGGCATTTACCCGAGACATTTAAGCACCTGCATTCCCTACACAAGTGAGTGATAACTTTTGAAGGATGGGGTGAAACCATGTGATACCTGAAACAATTAGATGTTAACAGCATGTATGGTTATCCTGATCCCACACCTTTGTGCTGAAATGCCATTTCGAAAGTTCTCCAAAAGCATGCAACGGTGAGACCAAGATGGTTACAGCGGACGAAGGGAGCAAAGGCCTCTTGAATATAGCTCATTACGCTGAATATTGAGCCTGTAAAGAGCTACGAGAACACGATCAACGGGTCGAACAAAACGATGCCAACATTGTTTATATGCGATTGCTGCCCAATATCGGCTTCGTTCGTCTTGGAGCCGATGAAATAAACCTAGCTCCTAAGTTTCCATCAAACTCATCTACCTTAACACCAAATTGTACGTAACTTAGATTTTGCTGTCGCTATAAATTGTCGGCAGGAAAAAGGGATTCAGTTGATTCTCAGCTGAGTCCCCTGTTAACATTGAGCTTATTTAAAAATGAATTTATAACTTCAAAGACGCCAGTTTGATACCATTTCAATTTTGTAGCTAGTACAAAATCTTCGGCAGTCAAAGCCTGGCTTCTTTCTTCTGAGTACCCATCAGGTGAATGTAGTTCCTTCAACATAATTTTGTGCTTGAAAACCGGATTGGACCTACGTTGAGTGAAGCACCAGTATGCCAACCTGGATGGCATCCAGTGGCGCCGACTGTATATGCCAGGCACAGACCATCTCATGTCCCGGCTGAACAGATATTTAAGGTGACAAAGTACTCATTCTTGAAGCGGCACCGATTATGAGGTTACGGAAAATTCTTCTGCAGCCCACTTCCGTTTCCGTCCTTTGGATATTCAAGTTATCCCACTCTAGCTTTCATTCCATTATTCATATAAATAATGGATTACAGTACTTTACCATAAACTACAAATGGTCATTAACCAATCTCGTAATGATTCAGAGTTTCGTACTCATACATGACTGCTGAAGAGACTCAGTGGTGTCCGTCGTATTCAAAACAGTGTTGCTAATCTTCAGTATAATGTGCATCGACCGCAGCGGTTCGAGTTTCTGGAGCGAAAGGAATAAATATGTTCTATTCGTTTCAGGGTTTAAAGTTTCAAGGTGCTGGAAAACATGAGTATTGTATCGAATACGGGGATTCCATAGTCTTTAGATACGGCAGTTGTACATTCATGTGAGCACAAATTCCACTTATTATTGAACTGCTCACCAAGTAGGGACATGATTGTATAGACTTTGTACCTTCTTCGTATTCTTGACCTATATATCGATTACGCATCTCATTTACTTTTCGGATGACCATTATTTTCTCAGAAGCCAGGATGCCTTTTTTCAAACAATCGCTTCAACTCATACGCAGCAAAGATCAGGTGCAAAGCAGCTCATAACAACAAGGCGTGTCATTATAGAGACAAACTTGACCAACACATGAAACTGCTGAATGTTTCAAGAGCTAATCTCCCTCCTTTCTGAGGCACACATCACAAGCATCGGGCTGGTGAAACACTTCCCACCAGCTAAAGTAGGGATTAAGTGTGGCCCATTCACCTGAAGAAGTACTTCAAAATGTTCACCTCAAAAAGGTCTAAACCACAAAACATCTTACTTCTTAATTAAGGGAACAATATTACACTCAACACGGCAGTTTTTTTCAACCACTATATTGACATCCAGCTGGAACTCCCCGCTATTTTATTCGTCAAAATGAGCCGGCCTTGAAGGTATTACGGGCTGGTGAGGCTTGGCAGATCGCGGCTTAATTGCGAGTAAAATATATAACTACCCTGGACAGTGACCAGTGTGAATTCCCCTTATAAAGTATTTACTGTTGCGTTCAGGTGGTCTTTTGCTTGTTGGGGACTATCCGTTAGTAAGTTGGGTTTAACGTGGTTGGATTACAGGATTTTGAATTATATCCATTGAATTATGGCGAAAACACAGGCTGTGGAACAGAAACTGACCTCAGTAACAATACAGGAAGAACGAATGATCAGTATCCCACCCTGAGCTATGGATTTACGCCACCCTCAGAAAAGCTAGTTTATAGATACACACGCTTTATACCATCTTGTTCGATTTCGTGTGATCCAGGTTGCTGGTTGTTTAAACTGGCTCTTCGTCTACACAAGATGTTAAGGGAGATGACCTACGTTTTCTAAGTGCATCATATTACTTTGGCTTGGAAAAAACACAACTGTCAAGGAAAAGTATCGTGTAAATCCAGCTTAAAGGAATTAAATACCAGCTTGCTGCGTTTGTTTTATGTTTTTCTTTGACAAATCAAAATTTTCAACATTCTTGCCTCCACTGCGCTGGCTTTAAACGCGTGAAAAATTGGAAATATGCTTATCTTTTTCCTGCTACAGAAGATTCTTGAACTGCTTTGAAGTTTCAGTCCCAGCTTCAGTTTTAGTCTGAGGAACTTCCTATACACCACTGATAGCAAGCGACGATAAATTAAGATACATGCAATTTAAGGGAATAATGGTTACATCTCTTTCTGATGGTGGTTTATGAATACCCATAGAAACAGCAAGATTTCGCAGCAGCTAGAGGGACTTTCCGTTGGCACGTAAATTGTAAGTTAGCTTTGATTACCTAAAAGATATAAAGTATTGGTCCCTCACAAGCGAAAATGCACCAGTCTCTAAACAGGCGGAAACAAAGCAGTGCGAAAACTTGCTAGTGTACAGATGGTTATGGCTGGCAATAAGGTCGCCTGAGAATGGTAACAGTGAAGCTTATTTGTGGGGCATGCGTACCTGACTACAACCTCATTGGATAGCCCAAATACCAGCTGTTCAAACGCTAATTGTAGGCGCGTGCCAATGTTCTAGAGGCATATCCAGTGTCACTTCCTGTGAATTATACGCAGATAGCCAGAAAACCCAGTTAGTCACCATCGGACATGAACCAACTTGATTTTCATATGATGTACAGAACTCGTTACCATAGCTTGCACTGGTTAGCGAATGGACTGTTCAGCGCAAGACATTTTCAAAACCAAATCATCATATCACAGCTGATCGCTTTTCACTATAGTACATTTAGGGCATTACGCAAGAGAGAGAATCTTTCAAGATGTACATCGCACATCTAGGTGCTTATTAGGAATGGATAAGGAAATGTAGATGTGCGGCTAAATCTGGGTTTAAGTGCATAGAAGTTCGCGTGGCTGCTGATTCCTATCAAACAACTTCTGTCGGTTCGTAAATTTCGTGCATTTACGGAGGCTGGTTGTATGCCCTTCTAACCACACCGTGCAAACATGACACACTTGACATTTCCGGTGGTCAATGTTCGCAGTAGCCAAATTGAATAACTGAAAGTTTCAAAGGAAATTCTTTTTGGGGATTGTTTACACGTTAGGCTGCTATAAAGACTCAAAAACTTGCCTAGTTTTTAGTTAGAAGAGCACCTTCTGTCGTTACATCTGAATGCGAAGCTTCAATAGCCAACCAATGTAAAGTGTATTTATTTGTTTTAAAACGACAGCTAGATGTAAACGGCATCCTAAACTTTTTAGGAGTAGGCGGGATGGTCCCCGGTGTCTGTAACATCTGTAGGATCATAGATCTTCATGGTTGCTGTCTGCCGAGAATTTCCTGGAAAAATGGGTGTTTTGGCAAGATAACGTTTATCTAGTACGGTTCAGCTTGTGAAGGAATACTTCTGCAGTACCACTGTGTGTATTGCGTCTTCCAGATATCTTAGTGTAGGTAGAGACGACCCAATCCAAGGATGCAACATCAGCCTTACCTTCGTTTGAAAAGTTAATGATCACTAACGCATAAGGTCTTAGGCAGCTTTGTCAATCCGACCATCGGTATGAGTGTGTTCATTACTACATTTTTCCCTTTTGGATACCCTGCTCCATATATGCTAGCATTGGTTTTGGAAAGCTGCATACTCAAGACATGCGGATTAGTGTGAGCATATCACTTTTGGTCCTTCAGATTTTGAAACCTTCCAGAATATGGCTAGCTCCCTTGGAAACCATAGAGGTAAGAAATGGCCTAGGTGCTTCTAGTCTGAACATCGGTAATCGATGCGCCAATGAAAATCCAAACATAAGACTTATCTTCCAACAGCCATGCCCTAACAACTTAGCTAGTTTATCCCTTTTCCCGCTGCATAATCAGACAATATTTTTTTAACCCGGAAGGCAGCAGCTGCTTCGACGACATTTGAAGCTAACAGGAATATGCTGATATCTCCCCGACAACACATGCTACGCCACAAGGTTTGGCACTTACTATGCTGCGGAATCATTGAGCTGATATTCTCTGGAACGCTTGAAACACGACCGAACACCACTATCTTGCCACAATCTCGCAATAGCTTGATGAACTTCTGGCGGCATGTTGCCCGATTCTATTGTAGAAATGGATGCGAACAACAGGCGTGCGTCTTCCTACAAGGAAAACAGACAGATGCAGTTAATTTGACTCCTTCAATCAGTCATGTTTCCGAAAAATCTCCGGAGGAAATGTGGCATCTGTAATGGTTTCACATAACAGTTTTCAGTACTCAGGTATTAGCTTCAGTATAAGCTAACGTAATTTAATGAAGCCAGTTGATTTAATGAACCATCGACATCTGCCAAAGAGGAACCACTGACTACCCATTCAACTGTAGCAGAAGACCATGGCGAATAACAAAATAAACATTTGCGCTTAAATGAAAGTAAGCAGACAGAACTTTGGACAGAAAACTCGCCTCATATACAGTAGTTCACCTGCTGAGATAACTTCTAATGTAGACCCGTCGTCATCAAATAACACAATGGTCCGAGACCATGTGAATCAGCCGTGGACTCGTGTCTATTGAGGAATTACTCCAAAACCTACCAAAACAATTTGCCGAGAAGCAAACTGTTCTCCTAAGGGGACAAAAATGAAAAACTCATGCTTTCTTGAAATCCGGTATCAAGCATGGTTTTGAGTGGTGCGGTACTGACGTCAGTCTTATCTATATGGTACATGGAGACCACATGAAGTTGCATGACACAAAAGTTTTCTTCTAATGCGTGGTCCTCTCTGAGGCTATCCGTTCCAACTTTTAGAGAGCACTAACTGTCAATTAACCAGAAAACCACTGGTCCTACGTAATAAAATGCAGCTACATCCGTGGAGAGTTTGCATCAAAGTGTGCTATTCCTCAGGTCAAATGATACTGTTTTAACCAAATGAGAATTCTCTGAGCACTCGAATACCAAAAACATCCCCCCTAAGTTCAAAGTCCCATTGGACTCTGATGACATATGCCTTCTCCTTGAGAAACCATCGCTCAACTACCAGTTCCAGTCGGTCCCTCGAACATATTTTACCGGTTTGCCTCCTTCCAGAAAAGGTTCACCGGCCAGATGCAACCAATCATTCCTGGTCTTTTTAACTGGCCTCTACAGTGGGAAGAACCCGCGCTTGTTATCCAGAGGCGACACAAATCGGATAGACTATTTAATCTATTGGTCCAAACGAATAATGCGTAAAATTTGAAGCTTAAGCCACCCAATGGTTCGACATTTTTCTCATCATAATGGTATGCCCGCTTTAAGGTAGTTCCTAATAGCATAATTCCATCCCAGAATAGAATGTATTGGGGAAAGACACATTCTGATTATCTCTCCATATGGGACAAGACTAAGTGTATTACGTCAAATACCAACACTCCATTTTTTCTTAAGATTTTCTCAACTGAGAACATTTACTATTCTGTGCATGTCACCAAGTGTACTGTTTTCCAAATGTTCAATCCACTTCAATTTATCATGTGTCATGCTTCCGAGACATCGTTTTGCATCACAAAGGGATGTAAAATTCCACCATGTTCATTTAATTGACGCAACGTGCTACACATGAGAATGCTGAAAACCCTTAGACAGCTTAAGATCGGCTTCCCCCTTCCTGGGGCCCATCGGGCGGGTGCAGCCCCCTTTTACTGTCAAACCCATGCAAATTATACGCAATTAGCGAGACATATTTACTTGCAAACTAATTTTGTTTCAAGGGGAGTTGGAAAAGAACATCGTAAGTGGGAGATTCAGCTAGATTTACTTAAGTCTATCGTTAATATCAAACTTTCATGGTAGTTGGCAATTACGATACGCACGGTTTAAGCTAGTGGTACTTTTTCTACCAAAATTTTGTGCGTTCCATTTTGATTAACAATCAGTGATCCGCTTTTGGGATTGAGCAAAACAAATTGCTTCAAAGTTCTCCGCAACTAAAGGTGAGCATGATTCTCCGGATAAAGGGTGCAGCACATACTCGACCGGGACGGTCACAGCTTATAAGTTATGAGTAGATGTCCAGTCTTCCATACTCCGACATCTATGCTCGTCGTTTGCATCACATAAGGAAATAGAAAGAATTCACTGCGATGGAGTTTCGGGTGATGTTTCAGCTACAGTCTAATGTTATTTGATGACTTAGGCTGTCTAAAGCATGACACCTCTAAGTACGGATTCCACATGCCTTATGAGGATAACTTCCCACAAACGTTTCCAAGTTGAATCCCACGCTTACCTGTATGAGCACAAAAGTGGCTCTTAACGAAGAATAGTGCGAATATTCTGAACCGGTATCCTACTTGTGGGTTTATTTTCCCAAAAACTTATTTTGGGTTTGAAAATTTATCGACCGTGAGGGATAGAAAGCTTTAGGCAAATTAGCATGATGCCTAGACGAACACAGAAATAAACCAACACTTCGATACGAGTGCATAATTAAAATCTAAAATCGCACCAACAAAACCATAATAGCAAGCGTTTTCGGACTATTGGCAGAGATTTACATGCGAAGGTGTGCGAATTTCAATTGCATTCCGAGAAAAAAACTGGATAGAAAAATGACGCGCATCTATTTTCAACCTCAATAGGCGCGGAAATTTTATTACTGTCATAATCTAGCTAGTGATTTTTCCACAAATTCTACGTGAGTGGTGAGAAAAACATGAAACACTGCTACGTTGTTTATGCTATTCATGTTTGGACATATCGTGAAAAACGGATAACTGCATCAAATTCCCTTTTCACTAAAACGCATTTGATCCTACACCTGTTGTTAAGTATTGTTATCCTGGAAGGTGAAACTAAATTCCGAATGCGCAAATGTAGTTAAGTTGGGCATGAGCGTGACTACTCGGTATGTGTACAACTGCAAAGCTTTCTTCGGAGAAAGAGTCGTGATGTTTATGCAAAATGAACATAAGCCATGGTTTCTGAACGTTCCATACTGTGAATGTTTCTGCTAGGTACAGACTCGAAGAGACCTTTGGGTTTCACTTGTTCCTCCCGTCTAGTATTTATTGACTGTTTGGCGAAGTGGGTTTAAGCGGAAAGCAGACTTTACATCTTACATCAGTATAGAAGGAAATCAAAGAATCAAAGGGAATCAAAGAAAAGTGCAACGAGTTAGCTAAAGCCATAGGTGTGGAGGAATTTACCCTAAACTGCAAACGTTTTGCCTGTCTCCTTCCTGTTTGACGACATCATTTAACAACTTTTTTGTCAAATCGCAGGCTAACAATTTAAGGTAAAATGATGACACCCTCATTGATTTTTCGTATTATTATCGAACAAGTCACAGTTGTTAAGCTTAATGAGGGTGAATCATTGTCCGTTTTTGTGTGCACCGCAGACAGATGGAATTCTGTGCTGAATGAAAAGTATCCCGGACATATTTTAGCCGGGCCGCAGAAATGAATTCTCCAAGGGAGAAAATGCAGCAGTGTACAAAATAAATATTATCAGAAAATTTTTTTTTCGATAAATCTTCTACACCAGAACTTGGGAATAGGTTAGGTATACTTGCAAAGCCGAATGACTTTGGCAAGTTACACCCTGAAAATCTTCAGGGTTGATTTTTTCTAAGTAATAAAAATTGCATGGAACTCTTTTTAGCCATTACAGCATAAAGCCTTCCATCGTCATTCCTACGAGTCTGATAAATAGCCTTCACCATCACTTCTAGTTTTCCGTTTGATTTTAACACTGCTTCCCGCAGTACTTTGATAGCTTCGTCACTTGTAATTTCTCCATGCTATAGGATAACTTCTGCAGTCGTTCCAAAAAAAGTTAATGATGCAAGTCGTGGTGATCATTCTGTCTATCTGCCACGCGATCACAGCGGGCGGGTTCCGACTTTTGAGAGAAGTCTGAATATAATTCTAAGGTAACTGTTACTCTGGAAAGCTGTAATGGCGTTGTTCTCAACTAGACGTATATCAAATGGGCTTGCAGTGTGCCTCAATGTGCCTGTGTGCCATTTGTACGCCACTTTTTTGTGGAGTTTTGGAAAGTTTCTTTGGTAATCAACAATTTTTTTTCGTTTGTTCGTTTTCCGTTTGCAAGTTTTGATTGGATTAATCAAGAATGGTAGTCTTGTGTCCAAGCATACTTTCACTGAGAGCCGAAAGAAGTTTTCCGTAAATGTACCGGTTTCCTGAATTCCATTCTCCTTGATAATGGCAGACGTTTCGTTAGCCCAACGAATGCATATTTTGGGACTGACTGCCAGCAGTATACTCCACCCTAGCTTCTGAATGGTTATTTCTGCTGCAAATTCTGATACTGAGGATCCCGATGGTGCCACTTTTAGTAGTTTGTTAAATGTTCCAAATTAAATGCAGGGTTACCATAAAACAAAGGCTCAGGATTTTGTAAACCTCTTGTTCCTCACAAGATTTCATATTTATCCCGTATTTATCCCACAGGTCGACGACCGTTGTCATGGTGGAATGGGGGCCGAAATACGTAACCGGTAAACTCAATTGCAAGGATAACACCACATTTTCATCTTCACCACTTTGACCTTTTACTCTTTCAGAAAATTGTTGTATCCTGTTCAATGAAGAATACGAGCTTCTGACATTTTAGCCTTTAGCCCATAGCAATACAGTTGCCCTCAGAAGAATATATTCGGTGTGCACTTCTTAAAGTCAGTAGAGGTGAGTGAAATCTACACCGTGCTCTCACATTCGCCGGTATTTTTCTTAACGATCCCTCTGAGATCTTTATGATTTTTCGAAATTTGCTAATTCTTTTGACGGCCGTGGGTATTTGTGCCAGTGACTGGCGCTTTTGCCTGTGTAATCCATTTTATTCACGACGACTATCCCAAGTCCCTTGTCAACTGGTAGAATCATGATACTTTAATCTTCTTCGACACTTTTTATCACAAGTTGTTCGCTGCCGACGAAAATGTCACATGTTTTAGCGTGTTACTCGGAATAGTCGTTCTATACGGTGTCTGCTTTCAGCTGTCTGATTTCAGCTCCGCTTACCGACTAGTCAAGTGCCTACGATTTGTGGTGCCTCTAGAATAAAAAGTAAGTATTTTGGCAAAAAAAGCGCTGCTCTCCATCCGTGGCTAGTCTGCTAAGAAGGATTCTCACCCTTGCATCACCCATGCTTTGTTGTTACTGCTTCTGATTTTTCGGTTGTCTAATCTTATTGTGAATTTGCTTCCAAAACTGACTCTGCCCCGCAGTCGTTGGTCTCACACCTAGGTCATGCCCAGCCATGGATGCCAGCCGCATAGGTCAATGAACGAATAGGGGGACTCATGATCACGATTGCTTACGGTAAATTGTGAGTTAAACAAAATCATGGTTCCCTAGCAACTCAACACCCCAAGAAAGCGTAGAAAATAATTTCCGAGCCAGGACGACTTATCATAGATAGAATGCCAGAACAGCATATCACTTGAAAATTCATTTGCTTCAGCAGCCCAAACATTAAGGTCCTATCCGGAGTCAGAAGGATGAGAGTGAAGCGTAGTGAGTGGATGGCAAAGGGGCCGTTGTAAATACGAAGAATGATTAGCGGCAGGTATCCTTTGTGCCAAAAACCGCAGTGGGATCGTACAGGGGACTATAAACAAGGAGTGCTTATTCTGTCGGACCACAGTGTTACAGAGATTTATAGGGGTTATTTTCCATAAGTTCGTTAAAAGAGCCACAATTATCGTCATAACCGGCCAAAAAAGGATGCAGTTATCAAAGCGTTATCGCCACAAAACAGCGGAAACCTTGCCTATAAGGCCCTGATGCAGAACCGGAAACATTGACCACAAAGGGACACTTTCAGATGAACCTAATCGTTCGAAACTACCTGCATATCATTGGGACAGTCTCACCGAAACTGTGAACAATAACTCTATTGATACTTGCTGGTGGTCACATCAGCCGGACACATGGGAAGTCCAGTGGCCTGCATCTTGAAAGGTGAACCTCAAGGGCATCAGTCAGGCATTCCGGAAACCTTTTTGCACCTTTTTGCCGATTCACACACCTTCCACTTTGCAATTTCCCTGGTGTTGAAAGGAGGATAAATGAGAGTACAAAACGCGGCATGTTTGTCACATTCATAGCCACCACAGCTTATGCCACTGGACTTTTCCTACAATTGAGGCACTTCCTGCGCAGACATTCAGGTTGAAATTAATTCATTACACAATCCAAGTAAACCACCGCCTAGAGACAGTGATGATGTAAGTCCTCAAGACGTATTAGATCTCCTACTTGCACAGGCCGTGTTGCCTGATCAAACAAATTTATAGCCGATATTGTCGCGGGATCCATGTAAACTTGATACTGAATGCATACCTTTTTGAAGTTACAAGTGGCGCTATGTGGTCTCTGGTGGAGAAATTGTTACCAAACCTCAGTGTATGAAATAATCAGGCTGTCGTGAATTTTCAGCTGAGTAGACACTTAAGGGGAAGGTGAAAACCCCTCCAGGTGTAATTGGAATCAGCTACATTCTTCATAGCTTTACATCAACAAGCGCGCTAAAAACTTCTTGGAAGAGGACTATTACAGATTGCCCATTAATAAAAATGATGCAAGCACAAGTTATAAAACGACATATTTTTAGCATAAATTAGAGCTGCGTTTAACCACTTGTGGGGCATTATGCTTCTCAGTTTGCCCCATCGTTACACACCAAAGGTAGGTTGCAAGGAACTGGTACTAGCGTTGTTTTTTCGTCTTGCCCATTTTTCGCTTTTGAGACAAAACTGTAATCTGTGTACTGTGATCATATGGATTTGCAGTCACACGAGCGAGTCAGCACAAAAAGGGCAAACGGGTGCCATCTGGGTGCCATCAGGCAAATCGGCCATTCCGAGGGAAGTATTACAGCTGACAGCAGCAAGGTATGAAAATGGGAACCAAATACATGTTTGTTTATCAGTTCTGTTTTTCACAAAAAGTGGCCCCGTACTGCTCATAAACGAAACTGAAAAATAGGGACAAAATTGATGAATACTGATTTACTGCAAACCGACGGCACGGTGAGCAGCAGGACACTCAGTCGGAAAACGACATCCAGTGATCGTAAACGGCGCGTCAATATTGATTGCTATGTGGGCGGAACTTCATTCTTTGAACAAACATGTCTTTTACCTACCTGACTGGTTACGATGAATAGCCGACATGGAAGTCAGTCTTTCTTCTACAATATTCTGTTGCTTACTTAAATGTTTAAAGCCTTTCGGATTTCATTTTTATGGTTGGTGAATCACGCATCCAGGATATAAAATATAACATATAAAATATAAAATGTCAGGAGAGAATTGATATGGTTACAGTAGGTCTTCTTAGAGGATTTGAAATTAAGTGCATCGGTTCCTAAGCCTAGGCACAAAGGGGTGTGCAGTCGTATTTTCAAAGGGAACTATTCGACCTTTGACGTCTTGCGTGATTTTGGCAGCAACAAACTTTCAGCGAAACACAAGATGTTAGATAGCATTTATCTGCCAAGCACTTTTCAGTGTCCAAATAAGCACAACGAAGTATACTAGTCGATACTTGGTAATCACTAGTTGTCACCAACGATATATACCCGTCGTGATGAAGGATTCCGAAAGACACTACTGTCTAGGGTATGTAGACACTTAGGTGAAATTCAACTGGATGCACACCGAGGCTACTATTCACAAATATAGTGGTCATTATAAGGGCCTTGTGTTCTGTTGGTCGGGTTTTTATGCGTTTCGTGCAATGGTAAAGCCAGGTATATAGGCAAAACTATCATCGTTGTCTATTTACAGGTAGTTGCGGACTAGGCAAAACCCTTAGGATGCGCACACTACCAGTTTGGACGTGATAATTCTGGTGCGTTTAGCTTAAGCCGGGGGAGCAAGGATGACGTGCTCGCCTAGCTCTTCAGATTTGCGTGATATAGAACCCGACAAAGGCACAAATGAGCTTCACAATGAACAAAACTGAATTCCAGTGCTTGCACAATTTGCCAGAGGTCAAACAGAATAACTGCTTCGGAATATAAAGTAAGCCGTTTAAAAAACGTCGATCAGGGATCAATTTTCCGTCTTTTTAGCCAGTACGCTCCACCCACTACTTTACTGAACAGAAGAACAGACTACATTCGCGACTAAACCATAAAGATGGAATCTTTCTGCGTAACCCAGTTTACTCCCTAAACTATTCCAACCCCATCACTGGGTTAAATATACCTAACAAAGTTATGTAGGCAGCTACAAAGCAAAGCACACATTTTTTTCTAGGCAGATAAAACTGGTTTTAATGCTCAACTATTGCGGCTTCCCAAAATAGAAAACAAGAATAATAATGCTCCAGTTGTGGCACCTCTTTTAGCTGCAGATGAGTGATTATATGCCCGCCTGGTATGAATCTGGTGACAGGGAGACCGATGAGGTAAATGGGCCAGCTGACTCTGAGGCTTAGTTGATTGAACTCATATGGTTTAAAACACCTGGTCGCTTCTTCACAACGCACATCTGTGGCTTTTAATACTTACTTTGGCTACATAAGCAACAACGTGCCGGTTTACAGTCAGAATGGCTTGCCTAACCGGAGTGTGCGAAGTGAGATACCTCAAGTACTAGTTCAACTAAGGCATCTGGCGAATTTCGGTAGTTTATATTTTACCTGGCGAGACATTCCGTACGAACTCTTTCTCAGCAACTTCCATAGTTGTACTTGGCCTGAGCACGCTATTCCAACTTTATTCCTTCGCTACTTTAGCTGTTCTCCTATTTTTTATCAACCTGATCGAAACAACTAAGATGGTGAAGTTTGGTCAGTTATCTGTAACAGCCCTTGTGTTTGTGTCAACTGTCGACAGTAAGAACGGGCAGTTAATGAGTTGAAAGGCCGCTGGATTTGGACCATTGAATGTCTCATCCGCTGGCTAGGTTGAAAAATACTAGCTCTGAAGTCATAAATCTAGACGTAAAAACTCGACCTTCCGTAGTGATCCGTTGAACTCATTAGGCCAAAAAGTGTTGCGAGAAAACTTCAAAGTTTCTCACTCATCACTAAATATGCAAGTTTATGTACACCTACCAAGTCATTTGCAGAATATGAATACATTATGAAATTGTCAGGTCTACCTTTTACGACAATTTTTAACTTTGATTTTACATAGTTTGTATCTAAGTGTCTAGCAGCCAACTAAATAAAATCCATTCAACGAATTTAAAACAAAACAAGCATTTTTGCACAAATCAGAAGCAATACCGAAACAATCAGTCCTAAAATGAACAAAGAAAACGGCCTCATTTGAGGTTGCTTTTTAGTGGGTTGTCGCAAAATGTTTTCAGTTAGCCTGGCAGCATCTAAAAAACGAGTTTCGATCCTGGTCTTATTCAGAGCGCTTAACCTGAGCACCGTTGGGTTATTTCCGCACACAAACCTGTCAGAAATAATTTTCTAGAAGATGCAGTGATGTACTTCAGTAGGGCTGTTTGGAAGAGAACTGATTTTGCTCTTGTTATTATATTTTGTGATTGCCATCACCTACCTCATACTTGTGTATATTTACTACCCTTATCGGCTTCGGGTAGCTCCTGCTCAGTATGTCCAACAACTAAGATAAGGGAGCAAGATGAAAATTTTGAGGAGCAATATCACCAGACAGAACGCTCTGATTTGAAAACAATTACAGATATTCGGAACTTTTTCAAAAAATTTAACGCGCGTTAAAAAAATTGTGGGGTCTCCTATGTTTCTGAAATTTTTATTCAGAACGTTTTGAACTACCATTTTGAATACGCGATGAAGAAAATGTATAAAAATATGAGTGAACATTAGATAAAATACCGCCGTAATTTGTCCTTTGTACTCCATCTAACAACTATCAGACGGCAAATAACTTTGAACCCTTAGCCTTTTGGGGGATGATTTGGTTACCGCTGCATACTGTAACACATAGACATCAGCAGTAGGCGCACCGCACTCGGCAACCAATTAGTTCACTGCCTCCCAAGATGAATCAATATATGCCAAACACTGTCAGAAGAGACACAGAAAGCGACCTAGGATTATCAAACTGTTGCTTTAGAAGGAGGCAAATTGCTAAGGTTGTATGTCGCTTGGGAGGTCTGCAGGGTTGATTACTTACGAAACTTGTAAGCTGACGGAAATTGTGAAAAAATGGTCTTGAAGGTACGCAGATTCTTATTAACAACAAAAACTGGCCCACTTAGGGGAAATGATCGGTTAATTATAAAAGCTCTGTCGTGGATTTTTTACGACAGACCGAATACACCATCTTTATTCTAAGAATTTTTGACGGTCTGTTGTGTAATTTTGTCCCCCTGTTCTGAAAACAGGCCTATATTGTGCGATTGGTTTTATGATTTCAGGTTGGGTGCTTGTTCTAACGACCTTTTGACTTGTTCGAATAATCAAATCTCCATCAGATGTCCCCCTCTGAACTGCCATCTTACCTCTTGTGAAGTCTATCAAATATCAAACCAGAATAGGTAGATCGTGACCGATTGTTTCCAGGTGAAAATGAGGCATGAAATATCAAACCAAGTTTTTGGCTCCTTATCTGGATTTAAATCCAGTGCGCTGCAGACAAAGGCAGATTTAATAAAGACTACAATGGTATCAAGCTAATTCATCCCGAGAACGTTATAACCTTGGAAGTCTCAACACCGGGCGGAGCTTAAAAACGTTAAACGGTATGTACTGTTGCACTAACTGGATTAGTATAAATGAAAATTCATTTTTATGGAGTTTAGTAGGTACTACTTCTACTACAAAACTGAGACCCTTAGCGTTTACACCTCATAGACAAGGCAAACCGCCAGTTTAATGGGCTAACAATCGGTTTTAAAGTGATTCGTTGTCGTTTAGTGCCCTTTCAGTGCGGACCAACAAGGATGTTAGGTCACAGTACAGCTTATCCTTCGAAGGCTTAGTCGAAGATGTGTATGTGTCATGAAACTCGGTAGCCGTGGAGGCATTGTGAGACTTGTGTTCGCCATGAGACCTACAGCAAAACTCCGAGGTAGTCTGTCATTTGAGATTTCAGGTGTAACAGTATCATGGTTTTAACCGTTAGATTCCCTGTGGTGCTGTTTTTAGTTAATCTTATAGACCTTTAGCTGTTAGTTACTCAGTGGAAATGCTATCGCGTGATTTTAAAGTGGTGGTTGTCACAGTGAATATGGTTTCATCGAATAATCATTGCTGTTTGACGAAACCCGTCTGCGTCCACAAAGGTCCGTTGAAGGCTTGGTATGCAGTCCTAGTTCAGCTGGCAATTCATTTAAAAAAATCACAGTGTCACAAGGAAACCAACCATGTTATTATCAAACATCTGGCATGATAAAACCAAAGTATGCTTTAGCTGAGCTGTACATTTACGCCATTTTATTTCTTAGTCCATTTGCTATCATCGCAGCGCGACTGAATTTATGAACACAACTTTTTTTTAAACCAGTCGGACAGGCCCCTGTGACAGTAAAATCAGACTAAGCAATAACAAATCCTTTACTAGTTACACACCTTTTTCCTTCCACGTCTTTGTGCTTGTGGTACTTGTCATTTTGACATACTACTAAACACAAGTGTGTAGCCAACTAGTCTAGCTCTTGACCGAAAGGAAACTTGTTGGCTGCTTTATTGAACCAAGGTTGTGTTGCTGAGAGCATTGCAAAAGCTAAGAGACTTAAAAGAGAATAGCTCATTATTTGGTCCAATGCTTCCAGAGTATTGAAACTAATCGCTGTAAAAGTGGTCAGATGAGTTGTTCACCTTTGCGTATGTTTGCCCCGTTTACTGGCATTGGTGTTAGTTTGATTCGTTTGTAGATGGCCATAAGCAGAAACGTTAGTATTTTACTTTGAGAGCGTCCTCATGAACCCACTGTTACAAAAGTTTTTGCGAGTAATAATTTCATTTCGGGAGACAACTACAGCGTACAGCGGTCAAATTCATTCTCGCGTTTGACAGGAGTTTGGCGTGAGACGCACTGGCGCGTCACAGGGGAATTTCGGTATACGGGGATCTAAAGTTCGCCAGCTACTAAGGTAAATAAAAAATGCATTTCGTAGTACAGGCAGCGAACAAATTTGTGACAGCTCAATTGACCGTAAAACACGCACAGCGTTTATAGAACACGAGTATGATGATGGCTTATATAACTTAAACAAAACGTTGATAGGGCTCAATTTATGTCCCAATCCGTGGATTTATAGATAACAATGAAATCACATTGGTGTGCAAAAGGGTGCACTTTGTGAATCGCATACGACTTGAGTTCACCTAGAAAGAGCGATTGACGAAAATCCGCTGAAACTACATCATAGGCCCCATAAAAAGCGAAACCAATAGTGGGCTGTCAAATAGTCTCCAGCAACCTAACGAGTAGCGTATGGTTAGAAAAATATGCCGCGATATCTCAGATATCCTACCAACGGAAATATGAGACGGCCTTTTCAGTGAGATTCAGTTGGAATTAGGTACAGTCTCCAGTTAAGAACAAACTAGTTTTCACGTGATTGTCACGATTTCTACAGGACAGTTTAGCTGCAACTGTGTTTTGAGTGTGGCTAACGGTTTCATTGCTGCTTATACTAAGCAATAGTATTTAACCTCTTGATTGAAGGATAGGTGTTATTTTTCATGCAAACCTTCAACAAAATCAAGGAATTTCTTTGTGGCCTGTATATAACATTTGAAATTGTTTGCCTTATATCTGTTTGAATTCATCTCATCCGCTGTGATGTGTGTAAGAAGAAGTAGGATGAAAGGTACCCAATTAAGAGAAATGTTCAACAGACCCTCTAACTACCTCTTGCCAAAGATGAGTGATTTGCGCGACATAGAACCATGTTATAGGATAAACTGAAACAAATTGACATGGTTTTAGGACAGTAAAATTTCAATATTCTCCACTTGTGTTGTTGTTAATTCTGATGATGACAGTGAACAAAAAAGTAACTTTATTAACAGTGATTTGTTTTCCGCTTTGATAAAAACTTTCTACATGGTATTAACCAACAAAATTTACAGAATCACCGAGACGATCAGTTTCCCACTCCCGTAACCGTTAATAAAGCAACTGGTGAAATCTGAGATCACTACTAAACCATTTTTGAAGCCAGTAGTTTACTCAACTTGATTTTTTTCGTTTGTTATTATTGTATATGACGGTGAAATTAACGACATGCACTTCGCTTCTGGAAATGTGACCGAGAGAGACGTAACTGAGATGTAACTGAGATGTAACTGAGAGACGCAAAAAAACTGGAACCTTTTGGCCCGCTCGGATTACAAAACAGCAGCTTTTGAGTTTATCGAGACAATAACTGAAAACAAATTTACGGCTTTCCTGAAGGAATATCGGCCTCTAGCTCATGAGGAGCACAGATGGTATCTACTAAGGTCTCGAAAACCTGACCTCTCAGAAGTCTTTGATTAAGTGAACCATCAGATTCTTGACAGTACAAATGCCCACCACAGAATCTTTAATCCAGTGCTTGACGGTTCAGAGAATACCTCACTGAAAATAGTGCTGTTATAGTGGACCAAGTATACCCATAGCCAGCTTCGCCAGTGGGATTCTATCTTTCTCCACTTACGAGGTCAATAATTTCCCTCCATTCCGTTTAGGGAATGACGTCAAACTCCAGCATAGCATAACGCTTGTAGATATTTAACGTATACCTCAACCCGACGCTACAAGCATTCAGCATCATACCGTTAACAATGGTTTTCCTCTAAGCATGACAAAATGTAGGGCTGTACTAGTTCGACACAGTACATTAGTTCCTTAGCATCTTGAATCACGGTTTATGTCCATGTTAACAAGCAAGCATTGATTTAGGATATTGACTTTAGAGGACCTTGGTTACAGAATCCTGCCAAAAAGCACCCAACTAGGCAAATGGATATCCTAGTCTCCTACGTTTAGTACGTTTGCCCTCGCAAATCTCTTATAAGCACACTAACAAATAATTTCGGACCGCCTGGCTTAGACAAGCTCCAAAATCCTTCAAATAACCGGGTCATCAAGCCACAAAAGTGAAACGCCAATTATCGAATCAATCACAAAACCATTGACTCAAGCCTCTAAACTTAGTTCCTCTGCCTGATAAAATGTTGAAAAACACACTGATACATGCTTATAGCGTTCGAGATAGCCCTGTCATGACGTGCTTTCTTCTCCATCAACTATATACTACGAGGGTTACTGCTGAAACTACTATAAAACCAGAGGCTAGGTAACTGTAAATACCACCTGTTTATTCGGGTCACTGATCGTCAAATCCCACTGCTTATCAAGGTAGTTTGTGTTTCTTCGATGGAATTCCTTAAAGTTGGCTAAGGTGAACACTTACTCGTTGTTTAGCAAGAACCCATGTAATGGCAACTCTCAGTCGGATGACTAAACCGTGTTGTTTTCAACCGCATCCCCTCTTTCGGTCTCTCATCCCGTATGTACGAGGACGTGGTTAATTTTCCTAGCAGCACATGCAGTCCAAAAAGCCGAGTTTTTCCGGTTATTTGACGGTTATATAACCGTCGAATAACCACATATTATGGTTAATAGGTGGTTATTTGTACCATCAGAACCGCCACCTAACCGTGTTTTCCGGTTATTGGACGGTTAAGTAACCGTCAACCAATAGTGTTTTCCGGTTAATGGACGGTTGGTATGTACTCTGTTCAAAAAATATTAAAGTTCACTGAAGATATGGTTTGCTTTTAGGTTCAGCCCGCTACACTATCGCTTGGCCACCCACAAAGAACTGACACAGTCTTAAATCCTATGAGCCCTGGGGAGCTGTGGCCGTTTTTTTTCTCATGATATTTCTCCAGACATTTCAAATCATCACTTTTCTACCTACCATAAAAACAACACTACGCTGATGCATCTCAACAGTTTGGCTTGCGTGTTTGGAAAACCTTGGGTGCATCACTTACATCAGACTGTTTCGATCCGAAGTCAATATATAGGTGGCCCATCGCTCGAATTATGGCCATCATACTCTGAGCTGTATTACTATATACAATAGGTCTGTATTGTAGTCGTTCCTCCTTCGAATATCCTGAATCGTGAATGATTCTGGGAAATTGATTACTTCTCAATAGGACTTACTTCATCTGCTTAAGAATCGTGCTTTTCCCAGACTCGCCAGCGCCTAAAAGCATGAAACACCAGTGTGCTAATTACCCAGCAAAAGTAGCTTTATGTCCCTCTCTCGAGCTTTTTCTGATGCCCGTAAGCCTTTATCAATTGCCTTTGATCGTTCATAGGCTATTTTATCCTCCTTGCTTAAAAGACAGCCCATTCGCCTCGAAATTTGATATATTAATCATCGCAGGCGCACTCCGTTTCGACCTTGAAAGCGGCTCGGTTTCAGTAGCCCCATACGATCGATGGGTCCACTATTAGGAAGAGGTTCTACCGCCACTAACAAACGGTATTGCATCGGTTAGCACTTTCATGCTGAATTCTGCATGCTATAGGTGTTGATCTTCCAGGTGAACGGTAAGAAGTTACCTGACCCGGGGAGCTTTGGTGAAATCCTCCATCATGTGTATCAACTTGTGAATCCGTGAATCCTGAAGTCCATCAAAACGGTGCACAATTTCTTCATTTTAAGTCTCAAAGCAAATGTGTACGTACCTCCTAGCCCGTGGAATAAGAAGCCGAACCAGAATGGACCCAGCCCTCACACCACCTATACATAGGCCACTCGGAATCATGTCGTGGGAAGAAGAGGCGTCAACGTGCTGCATGACAGAAATTGAAAGATGAATACGACCAAATTATGTTGGTGAAGAATCGCGGGTGGTAAGGCCCATCAGAAGGACTCCTACTCACCCTAAGCGATATATGTTGGCATGGAGTCCGAAAATTCTGCAAACGTTTAAACATTGAGATAACAGGCACCCGCAACATCGGCATGGAGCTGGTTCCATAAGTCAGCCACCCTACAGGAGACGTTTTTCCTTAGGCGTTGTCTAATCTTCACGCGGCAGGGAGCTTTGGGTGTCCCCACAATGAAGGCCACCCCGGGATGCCCAAAAATATCATCAGGGGATTGTTGCCCATAAACCTAGAGTGGTCCTCAAATCTTTTATCACATCCTCTCATTTGCATCTCCTTTCAACATGGTAAGGGTCGAGTGCAATGAGGCCTCCAAACTGACTCACCGTCTTTGCAAGATCTGCATGTTTGTGGTGTGCTCTACCGCTGTACGTGGCGGTCACTGCCTTCTCGAAGATCATACTGCCCCATTTGCTTATTTCCTTTTTACCTTCGCCATCGCGAAACCCCTCATAAGAGCTAGTAGATACAAACAATAGTGTTCTTTACATTCTGCGGTTTCTACCTTCCTTTACTGGACACGGTCTGTCTGCGCAGGATCCGTGCCGACAATTAGCTTGGGTATCACACTGACCTGTCGGCACTTTCCGAGCGTAGCTTGATCTCCTTCTTCGCTCGTGGCAATTGCTATTACTCCCTTCCCTCCGTAGATATCTCCAACTCGGAAAGCTTCTGCATGTGCAGAGTTGCTAGTGGGAAAATATGTATATGACGTAAAATCCCGGAACCATCAAGCCCTAGACTTTTCTTTGTGCTCAGGCCTAGTGTTGGGTTAGGCACAGGAAACTAACCTGTATGCGTCAAACGCCCACTACCAGATAGGGATAGTAAGTTGTTTTCGCCGGTGGTGGTTTATCGTCACGTATGTGTTTTGGGATCACACATCGGCAATCAGTTATAGAGTTGTGCTACAGGGTGTCACAGTGAAGGTTGGGCTTTGTGGACGTCGGCGATCCACCAGGAGATGAGGGGTTAAAGCTCAGCCTCTTGGGTGGAGTGCTGTCTGGCAGCATCTTACGAGGTCTATCACAAGTCGGCTGCCACGAATATGTGAATCTAGATTATTGCGCGCGCCGCGACTAGTTCGTCTGGTCTGCGTGCTATGGGCACTAGATCCACTCTGTTTTGCATACCGACAATTTTTGGCTGAACGCTTGATTTCAAGGAAACTGCTGAACTCGATGATCATGTGGTGAGTAGCTCCTGGTGACGTCATCCTGGAGAGTTCGTGGTGTCTTGGTTGGGTGGATATTCATCCAGGTCGACCTGCCTTTACATAGCTTCTCGCCTAAATTTCTGTTAGTGTTTTCTGTCTTGCTTAGCGTGGTCAGTACCTTTACAGCCCGCACTGTGTTGTAATGGCTGCACTGGCTTGGTTCTTTGAACATATCCCACAAGCTCACGCATTCACCGACCGACACGCGGGATCAAGATGTTTTTCCCAGGGTTCCGGGTCAAGACTATTCCCTCCGGTAAAAGGCCGCGGTTGACCTCAGAGGGACAAGCGAGAAAGTGCTTCCGAGACAACCAGTACTTCGCGAGCGTTAAGCAATGGTTTTTTTAGAGCGCGCCACCTCACACAAATAAGGATTATAAGTTACTCAAACCTGGTCCTAGATCCGTCGAGGACCAATGCGGGCGGAACGACATCCCATGCAGAAACTCCCAGAGACATGAAAGGTTGTCATTTAAATCCAATCGCGTGTCCACCTTGAAAAGCCACCTGTCGTGCGATAATGAGATCAGCTATAAGAAACTTATCGGCCGGACCTCGAAAAACCAAGGTGCAGGAATCAGGTTAGGTTTCTGGGTGGCCTTATCTTGAAGGAGGGCAATCAAGGGTCTCCAGGTGTCTTCACGACCAACTTTTGAACACGCTAAACGAGGTTCAGATCTTCTCGTATCCCGAGTGCACATGTCGGTTGTAACTTTGAGAAACCTGTCTGAGCGGTGCGTTATAAAGTGCCTTGAAGTCCATGCGAGTTACACGTAAGCGCACCGAATAACCTAAAGAATGTCAAGGGTGATTTGGGCCCATTCTTCCTGAGTGAGTGACACAGACGTCATGGAAGGATGCTAGTTTGAGGGTCATTGTTTGTGGCACCAATAAATATTAGGTGCGCAGAAAGAACTCATCTAGTCTGCAAGCTCTGGAAAGCCCATGGAAAATGCTATTCACGCACATCAGACGGGTCCTGGGAAGGAAACCTCACAAACTCCAAAGGGGTTAAATGCAGAAGATGAGGACGTTGATTCCACTTTCATTCAGAATATTCTACTTGAGCAGAAAGCCATTCTCTTGCATAGAACTGCCCCTCGAATCCCACAGCCATTGGGTTTGCGAAGCCGTAGGATGGGCATAAATAATGACGTCTCACTTGGGCATTGTCCGAAATTGAGTATAATACTATAAACCTCTTGGATGGGGGAACGTCCAACTTTAAAATCAATGAAGGGCAGAAGGCCATGAGAAAGTTCGCTCGCGTGAACTTAGTGGAATCGTCGGCGGGAAAGTTGATGGGAGAAGAATAAATAAAAGCATGACTGGCGGGGTTCGTTGGTACAGAGGATTGCGTGGAAAAGGGACAGCGTCATAAACAGTGGGCATTATCCGATGTAGACGTGGTCACTACTAACCCGGCACGGACAGGAAAGCACAGTTACTACTGCTTCTTTGGAGAAAATAACGAGCGACATCAGATCGTTAGGATTTGAAGGTGGCGGGCAAAAACAAAACTAGGGAGGGCAAGACAATAGGCTTCCTGATTGACACATGACAAGAAAAGTGCAAACTGTGGAAAATGAGGAACCAGAACATCGGATCTGGTGAAGCAGCAGAGTTGGCGTCATCCAGCCGGTCAAATTGAACTATACCTAAAACCACCGCTGAGGCCTCGTGGCCTTGGACTGTTGGACTTATGGCCAGGGTCACAAAAAGCGTAAGTGGGGATGATGAAGTGGGTTGATTGGCAATGGGGACAAATGGTAGCAGGAATCTCACAATCATGGTGTATGGTGAAACTGTAGAGACTCACTGGTGTCGCTGTCGTAGTGGAGTCGGATATAAAAGTTCCTTGGAAGAGTGAGCTGGTGACAACACACAAGACAAAATGCGAACCGTACAGAAAATGATTGACTTTGTGGGGGGCACAGACTGAAAGTCCGAAGTTCCTGTGTGGATTTGGACGCAAATAACTGTGAAACTATCCGTTTTAGTTGCGAATGTCAACTAGTAAGACAGTTGCAGAAATTCATGTACACAGTTCCGCTGCTCTTATCTGGAATGGAACCCTGAAAATCCAAGTATAGATTGACATCGACTTCCTCCTCCAAGGTAGGTGGATCGCATCCAACTGCATGCCCTCCTCCCAAAGGCATTACTTACCCTATACTCAGCCTGATTCAGTACATCCTGCCGTGGGTTCAGACCTATTTCACCGACTGTTTACCCATCTATCACCGGTATTGAATACTTCCTCTCGGAATCCGAACCCTGCTTCATATTACCCCACCTCCAGGTACCAAGCCCTCCTAGTACTGAACTCCAACGTGGGTGAGGTTACAAAGTTCCTACCTAGTACCGTTTGCTCGCCAATGAGCTTGTCAAGAATGGTGTTTATTGCCCGCTGTTTATTGCACAAAATCAATAATCTCCGAGCAATTAGCACTATTGCACGACCAAGTATAATCTGTGTGACCGGAACTTGACTCACAGATGAAACTCCTGGCATGGCCATCTCAATTCCTGGCTATGATATTCACAGCTCTGATAGGAAAAACTCAAGGGGCGGCGGCTGTGCCATCTATTTCCAATCAGAACTTCGTGCAACCCACTTTGATGATTCTTCCCTGGAGTGGATTCCAGAGACCATTTGGATATCTACAGAACAGACCAAATGACCTGTATCTATCTACCACCGGCCCCTTCCCCCGCCTGTATTGCTGACCTTTCACGTAGTATCTACACTGCACATACCCTTTCTCATTCGTCCAAATTTCTGCTGGGTGATTTTACCTACCACATATTTCCTGGTCTCCCACTACGGGCCTTGCCCGTTACGCCGCGCCGCATGCCCAACTTAGTGTACAGGGTCGGTCCCAAGTTGTACGCAGCCCTACTCGTGGATTACATACCCTAGACCTAATATGACCCAATGATTACCATTTAGATACACCTCCAGTTGGTCCACGCTTCCCAGGAAGTGGTCACAGCGTCGTTTCTTGCAATGCAGTCGGTTATGGCAAAATTGCTCCTCTGCGAGCTTCCTTGATTCATTTCCTCTCTGCATATTTTAGAGCCTATATCATCCACGCTGGCTTGCAGGCATGGGGACAAATTCTCCAACTCGACAAGTGCACAGCGCGTCCGTGACATAGTAATAATAATAATAATAATAATAATAATAATAATAATAATAATAATAATAATAATAACGATTATTCCGAACTAGTGGATGGCATACCTTCAGGTATGATCATAAGGCTACAGTCAGAATAAAAGCATGACTGGTGGGGTTTGTGGGTACTGGGAATTTCGTGGAAAAGGGACGGTGACGTGAACAGTGGACATTATCCGATGTAGGCTTGGTCACGCCTGAGGCGGCATGGGTAGGGAGACAAAATTACAAGGGCTCTTTCTTATGGAGAACATATCAGATGAGGCAAGATACGGTCGTTAAGATTTGA